>CM053511.1:47666686-47701563 GCA_028627145.1 Eidolon dupreanum
ACCTTCATGAAAACCCCATGCCATTCTTCTGTGTCCTCTTGCAAGCCATTTGGACGTACTCGGGAGGGCTGTCCTGCTATGTCCAGAAAGAAAGCCTCCTCCTGTGACTAGGAAACCTTTTCCTACCTTCTGGTATTTGTGTGACATTGTCAGTCTCTAGTTAGAACCACATTTGGGGTGGGTGTCCGTCCTTTCTTTGTAGAGGGTCCACAATTCATATTTTTCATAATCTTAAACATTTAGTAGAAGTAAGTCTACCTTATTCAGTCAGAAAACCTGCGTATGTTTAAGAAACACATACTCAAGTAGAATAAAATATTTCCTCTGTCTCATACTTAACATTGATCTAATGGAAAATACATAGTTCTTAAGTTAAAATGATTAAATTAGTCTTGTTTGCCAAAGGTTTACTTAAATCATGTGAACTTGAGTTCTTAAAACATTTTCAAGTTTATTTCTATAAGGATATCTCTTTTTTAACATTGAAAATATCTGAGGAGTTTTGATTCTCTTAATATCTGGGAATTTTAGGAATATTCAATTCATGTAAGTGCTTCTTATGACTAAGCCAATCAAAATGGGCTCCTTTAATAGATTTTATAACCCAATTGATCAGTATCACGAAGGGTAGGAAAATATTACATACTTACACAATGAGATGTAAAGGCCTTTCTGAATTACAGATATATAAACATATAAGCAGATGTGAATAAGGAGGTTATAGCTTTATTTAAAAGTTTTCAGCCATGGGTCGAGCATAAACACAGAAGCACAAATCTCACTGTATTAAATCTGGTCTAAATCAAAGAGGGTTTTATTCCTAGGGTGTACAAATTCTTAATTGATTTGAACTTAAAACAGACAAAAAGATAAACAGAAAAGACTATACAACACATCAGATTCTCTATTGTCTTTCAACCAGGAGAAACAAGATCTCTGTAAACCATTAATACATTTGTGGAAATTATGACATGAGACCATGAAACCAGGAGAAGCCATCACCAGATATGAAACACATACTCAGAAAGAGCTAAATCAAACCTTTATCATGCTATGGATGAACAAGAGTCCAGAACACAGAATCAAGAGCTGAGCCGACATTCAGGTCCCCAAATCACCACTCTGAAATGGAGCAAAGAGGGCTCTTCGAGAGGCCTCATTCCTTGGTAGGAAAAAGGGAATCCTAAGGCAGGGATCAATCCTGTCCGAGTCACTAACTTGGACTAACTGCACCAGACGATTAAGGAGATGACTTTATCCAGGCTATTGCAACAGGAAGAGCATTTGTTAATGATATATGTTTCAGAGAAGAGGGAGAAGACCTGGGGTTGATTGAAACAGTAGAGTCATTGAGGAAGGTCGGCGGTGGGTCTTCTCTCAGAATGTATAGGGATGTGGTGGCCCTGCCCGTTAGCTGCTCAGCCATTTTGCTGTTTCTCAAACATAAAAGAGTTATAAAAGTATAGGTAGATTTCTCAACTGTCACAGCTTTCCTGGAGCAGGTCTCAGATGAAGATCAACATCGTCACTTTATTATAAGCTCTTTGTTTCATCACCTCTTTGACCATGGGCAGATGGTACTATCCTAGCAAGGACTTTCTGTGCTTTGTAACATCAGGTAATATGGAAATTTAAGGTCATTCAAAAATTTTTTTTAATGCACCACATGACTATTTATTTGAAGATTTTTTAAAAAGGAAAAACACATTTGGTGCTTATGAAAATTTTTAGAGACAGTGTGAAAAATATATTACTAAACAGAAAACCATTTTTTAACTTATTTTCATTGAACTTGCAAGGTAGGGAATGTAAGTGATTTTAAGGACAAGTAAACACATTCTAGAAGCATCCATCTTGGTTGAGGGACGACGCGGGCCAGGATTTTCTGGGCATCTACTTAACATGGGCAGTTTTAGAGGAGCTTCATGGAAGCGAGGGAAGAGGAAGACTGGTTAGCACCTATGAGAACATCAGAGACCCAGTGAGATTTGATATTATGCATAACAGTTCGAAAAATGTTGAATGAGTTAGACTGCTTAGGTGGCCACTGGCACTCAGTCTGTAAAATAGCAGAAGGAGCTTTGCCAGCTGGTAGAAACCATAGAATCCAGCTGGAGCTGTGTTTATGCTACAGCCTAATAATTCAAGATGTAGAAGTTGTCAGAAATGTTTCCTGTGTGAAGAAAATGGGTAATTCTCCAATTGCTGATTTAGGGTTCTATGTAGGTCTATCAGATTGAGCTTGTTAATCATGACACTCATGGTTATTTTAAAAATCTGCTTGTTCTAGCCATTATGAGATGTGTCAAAAGTCTCCTGTGATGGTGAATTTGCCCATTTCTCTTATCATTTTTTGTTTGTGTTTTTGAAGTTATGCTACTATTAGTTACAAATGAAATTTAGAATAGTTTAATCCTTTTGGTGAGCTGAAACTTTTATCATAACATAGAAAAAATATTTTACCCTAATTTCTATTTTGTCTGATAGTAGTAGAGCTACTCCCAATTTTTTATTGTCTGGCTTTTGCCTTATATCACTATTTCCATCCTTTTACTGTCAACCTTTATTTTTGGTCTCCTATCTCTCTCTCTCTCTCTCTCTCTCTCTCTTTTTTTTTTTTGCATTTAGCTGAATTCTGACTCCCTACATGAAAATTTCTGCTGTTTAACTCAAGTTTAATTGTTTCATTAATCCACTTACATTTATTGTAAATACTAATATATCTGTACTTATTCCTACAATTTTATGCTTTTTATTTTTCTCATTTTTATGTTTATTTTCTACCTTTATTTCTTGCCTGTTTTTAAATTGATTGGGGGCTCTTTCCCTCCTCCCATTTTTCCCCCACCGTGATTATTCTTAAACTCATTCCATGAAGTTTAACTTAGAAAATTAAAATTATTTAAATTAGAAAATTAAAATTTAGTCAATATCGTATAATCATTCTGGGTCCTGCCAGGAAAAGAAAAAACACTTTAAGTCTTTCAGTGGAGGGAATTTCATACACGGACTTGGGCACAGAGGCGATAATGCAAAGAAGCTACGTGAAGGACAGTAATTCAGAGTCCAAAGATGTCAAGAAGTTGCTTCCTCTTCTGGAAAGGAGTCCGACTCATACATAGTAGTTCCTCCTCATCCGTGGTTTTGCTTTCCTCACTTTCAAATACCCATGGTCAACCGCAGTCCGAAAATGTTAAAATGAAAAAGTACAGAAATAAACAATTCGTAAGTTTTAAACTGCCCGCTGTCCTGACTGGCATGATGAAATCTCACATTATCCTTCTCTGTTCGGCCTGGGATGTCAATCATCTCTTTGTCCAGAATCTTGCACTGTAGACGCTCCCCGCCCACTAGTCATTTAGCAGCGTGTCAGTTTCCAGACTGACTGTCATGGTATCACAGTGCCTGTGTTCACCCTTGTTTTACTTAACAGTGGCCCCAAAGCACAGGAGTAGTGATGCTGGCAATTCAGATGTGCCAAAGAGAAGCTGCCAAGTGCTTCCATAAAGTGAAAAGGTATGTAGATATAGGAAAAAATGTAGTATATACAGGGTTTGGTACTATTCGTAGTTTCAGGCATCTACTATGAGTCTTGAAATGTATCCCCACAGATAAGGGGAACTACTTTAAATATCTTCTTACTAGTTCTTCACTTCCTATTAATCTACTTTGAGTATTTTTTTTCTTTGTTGTCTATGGTCTCTGCATGCTGTGTAATTTTGTCCAGTACCTTCGAATTTCCTAATTCTTAACTCAGGTGTGCTGTATAATCATTCTAGGCATTTCTAATATTAATTAAATTATTTCATCATTGATTTCTAGAACTTCTCTTTGGTTCTTAAAAAAACACTCTCTTGTTAATTTTTTTTTTTTTTTACAGTATCTTGCTCCTGTCGTTTTACATTTTCTTCTTTAAACACATTTAACATAATTATTTTGTATTCTGCTCTTGAAAATTCTAGTGTCATGTTATTGCAGATCTGATTCTGTTGTTGGTTATCTTTTCTGACTCTTGCTCATGGTGACTTATTTTCTTATGTGTTTTATTATATTTTTATTGTGAACTTATATTTGCTGGCAGTGCTTCTGAGAATTCTTTAAGACTGGACTTGAGCATGTATAGCTTCAGGGAAATTTTGTTTGCTCCTGACATTACCTGGGGCATTATAAACTTGCATACACTTTAAACTACAGGTTTTGCTTTACAGATTTTAGGGCCATGAAAAGACTATAAATCGGGCCCTAAACATACACAAGGCCTGGACAGTGATCAAACATTCCCAGGCAAGACTTTTTTATTTAATTCTAACTAGAACCAAGGACACGTCAGAAAGTTTTCTTGACAACTGCTTTCGTGGGAAGATTATTTTCCTAGTTTGTCCCATTCCCGGGAGTACATTTCCTCCTGAGTTTAAGTGAATGGACTTCGATGCAGCTTCCTTCTCTACAAGGCCAAAGACTTTTGTCCCCAGCTCCCTTTGTGCACCAGGCTTCAGGATGGTGGTCACTGCTGAGCATCCTGCAGGTTCAGTATTCACTCACTTCTCTAAGCTCATGCTTCTTGCTTTGCTTCTCTTCTCCGTTTTTTGTTTGTTTGTTTGTTTTTTCACACTTTCTCACAGTATGAAAAAATATATTTCTTTAAGCATTTTTAGAAGTTGCATCTAGAGGATAAAAATTCCATTCACAAAATAAAGAGATTAAAAGAGCAAATAATCAAGGATAGCAAGCTCACAAGTTATCTTTTATAATAGAATAGAAATACTATTCAAAGCGTGTTTCTTTGCGTTTGTTAATATTTTCCTCCACTTACTATGTGTCAGGCTCTCTGCTAAGCACCTTGCATACACTACCTAATTCAATCCTGGTAACAACTCCATAAAGTAGACACTACTACTACTACTACTACTACTACTACTACTACTACTCCATTTTATACCTTAGAAAAATGAAGCTCAGAAATATTAAGTAACATACTCCAAATCATGTAAGCAGTAAGTGTTAGAGGCGCATCAGATGCCTGGCGTCTCTGGCTAGGAAGCTCATGTTTTTAACTGCTGTTCTGTAAGTCTCAGTACAGATAGAAAAGGCAGACTGCTGGAGACTTAAAAAAGTAGACTTCATAAGCTCTTCTCGGTCTTGAGCCAGAAGGCTATTTACTACATTTTTAATCTTTGATTAAAGGGATACAGTGATAAGGCTTTGAAGTTGAAAATTCTAAATCCACTTTATTTATTTTTATGAACTCTCTTTATATCAAAGACTTCACTGGAGTTTGGTAAGCTTCCATCAACTTTATGCTGTTATCTGTTCTTTTGGTCTTTTTGAAATACTCATCCATACAGCGTGCAAAGTGACAGATGAACAGGTAGGAAAGAAAAAAAGAGAGAGAAAAAAATCAAAAAATTTAAGATGGCATCAGAAACTCATACTTGAGAACCTCCCCCTCCCCTCATTTATGTATGGTTATAACAGAGACACTTTTTTTTCTGTGAACGTGAATCCAAGTTAATACATGACACATTGCAGTTCAAAAAAATAAATTAATTAATAAAAAAGCATTGCATAAGGAGGCTGTGAGTCAGATTCCCGGGGAAGAAAATCATTCTTGCCTGAGCCTGAGATCCCCCAGGACACTTTTTACATGCGGTCGTTAATGAGCAAGCTGCCAAGCGGTGGAAGTCCAGCTTTAGGAGAAAAGGAGAAAATAAATAAATATTTAGACGCTTCTCACAGGGATTTAAAAAAGAACAAAGGAAATAAGAACTAAGCAATGGACAACATTGATGGCCAATCACCATGACAGGTGCAATGCAACCCGCAGAGACGAAAACCCCGCACAGAGCCGAAGGGGGAAGGATCTCTCCTCTCCAGTTCTTTTTGCACAGCGAAGGCAGGATAATTCAGCGGTACACGAGTGCTGGTCATTGTCAAATGTTAAAATACCTTTTCTCTCTCTGTGCCCGTGAAGAAAAATAGCTTTTGTTTCCTAGGATCTTTCAGTTTTTACAGCTAATGCTAAAAAATTGAAGTGATTCTACATGGAATCCCTTAAATTTGGTTCAAAAAGTACACTGAATGCTCTTTGAGAAACAGTCAGCCTTTCCCTTAATCTAATAATGATTTTTAAATGGGATATTATTGCTGCTGTTACAGAAAGACGGTGTGCAGGAGTGAGATACAAGTAGAAAAAGCAGCCCAGTTTTTCTTAGTATCTGAATCCTGCAGGAAACTCTGCCTCGTACTTGAAATTACCAAGTGTGGATGATGGATATCATTAGTGCAGTGAGATAAGCCGAGTTCTCGGATGTTTTCTGTGAACAGAAGCATTAGAAAGTGGGAAGATGAGGAGACTGAATTCTTGGTATTTACTTATGGTCCTATTATCCTATAAAGCCCCTTTATATTCTAGGGATGAACTTACTAGAAGGCAAAATATTCCACTAGGACCTTCTGGACCGGCCAGGACAACCAACTTGGCATTTCTTTCACTCCATTAGCTCTTTCATCTTCAATGACTTGTGTCTCCAGCCTGCAGCAGAACTAACAACATGCTTCCTGTAAACCACACTTCCTGCCCAGGGTGAAAACTCTCATGTACATTAACACTCACCATAAACAGTGCGGTCTCACTCCATACCATTCATGCAGAATTCATCATGCTATCCATGCTCTAAGGGCAAAGAAATTATGCAAGCTCGTCTAACTAAATATTCACATTGATCCCCACGCATTTCACTGAAGGAACTATAAGGAAATTTAAAATAGAGTTAAATCATGATAGACCTGAGATGGGAGAAGAAAACAAAAGATTGGATATCTAAACCAGTTTCTTGAAGATGGAAATCCAAAGGGATAGTGATGAATGATCAACTAGAACAGAGCTAAATTCCAAAAGAATTTCAGGAAAGTAGCTACGATAGAGGGAGCAGCTAGTGTCAAAGCCATACGAAGACTATATACATCAAGAGCTGGTGAGAAAAAAGGTGAGAATTGGTAGGTGATTAATTAAAGAGTTACCTAGAGAAGTGTTTTGAGCTTAGGCTCTCACCCCCATTTTTTTGTGTCACTATTGTTTCTAGTATAAAACAAGAGCAATAACCTCTAAAAATGTCCACTGCTCTGTGAAGAATCCCAGGGATCTGAGTACAGACACAGGCACCTCAAAGTAAAACCTTTTGGTTGGTGGTAGGGATGGTGTAGGGAGGTATCCTATTTTGACAAATGATAGGTAGCATCCATGTACATGGAGACTGCAGTCAACCTTCCCATTCAGGTGAGGGTTTTAGCCAGGCAATTAGATTGCAGATACTCAGAGGACATCCATGCCATATACCCACCTTAACAACTCAACCCTTTATCCATAAATGAGAATGGGCAAGCAACCATTCATTTTCAAGAACGATGAAGGCAAAAGAAAAAGACAACTGACTTTGAAGAAAACAGAAAATTCAGAGATCAGAAAAAAGAAATCTTATTAATATCCTCTGAGAGCTTTGGAAAGGTATTGGTCCATAAAACAAGATTGCCATGAAAAAGAAGTAAAGAAAAACAATTTTTGAAATTTAAAACTACTATTGGTAATCTGGAGGTTAATGATCACTCCTGATTTTGAATCTCCCCATACCTTCCCCAAATGAAATAAAATCAACAACAAAAGTAGATAAAATTACACAAAACTCATACTTTCAGCATTACTAAGAGACAGAAAATATTATGATTGTTAAATTACATGTAAACATATAAATAAAACAAATCTTAACAAATATTAGAAAGTATCTACATTTTCATATATAAGGGACAGGATGAATAGAAGAAATGGAGTACTATGCAGCTATAACAAAGAATGAGATCATCTCTATGAACTGATGTGGAGTGATTTTCTGAATATATTGCTAAGAACACCAAAGTAGAGAAGAACAAAAGAGCCTATATAGAGCATGCATTGTAAACTACCTTAGTAAAGAGGAGGTAACTTTAGATATACTAATTACACATAAATGTGTGTATGTGTGTTATTAGTAACACACACACACACACACACACACATATACTTGTGTAATATGTACTAATCTTTATGAACTGTTGCGCAGAAATGATAAACCAAAAAACAGTGAAGTTGGTCACGTACAGTGGTTCATACAGGGGACCCAGTTGAGAGAGAAAAGAAGGAGTGACATTTTTCTGAGTGTATCATTTAGAATACTTTTGAATTTTGGAACTCTGTTAATGTTCTGCATATTAAAAAAATAAAATCGACAACAATGGAAAAGGGAAAAAAATTAAAATGGAAAGCAAACTGAAGCAAAAGAATTAACTGTATTTCAAACAAGTAACATAACCACACTAAAGAAGGGAGGGATGAATTTTAGTAATTTAAGAACACGGTATTTGACCACATACCCTCAGACTTGGGATATGGAGTGACAGTGATGGTATGAAAAATGACAAGCAGATACCGAATCACTTTTATTAGGCCTATTTTTTTGTAGTAGTGTGGGCGAAGAAATTCTGCAACTGGTTTAGCGTATGATAGGACTGAGCAAATGAGTAAATGTGTTGATGTTTTTGGAATCCAGAGTTCTCACTATCAGAGAAAGGTTACACACATGTGGCCTGAGAGCAGGCAAGGAAGATCCTTGTGGACATGAACTAGAATGGGGAGTACTGGTGTGAATTTGTGAATTCTAAAATATGCATATGTATGTGCACACGTACATATATGCACATACTCGTGTGTGCGTGTGTGGTATGTGTGTGCATGTTCTAGCTTTAGCTGCTGACAGGTCCTGGAAGCAGAAACGTTCCAGTGGCATTGGGCACCTCTCGCCCTCGGACCTTGCTCTATAACACCACTCCCCGCTGTGAGTGCCAGGGCTCCTCAGAGAAGCGATCAACTCCAGAGCTGGGGCAGGAAAAGCACAGAGAGCTTAGAACTCTTTTTAAGGCAGAAACAGGGAAGTTTTGTTTGTTTGTTTGTTTTAAAGTTGGAAGCCTGTTAAAAAGACACAAAAGCCAGCATACATAAATGTGCTCCAACTGACTAACTAGGCAACATGGTGATGCCATTGCTTTGTCCTACTTCAGCTGTGACTCTCGCCTGACTCACGGGGCAACGAGTAGAGAGTCAAACCTTTGTCTATACTGATACTGTCAGACTATCTCTTTATTTTTATTTACACCTACACTTGTAAATGCTAAATTCACGTTCTGGCCCTTGTCATTTCAAGCTTGACCTATTACAATTTACCTCAACTTTTTTCTCTGCTCACCAGTCCATTCTGCCAACCTGCCAAAGTTATCTTTCTAAAAGAAAATATGTATATTTTCTGCTAAAATCTTTCTTTCTTGCTCCAAGTCCAGAATGATTTTTTTGTTTCTTAGAAGGAATCATGAATCTTCGTCCTGGAGGTAAGGTTTTGAGATACCCATCGGCTGACTTAGACCCTCCATTTGTAAAAATGTATATAAAAATGCCACTCTAAGCAAGTCATTGAGAGAGACAGCATATCAAAGGTTTTTGGAGATTTTTGATCATCTCGAATGTCACATAAATATCTAGCAATACCAAAGTAAACATATTCCTGTTCCCAAGCTGGCACAGTTGAGGTCTGACCGTCACTACAATATCTGGAAGAGACAGATCTTGTTGGCCTTTCACCACAGAGCTCATCTCTAGCACCTTCTACTGCAGTGTACTGTGAGTGCTACACACCCTGAGTTACGAGGTCCCAAAATTCTGTTAAAACGGGGGATTATAGGAAGAGTAATGAGACCCTTTAGGTAATGGCGGTTGTGGAAATACAAGAGAAATCGAATATGCAGTTGGTAGCATTGGATTAGGTCTTATTCTTAACCAGTCGATAGCAGATGCATATCTATATTTGCTACATTGTCACTTTAACGTGAACTCGAGTTTTCTAACCAACTCTGTCCCTGCTGTACTTCATATCAGTTACCAATGGTCCCTGACCAGGATGGTATTATTATAACAGAGTTGTTTTTGACTGAGGAGAATTTCGATTATTAGTCATGTAAAATGAATAAGAATAATTGGTCATGCCTATTCTGTCTTTCGATTCAGGCCCAGTCTGGAATACTACTTTAGTTTTCATTATACTTATCTCTTGAATGAATTAAGGAGAATGTTAAAATTAGTCATGAACAATTTGCTCAGAAGCTACATACAAAGTATTTGATAGATTAGTAGCTCTGACATCCATTGAAAAATTAATAAACTTGGATTATTTTTTTAACATTTTACAGTCTTTAATACATTCCTGAGTTTGATTTGAAATTTTATCATAGCTCTATTCTACAATTTTTGGACTAAGTGCTAATTGTCAAATTGAAGATTGCTTCTCACACAACAATGCTTATTGTATATTATAAAGTAAAAAGAGAAGACTATAAATCAGTTTTTATTTTTTGGTTTAGTTTTATTTTAAACTTTAGTTAGATATAACTTAAATACAGTAAAATTCACACATTTGGAGAGTACAGTTTTGTGAGTTTTGACAAATGGCATAAGTACCATCATAATTAAGACATGGAACCGTTCTCTCATCTTCATTCTTCCAGCCCCAGGCACCTACTAATCTTTTAGAATTAATTTTTTAAAATTTCATATAAATGGAATAATACAAAATTAAAAATTTTGTGTCTGGTTTCTATAAACCAGTTTTTAAAGACTCTAATTTCTTATGCGTGTGTGTATGTGTGTACACATGTAACAAAATGCGAATAGTTGTTATCTTTCAGCGATGGCATTTTAGTAGCAGACATTTGTGATTTCTCTCCCGTTCTCACTCCTTCTCCTTCATGCATCTGCTCCAGTTCTCATTGTGGCATTGAGCTCCCCACTCTTTGCAGTCCATGTAGCCTGGGAGGCAGGTGTCACTCCTGGTCCCCCAAGTCCGTCAGTGCTCTGAACCTGGGAGGGATTCAGGGCCATTCAGGGCCATTCAGGGCCATTCAGAGCCAACACAATTCTGAAGCTTTGGTTTCAGCTATCGGGGTTGCAGATTCTTTTCCCAGAAGATTTGGAACTGGACGTAAGGTAGCGCTCGAGTGGCTGGACTGCAGCCACACTGCAGCCCCAAAGAGGTCCCCACCCCTACCTGAGAGGGGAGCCATCCGCACGGATGGCAAAGCCAGAGATGGTGAGACAGAAATCTGGTTCTGGTAACACCATTTGATCTCAAATCAGCTGGCGCCTGAAGCTAATCAAGGCCTGCTTTTTCAATTCTAGAAGCCAATATATCTCCTCTTTGCTTCAGAAATTGGAATTGGGGTTTCCCGTTACCTATAGTAGAAAGAGTCCTAACACTTAGAAATTACGGATACTTTTTCTTCATATTTTTCTATATTTTCCACTTTTCAGTAATTGACCATAAATAGAGTCCCGCATAAATGATACAGAATCGTTTTTAATTTTGCAAAATAGTATTAACAAATTTTCCTTTTTCTTTTTGGTATTGAAAAGTTTAGTTTTTGTCTTAACATTGCACCTGAATTTTACTTTGTAGATAAAAAGGAAATTAAGGAAAGAATTTATTCCTAAATCTTATTCAAGCTATTTTGGCAACTGACAATACCCAGGATGGTTTTAGAATAATCTCCTTACTTTCTTTGAAGCTAACTTAGATTTAAAAAAGCTTCAGTTTTCTTTATGTCAAAGTATTATAGGCAACATTTATCATTCTACAGATATTTCCATTCCAGGATAAGGAAATTTTGACATATAGTTTTTCTCTTGGGACAACTCTCTTTGCCATTAGTTAGTATACATTTTATTAATACAAGGCCCTAAATTTAACATAAGCCCTCACAAAATAATTTTGATTATTGAATATTTGCTGAGAAATAGTCTGAGCCACTAATCATCTTAGGTGAAAATTTGCTGAACTTGGGGAAGTTGAAGAATAACGGTCGGGTGAAGATGTATGATAGGTGTCATCTTTAAATGAAAGGAGCCAGAAGGTCTGCATGGAACTCTGGAAAAAAATTAATTACATACTATCTTAGTCCTTTCAAGCAGCTATAATAAAACTAGCATAGACTGGGTAGCTTGTAAGCAGCAGAATTTATCTCTCACAGTTCTGGAAGCTGGGATGTCCAAGGTGAGGGCGCCAGCAGGTCTGGTGTCTAAGGAGAGTCCACTTCCTGGTTCATAGGTGGCTGTCTTTTCACTGTGTCCTCACAGTAGTGGAAGGGGCCAGAGAGCAATCTGGGATCTATTTTATAAGGCACTAATCCCATTCATGAGGGCTCCGCATATGACCTAAGCATCTCCCAAAGGCTCCATTTCCAGATACCATCACACTGGGTATTAGGTTTCAACATACGAATTTGCGAGGACACACACGTTCTGTCTATAACATGTTATGTTCCAGGAATTTGTTTTAGGCACTAAGTATACAGAGATGAAAAATGTCTTCCCACCCTCCCATGGAGAACCTTCATTATTTAGTGAGTGGTGACATTCTATGTGACCTTAGCTAGCTCACTCATGTGGGAGACCTGTGTGTTAGTTTGGGCTCTTGGTGGAAAGCAAGAGAAATTGGCTCTGAAAACTTAAGCGAAACCTTAACTTTTGGAAGGATCTGGCATAATTCACTAGACAGAAAGTCAGCTGAAGAACACAGCTGGAAAGGACAGGAAATGGGTGCTCTGGGTATCCCGTAGCAGAAAATAATCTACAATTTCAATAAATCAGCTCCATATTTTTCCCCTCTCTTTGTCTCTCTACTAAAATGATAAAGTCCCAGGAAATAAAAAAAAAAATCTTAGGCTGAAAAGGGCAAAATACCTCATATTGATACATTCATCAATTCTGCTTTTACCAGAAGAATGGCAGCCAAAATTATAATGTTTACTGTATTCAGTTAGGATTTAGTAGTGGATATAAAACTTGATCACACAGAGCCCCCAGTCATGAGATGGTAATTCATGTTTTAGGGTTAACTCCAACCAGATACCTCTTGTCTTGTCAAATAATTCTATAGAATATTCAACATAGTCCTTGTCATACATTAAGCTGCCAATAAATGGTGATAGTTACTACTGCTTTTGTCAGTACAAAATCATGCTTTTAATACTTCTTTTATATATTCCATTGTGTTGTTCTGAGAAAAGTTCATATTAGGTCATCCCTTTAGAATATCTGAAGATAGTGAGTGGCATGCTGTTCAGTCTACTATTACATCATGCAGTCAGGTCTAGACGAAGAAGAAGTTTGACCTTTTACTTGAAATGGGATATGAATAAGAAGTAAAGACTAGGGAATTGACCTGGCTGGGCTTCAGGGTTTGGCATGCATCAGGATATACATCTACAGGTAGATGCGTATCCTGCTAGAACAAGTATAGAATTCAGGGCTCAAGGGCGTATAACTGTCCATATTTACCCTCTATGGTAGATTGACGTTTTGGTCCCAATGCTTCGCTCCCTTATGGTAGAATTGGACATCTACATGATTGCCATGGCCACACCTCCCCAGCCCTTGACTTTGGGTCATGTGGCTTGCTTTGGTCTATAGGATGCTAGAATGCCAATGAGTGGAGGCTGGAAGCATGCTTGCACTTTGGGGCTTTTTATTCTTCTGCCATTCTCATGAGAAGAACAGAATGAGTCACATGGCTCTGGAATGAGTCACATGTAGCAGAGCCACCCCAGCTGACCCTCAGATGCATAGTTGAGAAATAGATACCTATTGTAATGTGTCACAATTTTAGAGTGATGTCGCATTATTCTGGCAATAGCTGACTAATACACTATATTTAAAATTCTTTATATATGGTTGGGAGATAGATGAGAGGATGTGCAATGATACCTAAGAAACCAAAAACTGTTAACGATTTGAGACTTGATGGACACACACACACACACACACACACACACACACACAGAGTTAGATGTTGTCTACCTTAAACAGATAGCCAGATATTTCTCGAGCAAAATGGGTTCATTTTGCAATTTGAGACAAGCGAGCTAATGGCAAACCATGCCCCAGTCCACAGAAACAAAGGAGAGAAATGCTTTTTTATGGGCTTGGGAGGAGTTGTTCTAAATGAAGAGTCTGTTGGAGGAAACTGAAAGTTTGAAGTATAGTGATGTCTCATTGACTGAGTTGTGGCAGCCTCCCATCAGCTGAGCCGTTACAGGGCAAGGAGGAACTTTTTTTCCTTCTGCTGAGAGTGAAGTACTACCACTTCCTGTCAGAGATGCAAGGTATCCTTTTCCTATTGGGGTCAGTAGTATGCATGGAGTGACATATGTGTGAGAGGCCTCTCTTCTAGCCTCCCGACTTTATTTTAAATGCGGTTTCTGTTTATTCATTTTTGCACTGTAATAATGTTAAAGTGATCTCTTCATCTCTGTATAGTTACTTCGTCCAATAAAAATTATGTGGCTCCACCGATTACATAATTAGCATTCTGTTAAGTGGCCATGAAAGTTAGAAAATGATAGTGGCATTCAGAAGGTAATTTTAATTTAGAGAAATGAATTGTATCCTGTCTGAACAGATTAAGCAACAAAGCAACTCTAAAAGAGTGGCTCAGCAGAGTATGAAGAAGGCAAGTTCTATTTTTATTTAAGTCTTTTTAGACAGAAGAAATAGATTAACATTTCAGTGAATAACAAACAATAAAAAAAGAAATTTTTGTATTTAAAATTATGATAAGATTGTCATAATATGCCTTAATTTTTTTTCTAGTGGTGTATTTCTTCATTCTTTTGTAAAGATGTCATGTAGAACTTTGGAAATAAAGTTATTTTCAGGTAGTTTTTTTCTAGACTTTTATGTCGTTGACTTTTAAAAGATCACAGTGTTAATCTGAGTTTTCTCAGAAGCAGATTTTTCAAAAGATCAAAGTGTGTTCAACTGATCCGTAAGACAAAGGCAAAGCCTTTAGGTTAAAAGCTACTTCTGCCATAGGTAAAGTGATAAAAATTTAAATTTATTAACTAATCCAAATAAATATTAAAGGCCCATTGATTAGGAAGAGGAGAAAAGTAAAGTTGAGCATGAGTATTGGTAGCATTTTTATTTATCTGTTTCTGTAGACAGGCCACCCCAGACTCAGTGGTACGGGCCAACAAGTCACGGGGTCTTAGCATCTCTCACAGATCTGAGGATTGATGACTCAGCTAGGCAGTTGCACCGAGTACTGGCATCTCACACAGTTATAGTCACACAGTGGCTGGGGCTGGAGTCATCTTGGTGGAGTCTGAGCTCACACATGTGGCACATGGGCTGGACACACTCAAACAGCTGTAGCCCATCGAGATGGGGTCTCGACTCCGATCTGTTCCCAGCCTCTCCAGTAACGTAATGACCAATATTTGTGAGCGCTTGCTTTGCCAGTCTCCCGAGAATTCATCCTGTTTTAATTCAGTAACAATGAACGTACAAATGCCGTACCTGAGACCCCAGCAAAGATCTATCCCTATTCTATTTCACTCACATATTGAAAAGAAATGACCGAACTTCATTCAGCCCTAAGAAAAGATGAAAGACTGCCATTTGAGGCAATATGGATGGATCTTGAGATTATCATGCTAAACGAAATAAGTCAGAGAGAAGTTGAGAATCATATGATTTCAGTCATATGAGGGATATAAAACTGAAAGCAACAAACGTACATGACAAACAGACTTTTAAAATCATGATCTCACTCCCGTGTTAAGCCCCTCCATCTGCTTCCTGTTACAATCAGACTGAAAAACAACTGTCCTGCAATCTCTTTCTCTTGTCCCCGAAACTCTGGGTAAATGGGATTCCTTTTTAAAACTGTAAAATATTTCAGGTGTTAATAACATGCAGATACCAATTAAAATGAATACTAATTTCCCCATTCATTTTGTTGAATTTCAATTTTCAGCCAGCATTTTCATATCTTACTTCAAATCATTTTAAATAGAAATGAAACATTAGCACCAAATGCAAAGCTCTAATCCCCTGATTCCATTTCTTTCTACAGAGTTTTTTTTTCCCCCTTATGAATTGGGGGGCACTTTACATGTTTTGGACAATAATTCTTTGTCAATTACATGCATTGCAAATATCTTTTTCCAGTCTGTGGTTTACCCCTTCTCTTCGTTTATAGTATATTTTGTAATACAGACATTTTAAAATTTGATGCAGTTAAATTTTCTGTGTGGTTTGAATTTTTTACGACTTATTTTAAAAACCCTTCCCTAATTCTAGATCACACAGGCATTCTTTGACATTTTCTCTCAATAGCTTTAAATTTTTATTTTATTATACCATAGTGTCTTTATTCTTGCAATTTCTCATAACATCTGCCACCATATTTCTGCCTGGTGGGCTCTTTTTTTGCTCAAATGTTATTTCCTTATCTGACCTCTCAATCAAAATAATACGCACCCCCCCCCATGTTCGGATGCTCCCTCAAACTATCCTGTTTTGTTTTCTTCAGAGCACTTATTACTCTCTGCAGTATTCACCTTTATGTTTACATATTTATTTTCTATTTCCTGTAAACCAGATGTAAGTGCCAAGAACAGGGGTCTTTATCTTGTTCACCACAGTGTCCCTCGCTTCTAGAACAGAACCGTTGTAGATGGGGTTTTGGGGGGAGCAGACCGTTAGGCAGAGTTTGGAGTGCAGGTTGCTTATCAGAACGCGCCCTTTGGATCCACACCTGTGGGAGGGACGAGGCAGAAGCAGCACCAAGCAGAGGCAGGAGTCCAGCTGCCATGCTGGCCTGGCTGCCTCAGCTCTTGAAGTCAAATGGTGTGTTGGAGTCACACACCATGTGGAGCCAGAATGGGTGGGCCTTTACACCTGTGTTTATACCCTGTCTCCATCAGTCATGCAGTGACACCTGCTGGGGGAGGTGGCTCTGCAGCTGAGGCCATCGCTGCAGAGGCCGACGGCTAGAGGAAACAGCTCTTTCCTAAAGGATGATCCTGGCGACCCAATTCTGTGTCCATCACAGGTGCCTGGCATGTGGTTAGCTTTTAATAAATGTTTGTTAAAAGAGTCTTTCCACATATCTTGAAAGTTTTCCTGAGCGTAAAGTCGAATTTCTAAGAGGATTTAAAACATTTTAATGATAGAAACTCACTCTCAAAATTTTATGACAAGTCATACTCCTGAACATGTGTATAATCATTTGTGGCAGAGCCCCCTCCCCCTTTGGAGCTTAGCCCACAAAAGACATTGTTTATATTTTTGTTATTTATTTTTTCCAACTTTTTAGAACTTACTAGGGAAAATCTATGTTTTGTTGTATTTCATGACTTTTACTTTCAATACTTAGGCATTTCTGAATGCAAGAGTATTTTCTTATGGTGACTTTATAATTTTATTTTGTGATTAAATCTTCCATTTATTGACAATTATTTATGGTATCAGAAAGGACTTACACTTATTTTCTAAATCGTTGTAAGTGAGCAATTATTGATTTATGATGCATACTCTTATTTTTTTATATACTTGATAAGCTCCAGAAAGAACTGAGAAAGAAATTTGGGGAAATAGCTTGTTTCGATGAGTTGAGGATAATATTTTATAGGAATGATTGCAGCTATTATTGTTAGTGAGATGCTGAAAAAATTGCATAACACCTCCTCTGATTCTAATTTGCCTATATGAAGTAGGTATAATTAACTCTATATTGCTGACCTTTTCACTAATTAATTATTACAGTATCTAATTCATGTTTGGTGCAAATATTCAAGGAAGTCCGAATGTTTTAGTGCCTAGTTGGTTTCTTGAGTTAGAGCTGACTTTTGTTATTTATTCATGTCTCTGTTTTAGGCTGTAGTATAAAATCTTAAGAATGAAGACCTTGTTTTAAGGTTTTCTAGCTTGAGTTTGATTTAATTAGAAATGTCACTGAAAATTGGACTGTGTGGGAGTATAGAAACATTTCCATCCCAGGATAAAAATAGCAATGACAAAGAATATAAAAATAATAACACAGAACATCATTTGAGATTTTGAACATCCTTTTAGACATAATTTGGATTTAGAATGAGATTTTGGCAAAGCTTCAGGATATTTTGACATTGAATTGAATTTTCAACTAGCTTCTTATTCTGATGTCTTAACGGGATTATCATTTCAATAAACTTCAATTATAGCTTTGTGAGCTAGTAAGAATTTTCTGCCGCATAGAGAAAAAAAATAAATTTCAATTCTGAATCCAGCAACAAGAAGAAAATTGGTATTCATTATTCCTTTTCCAGTGAATGTGTGAGGACTGTTTAGACATCTGCAAATAGGGTGGGTAAAGACTTTATAGAATTGTAAAGATATTTAAAAATTCTCCCTTCAAATATTTTGCAGCCGATAATGAAAAGAGAAATAATTATCTCTAAAAAATCTTAATTTTTCAATCTATTTCATGTAATATGTGGAATAGATTAATTATAATCTAATGGAATTTTAATACTGTATAAAAGTTCACTACTTAAAAATTTTAGAATTTCCAAAAAAAAAAGAAAAAAAGCCAAAGTATGAAATGTTCATTTTTTTAAGGAAAGGAACAGAATATTATAATATATAATTTTGGATTTCACATTTATTTTTCATGTGGCAAATAGGATTACAGGGTGTTAACAATAGCTCATGTGTGCACATAACTTCTCAACAACAATGTTCTTTGAGAGCCTACCATGTATGGACTATTGTGTTTTGCTTGTTTTTATTGTGGTAAATGTGCATACACATACATACATACATACATACATACATACACACACATACATAAATATATGTACACATATATATGACATAAAGTTTACCATTTTAACCACTTATCATTGATTCAGTGGAATCAATTCCATTCACATTGTTGTATAACCATCACCATCTCCTAAACTTTTTCGTCTTTCCAAACTAAAATTCTATACCTATTAAATAACTCCTCATCTCCCACCCCCAGCTCTGGGAACTACTATTTTACTTTCTGTCTCTATGAATTTGACTCTTTTCGGTACCTCATATAAGTAGAATCATACAATATTTGTTCTTTTGTGTCTGGTTTATTTCACTTAGCATGTCTTCAAGGTTCATCAATGTTATTGTATATTTACCCATTGAATGACTTTAGCATTCCTGCTGAGATCATTTGAATCATACAATATTTGTTCTTTTGTGTCTGGTTTATTTCACTTAGCATGTCTTTAAGGATCATCAATGTTATTGCATATTTACCCATTGAATGACTTTAGCATTCCTGCTGAGATCATTTGACCATCTATGTGAGGGGTCATCTCTGGGCTCTCTATTCTATTACATTGGTCTATATGTCTGTTTTTATGCCATTAACATACTGTTTTGATTACTGCAGATTTGTAGTAAGTTTTGAAATCAGAAAGTATGAGACCTCCAACTTTGTTCTTTTTCAAGACTATTTTAGCTTTTCAGGGTCCTTTGAAATTTCCCATGAATTTAGGTTAAATTTTTCTATTTTTGCAAAAAAAAATGATATCGGATTTTGATAGGGATTGCATGAAACCTGTAGATCACTTTGGCTAGGGTTGACTCAAAATGTTCACCCTCCAGTCAGTGAACACAGCATGTCTTTCTATTTGTTTGTGTCTTTGAGTTCTTTCAGCAACATTTTATAGTCTTCAAGTCTTTGACCTTCTTGGTTAAATTTATTCCTAAGTATTTTATTCTTTATGATGTTATTGTAAATAGAATTATCTTCTTAACTTCCTTTTGGATCATTCACTTGCTAGTGTTTAGAAATACAACTGATTTTTGTGTGTTGGTTTTGTTTGCTGCAACTTTGCCGAATTTGTTTATTAGTTCTAACAGGTATTTTTGTGGAATTTTTTGGGTTTTCTAAACATGTAAAATCAAGTTGTCTGTAAGCAGAAATAATTTTACTTCTACCTTTCCAATGTGGATGTTTTTATTTCTTTTTCTTGTTTAATTGCTCTAGCTAGGACTTCAAGCACTCTGTTGAATACCATTTCATATTTATAAAGTTCTGAGGTAAGTGTGGCCAAAGAAGTCAGGAGGCTGAAGAAAAAATTTTAAAAAATACCTGCTGAATGTTATATAGGAAAAGTGTCATGTGGAAGAATAGGTTTCCAACATGGATGAGACTGCCTTGTTTTACAAGGATGCTGGCAAGCGAACTGATATGAAACAAATAGAGTTTCAGTTGATGAAAATGTGATCAGAGTCTTGCAGTAATCTAACTCTGCATTGGCCCTAGAAGCAGTGGTTCAGTACCATATACTAATCCACTGCTGTGGCAAGTTTAAACAACATAACTACCATGAATAATGAGAACTGACTGCTCTCCACTATTCTTGCCACATGGGCTCCAGTTCCACTAAATTATTTGAAGCTTCCTGAAAATACATTTTTTTGGTCCCCTCTCCTCCACATTTAGCCACCTAGATTCATCATTTAAACCTCAGTACCTGTGTGAAATGATAGAAAAAATATATATTGGTCTTTACCCCCCTGATTCCTGGCATGAAGTGCTTGAAACTCTTGCAACTTCCTAAGTGATAAGAGCACTAGGAGCATGTTTTGTTATAATGTTTGGTCTTTGGCCCCATCCCTGACAGAGGGTTCCTAAATCCCTTGGAATTTCCTGGGTAATAGGAATGTCTTCTGTTTTAATGAGACAATGCTTTGTGGGCTCCTGGATGGGGTTGATCACCAAAAAGACCAAGCCATGATTTTAATCTTGGAATTTGTAGCACCATCTGCTATCCTGCAGGAAGGGAAGAGAGGCTAGAAATTGAATTAATGAATGATCATACCTACATAATGAAGTCTCCCTGAAAATTCCAAAGATATGGGTTCAGGGAGCTTCCAGGTTGATGAATACTCCCACATCCGGGAGTGTGGCATATCCCAACTCCACAAGGACAGAAGATCCTGTGCTCAGGACCCTATGCACCTCTTAACCTGGATGTTTATCTGTATCCTTTATCATATCCTTTATTATATATACACTGGAAAATGTAAGTGTTCTCCTGAGTTTTGTGAGCTGTTCTGGCAAATAATTGAACTCAAAGAGGAGGAGGTCATGGGAACTTCTGATTTATAGCCAAGTTAGACACAAGTTGTGGGTAACCTGGGGACCTACTTCTTGTAATCAGCCTCTGAAGTGTGGGGCAATCTCAAGAGACTGAGCCCTTAACCTGTGGGATCTGTGCCAACTCAGGTTAGTGTCAGAATTGAATTAAATTATAAGGCACCCAGCTGGAGTCACTGAGAATTGTCTGGTGTCTGAAGTGTTGTGAGTGTGGTGGCAGAGTATACAGGAGGAACACACAGGAGGAGGAATGCTTTTTTCCTATGCACCCCGCTGTCCCAGGAAATCTCTTTGAACCCTACTCCTAGAATGACTAGGATACTCTTCTTCCGTGCTTGTGAACACATTATTTACATACCTGTATCTCAGCATTTATCATAGCAAGTAATTGTTGATTTGTCTGTCTTCCCTATCAGTCTCTGATTGGTGGCGTGAAAAACTAACATTCCAAGATATTTCTTATGCTACGCTTTTACTTTATTTTTCAAATTAGCATACAATGTCATGCTATATTTGATTGATTCTATGTTTCTATGTTCTGATGACTGACTTAGTCCTTTCAGGCTGCTATAACAAAACCCCACAGACTGGGTGGCTTATAAACAACAGAAAATTATTTCTCACAGTTCTGGAGGCTGGAAGTCCAAGATCAAGGTGCCAGCATGGTCAGGTGAAGACTCTCTTCTTAGTTGCAGCCTTCTAGCTATATCCTCATATAGTAAAAGGGGTTAGAGATCTTTCTGGAGCCTCTTTTATGAAAAACTAATCCCTTTCAAGAAGGTTCTACCCTCATGACTTAAGCAACTCACTAAGGCCCTCCCTACTAATACAATCACATTTGGGGGTTAGAATTTCAATATAGGAATTTCACAGCGGGGGGAAGAGGGGGACACAAACATTCAAACAGTAGCAGTAACTTAGCACAGTGCCCAGCCCATAGAGAGGATCAGTAAATATTTGTTAAAAAAGATAATGGTAAACAACACTTACTCATTTTACCTAATTGAAATTCCTTGAGTCATAAATTTTTAATAGATAAAATAGTTTTAAGTAAACATACTTATAGCTTATCTTCTTAAGTATTAAAAAAATTCTCTACCCCCTCTCTTTTTAATTTGAGCTGTCTATAGTAATTTTTCTTCTGAATAAAAATAAATTTCAGCTTAGTCGAAATGGAATAACTAGAAATTTAGAACAAATGATCTGAATTAATGAGTTTTCACTGTGCTCAGTATAATTCTAGAATGTTAGAGACAGAAGAGAACTTAACTCTTCTACGTTAGCTAAGGAGACAGAAGGAGAGAAGAACAGAGACAGCCCTCACCTCGCCAGGCCACCAGGGCCTGAAAGGAAGGTCATCTGAGGACAACATCATGTCCAGTTTCTGACAGCAGCTCTGTAATTAAACAACTCCTCACTGTCTTCTCCTGAGCGGGCATGAGGTGCCTTAGGGGCTGGAGCTGCTTTTATAGAGACCTTGCTTCTCCCGCCCAGCTTGTTTATGTCTTGTCCTGACATTATTCCTTCCACTACTTTCTCTGCCTGCTTTATGCTTCTGCCAAGACTAGCAAGTACTGGTGCTCTCTACAGGCCTCAAATTCAAAGCAAACTCAAATTCAAATTATCTGGTTGCTTTGGATAGTCATGCTCATTCTTCTGGGTAGAGACCTTGTACTAGTCCACCTCCTAGGATAATGGCCACATTTATGCTTAAAAATTAAGAATAGTTATGTTTTCTTGTCCAGCATGTAAGGACCCTGGAAGTTGCTAGTCTGTCCTAACAACAAATAAGGAGCTGAAAGTTATAGGGGCCTCCCATACTTCGTGAGGTCTGTCTTCAAGAGAAACTAGTTAATCAGAACCTAACCTGATAGAAATGCTGAGAAAAATAGATGAGTCACTATTATAGTTGGAGACTTCAGCACCCTTCTATCAGAAATGCATGATCCAGCAGGCAGAAAATCAGTAAGGACATAATTGAACTCAACTTTGCCATCCATCAACTGGATATAATGAGTAGCCACTGACTATTTCATCTAATACCAGCAGAATACACATTTTTTTCAAGTTCATATGGGACATTCATCAAGATAGACCACATTTGGGACCATAAAACACATCTTAACAAATTTAAATGGAGAGAAATTATACAAAGTCTACTTGTAGACCACAGTGGAATTAAACTAGAAATCAATAACTGAAAGATAACTGGAAAATCCCAAAATACGTAGAGATTAAAAAACACACTACTAAATACAAGCGTCAAAGAAGAAATCTCAAAAGAAATTTAAAAATATTTTGAAATTAATGAAGATGAAAATAGAACTTATTAAAATTTGTGAGATGCAGTGAAAGTGGTGCTTACAGAAAAATTTATACTATTGAATACATACATTAGTGAAGAAGAAAGATCTAAAACCAATCATCTAAGCTTCTATTTAGGAAACTAGAAAAATAAGAGCAAATTAAATCCAAAGTAAAGATAAGAATATAGATATAAAGAATTAGAGCAGAAATCAATGAAATTAAAAACAGAAAATTAATAAAGAAAATCAATAAAACCAAAGTCTAGTTCTTTGAATAAATCAATAACAATGATAAGATTATAGCCAGGCTAATCAAAAAGGAAGAGAGGACACAAATTACTAATATCAGAAATGAAAGAGGGGGCATCACTACAGATCCCATGGACATTAAGAGGATAATAACAAATACTGTGAACAAATATATTTCAACAAATTTGATAACCTAGGTTAAATGTGTCAATTCCTTGAAAGGCACAATCAGCAAAAACTAACAGAAGAAACAGACAATCTGAATAGGTCTGTATCTACTAAAGAAATTATATTTAAAGAAGAAATTTTCTACAATCTTTTCCAGAAATCTTACATCCACACAAAACCCTGCACTGGATGTTTATAGCAGTTGTATTCATAATTAACAAAACTTAGAAGCAACCAAGATGTTTTTTGGTAGTTGAATGAATAAATAAACTGTGTTATATTTAGACAATGAAATATTATTTAGCACTGGAAAAAAATGAGCTATCCAGCCATGAAAAGACATGGAGGAAACCTAAGTTTATATTACTAAGTGAAAAAAGCCAATCTGAAAAGGCTACATACTCTATGACCCCAATTATATTCTGGAAAAGGCAAAGTTATAGAGACAGCAGAGAAAAAAAAAGCAGTGGTGGCCAGGGATTTTGGGGAGAAAGGATGAATAGGGCAGCACAGAAGATTTTAGGGCAGTGAAACTACTTCGTATGATACTACAATGGTGAATACATGTTATTACACATTTGTCCAAATCCATAGAATGTAAAACACCATGAGTGAATTCTAATGTAAACTGTGCTCTTTGGGTGATAATGAGGTATGTTCATCAGTTGTAACAAATGCACAACAGAGATGTGGGATGTTAATAATGGGGGAAGCTATGCCTATGTGGGGTCAAGGAGTATAAGGGATACCTCTGTACCTGTCTCTCAATTTTGCTTTGAACATAAAATTGCTCTACAAATAAAGTCTTGTAAAGTTAAGAATTTTTTTTAAAGTCTCAAAAAATTAAGAATGTCTGCTATTACTAGGACACTGAATAAGTGGTCCCATAACACATTATTTTCATTTGTATTCCTTAAACTAAATAAATGAATTGGCACCTAAAATTAAATATGTAACACTGCAACAGAAACTGGTATAAAGCTTACCAGAGCTGCTGTTGTATAGAATATATCAGTATTACTTTGTTTTAGAAGTTTGAAGTGAGGTGATATGAAAAGTAGAAATTTATTCAATTGATATTTATTGAGAACTGACTATGTGCCAGGCACTGAATTAAGCCTTGGAAATACAGCAGTAAACAAGGCAGACATATTCCCTGTTCTTATGAATCATAAACAGTAAATATTCAATTGACCTGTTTTCCCACTTTTTTTTAGAATGAAGAGTAAAGCAAGCAATGGAGTAAGGGGCAAAACTAAGTCTCAGGGTCCTGCACCTCAGCTTTCTGATTAATGTATAAATGAATAACATTAAGCATTAAAATTAGCAACTTGAACACTAAAAAGGACAGTTTAACTCCAACTTGAAGAAAATTGTGGGTCAGAATAATGCCAGAATGATATTTTTAATAATTAATGACCTTGACGCCCATTAGGGTCTCCTCTACCTCCTTCTCCCTGACTCTCATTTCCCCTGGCTACAAAGAAAAAGCAAAACCAAAAATCTCTCAAAAAATATCTAATAGTCAACATCTTAATTATTGGATTGATTTTAAGCTTTCATAAACCCAGTGGTGTATGATTATAATAAGCCTCAGGCCCTATAGCCCTAAGTGGTTACCAGTTAATATCACAAAAGACTCATTATTGCCTCAGCCAGTATCCATCCAAGTTATTCAGTGCCAGGCCAGCAGGAAAGAACCTGCCCTACTTCCAGCTCTCATTTACTCTTTCTGCAGCAGATTCATCATTGCTTACAAAGCAGTTCCTTGCAACCCATTAAAACCCGAAAGTACAGTCCCTGGGTTAGGGTACGCATTCCTGTTGATACTCTCAGACCCAGGAGGACACGTTGCAGGCACTGGAGTCTCAGGCAGTAGATCTGTGAACAACAGGTAGGATATAACTCCACATCTACGGCTCATTCCTTAGGAGTGTCAATGCCTAGATTCTGAGGGAAGACTCTGTTACTCAGAGCTTTGAACTTTGGACCAGGGCCAACAGGCAAAGTCCTCATCATTCCCAGACTAAAAAGTTGCTCAGCCCCAAAGTCGTATCTTACCCTGTGCTTATATTTAATATCACTTTATTTATAATGGGACCTACACAGATTTACATGTTTGAACTGTCACCCAGCACTGGTTCTGTATTCTCACACAGTTTATATACTCTGCTTCTTCAAACAAACTCTCTCACCAACCTTGGCATCCTAATTATTACTCTAAAATATTTTATTAATCGATGTATTCATTCCCCCACACCCACCCTAAATACTCCCTATTTAGAAGGTATCGTCATCTCAAATAACATTTGAGAGCACCCTGAGATTTTGGTCCACAGGGCAATTTCACAGATGAAGAGAAATATGCTTCTTATCCCCCGACCCCTGAAAAATGGACCAGCAGTCAGATTCACATAGAAGCCACCCATGTGTTCAATTGCCCGATGGGTAGTTCAACCTTGGACACTGATTGGCTCACAGGAACTCTGAAGTGTCCAGGCAGCTTTCCAGTTGGTAGAATGGTTGTTGGATTCAGTATTTGTGAAACAAATATATTCATTGGGCAGCTACTCTTTTCTTTCAGGTGCTAGAGCCAGAAAGATGAGTAAAGTATAACAGTTATCTTCAAGGAGCAAATATACTAGTTGGATATGGATTCACAAATATTGATTGAGCACCTTTAAATGCCAGCACCAATAAGTAATAAAGAAGTATCTCTTTGCTTTGACTTGTTAAAGGGTGTAGATGAGTGTGGAGGTGGGGCACTTAAATCCAGCCTGGAGATGGGGGAGGTTAGATATGTGGGAAGTGGAGGGGGAGGGGTGAGACTCGCTAAGGAAGTGATAACTGAATGGTCTTAAAGGATGAGTGACAGCTGGCTAAAGAAGGAAGAGGACAGGATAGCCTTTCAGAGACCTGGCATGACAAAATACAACAGAATATACACTCCAGGAGTACATTTCAGCAGTGAACACAGGGCTGTGTATGAATACGTGTGGCAAATACATACAGAAAGAACAAGTACTGAGCTGTTTGAGGGCCAATACAAGCAGAAAGCACATTTCACCCACTTTACTGAGTTACCTGGAACATAGACTCTAATTAAGAAGATTTCAAATGCATAAACTCTACATTTTCCAGAAGATGTTACGTAGAACACGAGATACTTGGAATGTTAATAAATGCCACTTTGAAATAGGTCCCAAGGTCAAATTGATTCAGAAAATGCAGATGTTCGCTGTGAATCTTAATTGGGGGTAAAATCTGCAGCTTTCCAGAAGGTTTGGGCAGCTTTTCACCGGAGCATCTTGAGAAACTCGTTCTCAGAGTACCTGCTGGGAAATGCCATGTCACATGTGGATGCTACCCAGCTAGTCTCCTAGGTCCGACTCCCCCTGAAGATACGTTGACTCTCCTGAGATCAATGCAAGCTAGAGGTGGGGTGGAGGGAGGCAGGTGCAGATGTGTTAAAGAGGGAAGACCCAAAAATGGAGGGTGAAGGAAGTTGTCCAGATGACAGGACCTTCACCTTAACCCACTGCTTGTCTGTTGCGTGCTGGATATGGTAAACCCTAAGCTCTCAAAGTGCCAGCTTTCTGTGGCAGAGACATAATTACTCCTTCCTTTACATTTTTTCAACCTCCTTAGGCAGTACAGTGACTCTGATGGGTATTAAAGTTAACAGCTTTTTTTTTTTTTTTTTAGATAGCTAGAATATTGGTTGAGAGAAAGTAGGATTCTTCATAGGGATAGGAGAGGTTGATTGGGAAATAATTTGATCTATTTTAGACCCTAGATATTTGAGGAAATTGTGCCTTATAAGAATTCTGGTTTTCAGAATCAAAAGAAGATAGACAAAAATTTTAAATGAAAGCTACATAAGAGTCATCTGTAATCTATATTGGAATTGCCAGGGATATTGGTGAGGGCTGGTCACTCAGAGAGGATCTGACCTACTTTTGGATGTCAAAGGGAGAAAAAAAGTAATAAATATCTCCTGATTCCCACAGAGCCTCTGTTCCTTTGTCACCTATTCAAAATGATCATTGATTTATTTACTTTCTTGATGTCAGTATCTATCTCCCGACTGTTAATTCCAATAAGCTATTTGATTTGTATTTTTAAATGATGTTCATAGACTTTTAAAGTCCTGTATGCAAAGAGATCTTTATAGATCAAGTAGAATAGTACATGATTCTGTTCTTGCATAGTCTGTAGAACTAGCCTTTATGGCACATCTATGAGGATGGGGAGGATTTGGATATAAGAAGAGCTAACAGTGGAGAGATGGAGGTTGGCACGTGGGGTGTGTTGAGGGGAGTAGTTCTTGTGTTCATCTTCTCTCGTCATGATTGACCATGGCCTCTGCACATTGTAAGGAGATGAACAGTGCAGGGGCGATGGGGTAAGAACATTTAGATAGGAAACTGTCTGGGGAGCAAAATTTTGTATTAAGCTTTGTTGTGTCTATTTCATCCTCATTCTGCTAGGCTACTACTGTCTAGCTTACAACCCAGCATCATTTTTCATTCATATGGAAATATATAACTTGCTTAACATCGTCTCTAAAATCTGGTTGCATGTTGAAACTTCTAGCTACCGTGCTTTCCTCTCTCATCTCTGAAATCCCCTTTGTATACTGATTTATCCTTAGGAAATGAAATAGCATCTTCCTGGAATCATTAGTAAAGACTAATTAGATACCTGCTCAGCTGCTTAAACATCTGTGTTAAGATGCGGAAATCGAGCTACTCAACATTTATGCTGTGAAGGAAAGTAAATGTCTTGCATTATTTTCCATTAATTCGTGATGTTGAAGCATTGCAGTTTTTGTGTCTCCGACATGTGAGATGAAAGAATCTGAGACATTCATTAGTTTATAAATGTCACTTAAAGGGAAAGAAAATAGAAACCTCTGTGTACTAAAGTGAGTGCTAATTCACACATCTATTTCTGATTTGTAATTCGAGGGGATGGGAATAGTGTCTTTAGGTTGGGCACGTACCTCTGAAAATAAGTACAATATATTAACAAGGAAAAAAAAGTCTCAGAATACTACTCAAGATTTTTGTAGGCTCAGCCTGCTTAACAAAGTCACTTAAGAGTTCTGAAAGGGTCCTTGACTGAAAATTTCATGGCAGGTTTTTTTTTTTTTTCCTACATGTCCACTAGGCCAACGCACAACACTTTGACATTGACTTTCTCCTTGAATACATCTAGCATAGTGCCTGGCATGTAATAGTATTATAGTATTTTTTCTTTTTTCTTTGCAAGACAGTTATAAAAAAAACTCTGAAGAAATTTTAGAAGGAGAAAGTACTATGTACAGCTGAGGTGTGGATCAAAATATTTTGTGGATGAAGTTGATCTGAGACAAGGACCAAAGAGTAGACTCACTCATTCATTCAATAGATGCTATATAGCCTACCCACTATATTTCAGGTATTGCTATGAATGAGAATCTAATGGTGACCAAAAACAAACACAAGAGTTTATAATCTCATGAGCCAAAGAAACATTCATAATTCATCAAATAATCACATAAATATAAATTTACATGCCATGCAACATAAATGTCCAAAAGGAAAAGGGTGAAATAAATTACAGGGTCTTTTGATTTAATCTTATGTAGCCATTAAAACTGTTTCCACAAATTGTAAAATGATTACAATAATACCGAGTATTTTAAAAAGTAGCATATGAAAGTACAGAATATAATCCCTATTTTATAAAAACAAATGCATGTTTGCCTATGCATAGGAAAGTTGATTGATTATATACCATATTGAACAGTGATTACTCCTGGTAATGAAATTTTGAAGCATAGAGCATGTTCTCATTAAAGAGTAATGCTTTTGCCAAGAGGCAAGTAGATATGTTTTTCCACTGTTTGAATTCACAGTTAGAGCCTTTGCATGCTTGAAATGAGGGATTTGAGTTTTAACATGTATTTTCTATCTATGTAATGATAATACTGATAAATTATTACCGTGCATTTAATCTGAGAGAACCAAAGAATGTCTGATTTTGACTTAAAAGGAAAATCGGCTTTAAGGAAATTTCGTTTTGGTGAATTTTTCTTTTGGACCCTGGGTGGATGTGACAAATACTACCGATCACTTGTCCCTGGTTCCGTTCTTTTGGGGCCGCTCGGGGACTGTACTTTCCCGACCGCTTGTAGTTAGGCGTGTCAATCAATGGTGAGGACCCTTTCCCATGAGATTTTACAAAATGCCACTAAGAGACCCACCAGCCCTGCTCTTCCCTTCGAAGCAAACGCGGGAATCCTCGCGGACATGGAGACTCCTCTGCTGGAGTCCCTGAGTGATGACGGAGCAGAGACCCTCCAGCCGCCACCCCGGCGCCGCTGCCACGGCTGCCACCCCAGGCTCACATCGGACGTGCAGCGTAAGTGACATAAACCTCGGCTGTTTGAGCCACTGAGATTTGGAGCGTTTGGGGTCACCACAGCACAACGTAGCCTACCCAGAACGACACAGGGAGCTGCGCCAGCTCCTGCCTGGCACTGGCTTCCCCCAAGATCAAAACAGCCTCCCAAAGATCCAAGTTCTCTATTTGAACAGATTTCCATGCTGCTGCCACTTTCAACGAACAGTGGAACTTTCTTTTAGAACAGAAAGCAACATTGTAGGGCACATTACACAAAATGCCTGGAGAATGAGCTCCTTCTGTGATTTCTAAAGACTGCGCGTTTTAATGCCAAATACCCGGATGACAATCAGACGTCTGTGTGTTCTCAAATAGCATCTGAGTGCTTGCTGTCAGATAAAACATCTGGTCATCTGCTGGGTTTGGAAAGTTTTCATTGGACATTTAGCACTGTCCGTAAATAGGTCTAAAATGAAGAGTTCAGTCTGAATTTGGGCATAGAAATCCTCTAGTGAAGTGGACCAGAGATAGACTTGTACAGAAGCAGACTAAATATTTTGTTCAATGCTTTGTAGCTAAAAGATTTTTAAGGGACATCATCCCCCGCAATGATAGCCCTTAAAAATCCGCTGTTGGTAATATACCACTTTTTTTGAAGTATACATTTCGTCTTTTAAAATACAAATATGGCTGAAATATAAATTTCCTCTTTTATAATACAAATAAAAGAGGAAATGTAAATTTCTTCTTTTAAAATACAAATATAGCACTTTCTCATACATATACTTGAAAATCATTGAAGAAAAAGATATTTAGGTGTTTAGGTAAATTAGGCCAGGCTGGGAACTAGGAAGTGGAATAATAAGAGAAAAATATGCAGAGGAAGAGGCAATTTTAGTGAGTGGGAAAATTGCTCCTAAAATTAAGTGACACAGACATTTCCAGAAACTCTTTTCTTCTCTATGCAGATAAAGACCTATGTTTTCCTACTAAAATGTGATTTTAATTTTAAAAAAATGTGCAAATGGATTCTGGAATTCCAGAGAGAGAGGAAGGGAAAGAGGAAGGAAGGGAGGGCAGGAGGGAAGATGAGAGAGAGAGAGAGAGAGAGAGAGAGAGGGAGAGAAGTGTTTTCATGATCAAAAAATCTATACGTTTGCTGTGTACTGTGAGAATTCAACACTACTTTTGAAAAGAAAAAACATTGATTTTTCACATAAGCCTGCCTCCCATATTAAATTATACTTTATTGCTAGCTAATGGTTTCCACTTTTCCACATTCTGTTTTCCAAGAACTGATACCGCTGAGAGAGGCAGTGGCTACAACCACGGTTCTGTTTCTCCTCATGGAGGCAGAAAGCCCAGGCCTGCTTCCTCACTGTCAGTCTTGTGTGAGCCCCATGGCAGCTACTTTTGTCCTGGAGAATGCTGCTTCATTGCTGCTGGCTTCACAATAAGATCACAGAATACTTCAGGGTCATGTCCACTGCCCTCTGGAACTGAGGAGGAAGTGGAAGAAACCCAGTTTCCTGCTAGAATCAGTGGAGCTTCTGGTACAAAAGGTCACCGTTGGGTATAACATCTTGTGTGGCTCTGGAACTTACTGGGAATTGGGCCGAGCAGACGTGGGTGTGGAGCAGGAATTGGCCTTCCACTAATTTACTTGGCCTCATGCTGATGAGTAATAATGACTTGCATGTCACAGATTTTTATCTAATGGGCACATAAAGGGTTTTAAATCCCCATACTCTCATCAACCTCTATGCAGCTAATTGAAACCTAAAATGCAGCCATTGTTCCTATTGTTTCTATTGTGGCTTAGGAGGGATATTTAATAGAAAATATGTAGAAATATCTAGATGGAGATAACATTTCAACTCATGATTATAATCAGATTCCTGCATGTAACATCCCTTCCTTCAAATCTCTGACCATAAATGTTCAGAATGATAGTTTTACATAGTATCTCTCAATGTAGTTAGTCCATTTTCGTCATTGTTAATAAGTATTAAAACTCCCAAAGACCCATTCTTCCTCTTCATCCCCTTGTATTTTATTTTCCTTGTAAGCAACCCACAGCTGCCAATAGAGGTAAGCTGGTAATAAACAGGTTGCTATAGCCAGCAATCTTCTTTCTGGGAGCCAACGTCAACATCAATTCTCCTACCTAAGTCATGAGTGTTCTGTTAACTTCTGATCGTCAGACTTCAGTGGTTGTCACCTGCGTTGATCATTGGAGTTTCAGCCGATGTTGGGAGAGACAGAACCACCTGAGCTTCTTGAGTTCCTACCTGTCTTGCTGGGTGTGCTGAGCCTGCAAGGCTCATCACCCAGGCTAACTCTCATGTTTGTTTATGCAGCTGGTAACCTGGGAGATGAGTAATGTATACCCTTTGTACAAAGAATAGACTAGTTTGCTTCTTACTGGAAAAGCAGTGGATTTCCCAAACTCTGTTGATGGTTGCTGTGCTGTGAGTAATAAGGACCTTTGTTTCTGACCCAGGATTTCTTGTCTTCTGCTAAGCATCCAGGAAACTGTTTTAGGCTACTTTTGTAGCTTATACACAGGATAAAATAAAGTCTAGACCCAGCAGTCCATACTACCTGAATTGCTTTAATATAAGTGCCCTTTTTCCCCCAAATAGTAAGCCCCTTGAGATCAAGATTCTGGTCCTCTTTGCATTCTCTTCGGTAAACTCATGATAGATATTCAGTTAGTGTTCACTGGCTGTGATGTCGAGATGGGCTCATGTCGGGGTGAAATTTTGACATCAAGGCAACAAGACAATCATTGTGACAACTTTTAATGCCATAACAGAATGCCACTCTGCTCACTCTTACTCATGGTAACTAGTGAAGTAGATGATACTACGATGTGGATTGGTTCTTCTGTAGGAAGCAGACTGGAAGAATTAGGTTGTAATGGAAAGATGCTGAAAATACTGCAGACATAGTTACCGCATATATCTGTCCCCACCTTTGTGACAAAGAGCTTCAGGCAGAGTAGTCATTTGTCATGAAGAAGAAAGCTCACCTTAGGGGGGATAACCAGAGCTGCTACTTCTCTATATTAGTACAATAGCAAAAATCTCTCTCTCTTTTTATCATTTACTGAAAAAGAAATGGCAACTTTCTTCAAACTAAAAACCATCAAGTGACTGTCAAAAGAGACCAGTAGGTGCAAAGATTCTTGGAATAATAAATTATCTTTTGGGGGTAGAAAAAACTCATTTCTCTACCAAGTAAATATATAAACTCATTTTCTCCTCATTTAAACAGACCTACTTGTGATGCTAAACGATGGCCCAATATATATGTGCCATACTAATTCTCTGTCTCGGAAGGCATTTCCAGGATAGCTGACCCTTTTGTGTGACCGCCATGAGAGTTCGTCTCTCAGATCTCTTCCCACTGAAGGAAGCATAATTGACCTAAAGCCTCAGCCACCTGGATCTGAAATCCATTGCCATGTTTATGCCAAGGCCACACTTTCCATGTGTTGTTCTCAGTCATTGACTGAGTGTGACAGGCATACTGTGGCAGGCTCATTCCTGGGACATGTGAGACTCTTCTGATGAGTGACTTTGGTTGAGGACTCTACAACAGCCTTGTGGAACTTCCCTTACAAGTCACTGCAGTTTATAATACTTCTACCCAGCCTTACTTTCTTATATTTTCACTTGGGGTCAGAATTATGTCATAGTATAATGACATAGTATAATCTCCTAACCTCCTCCAGTTTCCTCTGCATCACTCGTCATATAAATTTTATGAATACATAGGTCCCTCTTTTATCCAAGAAACAGATCATTGCCTTGCTCACAGTATGTGCTCAGTGTGTACTTATTGAGATGAATGTCAACTACTTTTTTGATCACTGGCTATTTAATAGGGAAATGCTTGGAAGTTTGGCAAGTTAGAGCCAACCAATGAAAGTTGCTTTTGTTCTCCTGACTGCTGAGAAATAGTGTTAATCATAAAATTATATAATGTTCTGTACCAATACATTTTTAAAAAAGGCAAACAATAATGAGTCAATTGAGTCATTAAATTTGAAATTATGACTACTGTGCACATGCACAGAGGCAGATCTCACCTCCGACTTTTCCCTCAAGGTCCTTGCGGCGAGAATGATCAACTCCACATTACCTTCTCCTCCTCAGTGTGTTGCAGCATTCTCCACATTTCCACAGCACATTCTCTTTCATACTGGCCTTGTCGAGATCCACCAGGATGATGTGTGTTTGTGTGGAGAACATCCCCTCTCCTCCCCTGGGGTCCACATGTCTTCTGTCTTTACCAGCCTTCTGCTAAAGGCACAGCAGTGCTAGAGACTTAATGCCTGAACTCCTTTGAAGTGAGAGCAGAGGTCAGGTACGATCCTTTCATCTTGACATCTATTAAGCTGTGAAGAGAGAGGCTTCTGACTGCTACCAAATGTTTGTTAGCCTCTAGCCCTTTGCTCTTGCCTCCATCTGGGGATACAGAAGCAGATTAGAGCATTTATTTGCATACAACCGTGTCTCGAATGATCATTTTGTGACTTAGTAAAAGCATCAAATGACAACATTGGTGTTCTTTTAAAATATCATTATACAACCCCAATAAATGCATTCATCTACATTTAGTTGTCAACTGCTATAGAATAAATTAAATTGGCTAATCCTCCAAATTATGGAGAAATGAAGTTTGGTGAGCAAATTCTGGTCAAAAGGTGAGG
>CM053511.1:47702063-47720588 GCA_028627145.1 Eidolon dupreanum
GTTTTCACTGTGCAGCACAGGTTATTTTGTCATCTAAATAAAACAGAGCATAAATTTACTTTAAAAAGCTGTTATAAGTAGATACTTTAATAAAATAGTACATGATTTTATTCCTGAGATTCCAAAGGGCATAACTTATGGAAACTGGAATGAGAATTAAAAATTTTAAATTACATATTTGAAAGTAATCATGGTGATAAGAACTGATGAATATAACCAAAAAGAATCGAGAAAGTTTCTAGAAAGTTCTGGCAGTGGATCCTCTTTCTCTTCTTGTTTATTTTGTTTTTCATGGTAATCTGTGTCCTTTGGGGATTCTGAATAAATTTGATGCAAACAGATGTTAATGTTCAGTGTTCTTCTAGCTTTGTAATATGGGAAGCAACTGTCTAAGTAGGCTTCCCCTGAGCTGACTCTCCCCACTACTTGACTCCCTTCCACCTCTCTGTCAACCATACTGGTTGATTCCCACAGCCAACTGACCTTCACCGCTGCCACACTACTCCCCATTTAGCCCATGCATTTGTGCTGTCGTCACCATTTGAGTTGTATGCTTCCCTAGACTCAGTCATGTTTGGTCCCAAACCTTGTCATTGTAACAATATAAAACTACATATTACTTAAGACGACAAGTTTTATAAGGAAAATGCTATAAAAACTCAATACTTCAGAAAGCAAATTAAGTTCTTTTTTTCACTTAAGGAAACAAACACTGGAAAATATTGAAGCTAAATTAAGTCTTATAGTTCTGTGCAAAAGGCCATGTGGAACTTCAGTCACCAGATTCCTACTCAAAGAAAAAGCTTTGGGTCAGCTACAAGAGATCAGCAAATGCATATGCATTTATATGTTCGAAGTAAAATAAAGTTTAAGGGTTCTATGTATCTCTTTTATGGTTATCTAATATGACTGACTTTTTGGATTAACCAACCGGGATGGTTATTTTATGTCAATTTGACTGGGTCTTGGGGTGCCCAAATAGTTAAATAATACTCTGGGTGTGTCTGTGAGAGTATATTTAGAAGAGATTAACATTTGAATTTAGGAAAATAGAGAATTCCTTTCAGGGAAACCTGACTGGCCTGTGGTATGAACACTTATATTTGTGAGCTCCTCAGTGAAAAAGCCAGAGTACTGTAAAGCAATACTCACCACTGACAAATTCTGCTCAGGCAGGTAGAGCTGCCAATATGAAATACCAAAAGAAGAAAATAAAAACCAGCAATCAAACAAACAAAGAACAGGAAAAAATAGAAAATACAACATGAATCAAAAAACTTCAAAAAATGTTTAAATAATATCTTCAGAGAATTACAAGATGATGTTACACTCACAAAACAAAGACCGAATGTTATAAAAAGTGAATCACAACAGCACAAGAATGGGCTTTTGGATATCAAAAGTACACAAGAACTAAAAGAAACGATAGAGACAAAATTAAGAATATCTTTCAAAAATTAATGAAAAAGAAATAGATAATAGGAGAAGAAAGTTAAAACAGTTAGATCATTGTAGGAGGACCGACGTCTGAATAGTTTCAGAAAGAAAATAGAGGGAAAAATGAAGGAAATAAGACACACATAAAATTCCTAGAACTGAAGGACAGAAGTTTCTAGATTAAAATGACCCATCAGCTGCCCAGCCATACAAATGAAAAGATGCAAATAAGGAAACAAAATCCTAGAAGGTTTGAGAGAGAAAAAAAATCGGGTCATACATGAAAGCTAGGTTCAACGGCATTCAAAGGAGTCCAGAATAGCATTAGGATGACAGCTGTGGAGCAAGGAAAGTGAGGATGTGGAATGATGAGTCAGGAGCTTTGACTGCTGGGAAATCTGAGGCAAACAGGATTGAGAGGCATGAAGAACTTACGACCAACGGGAAGGTGGGCAATCAGCCTGGTCTCGACTTAGACCAAGGTATGGTCACCTTGGCCAGCTGCAGTTAGTTCCTGCAGTTCTACTGAAGCAGACAGAGGAAGATTTTACGCTGATGGAAGGGTGTGCTCGGGTCACCCAATGAAAGTTACTCTGCCTACAAAATACAGTTTTCTCTAAAGTTTTATTTATTTTTTTGAACGCTTTTCTTTCATGTGACTATCGTTTTCACTGAGAATTTTTCAAAGTGGAAAAATCCCTTTATAGACGCAATGAGTCTATAAAAAACTTTACTTGCAATAATTGTGGGCTAGATTGAATATTACTATTATATGACATGAGATTTTCAAGCACTTGGTTGTTTTCCTTTGTGACAAATCCACTCTTGTGGAAAGTACTGGTGTGATTTAGGCATCAGATTTATTTTCTTAGCAATTGGCACCAGAATGCCTTGAGAGAAAGAAACTCTCTTTGAGGAAAAGCCTTGCTTAGCTACTGGTTAGAAGGTGGAGCCCTGTGGGGCTGGGTAGATTGCCCTTATGAGAATCAGAGAGGAACTTCCTTTGTTTCTGAGAGGGAGAGGTGGGAAAGAGAGAGAAGAAAGCAGAGTTTAGAAAGAAGAAATTATGACATGTGCTGAATGATGAGGTAAAACAGCCCAAGGTAAAACTAGAGTGACCAAAAATTTTCTCTGAAGGGGATTGCTGAAGACTCAATGGAAACCATTCAAATTTCTACAATTAAATGCATTCTTCTGCTGCATCGCCCCATATGAAATCTTTCAGTGTACCACACTCACAAATGGGTATGCAACTGGCTTGAGAAAAGAGATGATTTTTATGCTTCGGTCAACTCGATGTTACATAGAAACAGCAGGCCCAGAAGTATGGGCCTAGAAACAGATTTGACCCTAAAAAAGTGTTCTCCAATCATGAGAATGCATCGGGTTTCCACAGTGTGCAGAATAAGAGTTCAAGCCTGTGGCTGTTTAGATCTCAAGAGTGGGAGAACGCAGCTAACATGCAGCTTATGCTTCTAGCAACACCTCTCTAATGTGACAGTCTTACCTGTGACTTTTTTTCTTCTATGGCCACTTTCCCCTCCTATTATTTTAACCTAAAACACATTCAGTGCAAGCCACAGCTTGGTTTTCATTTAGTTACTTTCAGAAAGCCCTGCGTGAAATTAATTACATCTAATGAATGGTATGATTTTTTGTGAGTTTCTCATGCTTCAAAAATGAGGCCAGTTCCTTATTAAACAAGGCTTTTGAAGAGTCTGATTCCATTATGCACAGTTCCTTGTTCTCTTCCTCTTCTCTCCCTCTTCTCTCTCTCTTTTTCTCCCTCTCTCTCTCTCTCTCTCTATGTATATATAATATATATATTATATATATAATATATACACTACATATATACATATGTATACTACATATATATAATATGTATATATACACACACACATACACATACACATATACACATACATACGCTCACGCACACACACACACACACACACACACATATATATATTCCTGTTACTTCTCTATCATTCAGTTTCTCTTTTTCATAGTTAGAAATTTCATTTCTTGGCAGCTAGCCATCATAGCACAGAAATGAAATTATAGCTTAACTGATCTCCTATTTCCTTTTTCTACTTCTTCTTTACTCATTTTTTTTTACCAATTTTTTTTTTCTGCTGACTGTCATAGATTAATTTAAAAGTTTCCTCTGTGTTCAAAGATTTTCCATAGTTAATATTGCTTCCGGTCAAATTGGTCTCCATGATGAAACTCATCTGTTAACATTAGCTGATAAAAACAAAAACAAAAAACAGAAGACGTCATTTTGTTTTTCGCTCCAATATCAGGGCATATTTCTTTAATAAGCTGATACTTCTCATTGGTTTATCAAAACATGCCGGTGATAACAGACACCTTCTTGTCCAAACTAACCCACCATTTATTTGGAAGATCCCTGCCTGACTTAGTGACATGGACATTAAACACAGTTAGTGAGTCTATTTCTACAACAGAAGGAACAATGTCAAGCATAGCTTCTGACCTTTCTATTTCTAGGTTTAGGTCATTTACAAACAGAATACAAAAATCCCATTGAAACATCACTAGATAGTGTTGTTAAATAGCATAGCTAATTATTAAAATCCACACATAGCTGAGATAATCAATGATAAAGGATAAAGAAAAAAATAAGAGTACCATTACTTCTCCTATAGTTCTTGCATTGTCAACTGATACATTTTCTATTTGCTTAAAAAAAAAAAATGAAACCACCAGAAGAAACTCCCTAATTTCCCTATTTAACATTGAGTTGATTGAGGCATAAAAATCATCCTTTTTATCAAAAACCAAAATCCAACCAAGTAAATTTGAAGATATGTTTTTATTAAGTAATTCAGGAATGAGGCAGCATCCTATCCAGCAACTAGAAGGCCACTCCTGGGGGATTGTACAAAATCGAATGTTTTTATAGAAAAGAAGGGAGCAGCAAGGAAGCTATTAGCAAAAAAAAGAAAAAAAGAGAGAGAGAGAGAGAGAGAGGATTTTTTCTATATCAAGGGTGTCTTATTTTGGGGGGAAAGGAAATGGCAAGGGCTTTTATCATGCAGATTCACTCTTCTCTCTGTGGTGTTGGGGGCATGGAGAGGCCCATGTGACAAATTGTCTCATTGGTATTAGCAAAAAAATTCCCGACTTGTTGATTAAGATTACATTTCTGGGAGAGGTGAACACAGCAAGCAGGTCAGGTATTAAATCTAGGTTTGGTATCATGGGCTCTGACACATGCGACGCCATTTTGGGCCTGTGGTTGTCTCTGTAATACCCTATATGAGCAACAGACTTGTCAGCCTCAGCACGCATCTTTTCCTCCTTGTTTTCAAGGACCATCATCTCCACTTGTACTTGGGATCCCATCCTCTCTCACCTTCCAAAAAGTGTTTCCCAACTTATTGTTTCCTTCTTCTTTATTTTCAGGTTTAACCCATCCTATCAACACTTAAATATGTTCTGATCTTTCCCATTAAAAAAAAATATCCTGAATCTTCCTACAGCCATTTTAGGGTGGTCCTGGTTTTTACATACAAACATCAGATAGTTCTCTGTGTTCGCGGCCTCTGTTCTATCACACGCCATTTGTCCCCATGCACCTTCAGTCTGACTTTGATGCCCCCGATTTCACCAAAATGGCTCTAAAATCAACAGAGATCTTTGTCATTAAGATAAGTGCAAACTCCAGTGCTTTCGTTTCACCTGGTTACTCATTCTTATTTGACACAATTGACCATATTCCCTACTGTCACACACTGTCACCACCACTCCTGGTTTTATGCCTATTTCTCTGACCCCTCCTTCTCAGTCTCCTTTTCTGGATGTTTCATCTACTTTTTGATCTAAGTTCTTTATGGTAGCTGCTGAGGGCTTGGCCCATCTTACTCTCCTAATTCTACACTCTCTCCCTCATGCATTCGTACATTTGCAGAGGTTTTACTTCCCATCATTTCTCTGAAGATTAATTTAAATGCCAGTGAACTATAAAAAGGTTCTGGTGATTTCTGTTTCTGGAGAGCCTTTCTCTCTTTACTCTGGGAAATATTCGCAGAGAGGCGTGTATGTAGTCATAGACATTTTGCCATCTCCATGTGGACAGATAATTAAAATGAGGAATCCTTTAACAGATCATGAGCTCTTTGAGGAATTTTGATAGATTCATAATTTTGTCCTTCCTGTAAACAGTGCATAGTTTTCCACTGAAAACACATATTTTCCCCTCACGCTTGGATATGGTGATAGGACTTTCCACTTTATGAAATATTGAAGTGAGATTATGAATGTTCACTGTTTTAGCATAACTTATATTGAGACAGAAATACTTGCTTACTTCTTAGAGCAAACCTGTATATCAAAAGAATTCATGGAGATTTTATATTGGCATGAAAGAATATGTATGGGATAATTTCTAAATCTGTATGTTTTGGCAAAATCATGGAAATGTTAAATAATAAATTTGGGTCTTTGGAAGATCTTTATGTAGTCTCCAAATCTATGATTTGAAGAATTTCTTGCAAAGAAATAATCTCTTTGCACCCCAGCCCAGCCCAAATCTACTGAATCAGGTGAGAGGTTTTCTGAATTGGGCACTTTTCCAGCCCTTGAAGGGGAAATGAGCTTCTGAAGAACTTGTTCCAATTTGCACATTGCTCTGTGCTGTTCACCAACATGATGCAGAATCTTAATTTGAAACCTAGCAAGAGAACATGGCTCTGATTTTAACAAGCATCAGTGGCTGGACCTGGTAATGCAGAGACCAGAGGCGTCCCAACCCCAGGGACTGCTGACTGCCAGTGGGAAGGATCTCCTTAGCAGCCTTTGTTTGCAACTGCAGACTAGGAGGAAAGCAAGCAAACATGAAGAAAACAGAAGAAAATGGAGATTTGCTATTTTTTGGCACCTCTTTTAAGTTATTTGAGAAATGGTGGTATTTTATTTTTTTAGGGCTTTTAAATTGTTGTTTGTTTATCACTATGATCAATGAGTTTGGAGTGCTTAGCTTATAGCATTTGGTGGAGGTTATATTTTTTTCTTGCTGAGAATGCAGTTCTCATTAGCACTGATGACAATTCTACATTGCTCTTGTCCCAGTTTCCCAACTGTATATTTCCTTTTGGAAAATGGACATTTTTTTTTTATGGTAAAGTTTCTCCAACCTTAAACATTTAGGTGGATTTAAAATGCTCTTTAGCCTGTTGCTCCATTTATAGCTTCTAATTATTTGCAAGTTATATCTTTGTGCAAGTTACTTAGTCCACATATTAGAGTAAATAAGGGATAAAAAATACATTAAATTAAGAATTTCATTTCTTTAGTGGAATGCTTAATCCATCCTTCATTAAGAAAAAAACACACATAATACACATTTGCAACAAGCTCCGTGTGTGTGTGTGTGTGTGTGTGTGTGTGTGTGTTCCTGCATCTGTTGTAGACTCTGAGATTTTTTTTTTTTAAGTGTAGAATGTAATTGTCCTTTTTTGGAAATCAATATAGAACAACAAGGCCCATTTCCTCTAGATAACAGTAATTCTTTAAATGGAAAGTACCTTGGGCCATTGTTTCATTTTTAAAGGTTCAAATTATTTTGGTGTGATTAATGAAGGCAGCAGCTCCTTGGCATTCTTAATAACTATATCCTGTTTAAGACCTCACTTTGCCCAGTTTGTGGTTAAATGCTCTAATTATAGTTGGATGTGATGTAAATAGTTTTTGTGTTGGACTATGACAGAATTTGGAAACTGTAGTTTTGATCAGATCAGTGTCTTCACAGAGATTAGAGAGAATAAATAAAAATACTAGTCTAGCCACCTTCTTATTTATTTATTTATTTTTATTTATTTATTTCAATTATAGTTGACATTCAATATTATTTTATATTAGTTTCAGGTGTACAATATAGTGATTGGACATTTACATAACTTAAGGAGTGATAATCCTAATAAGTCCAGTATCCAACTGGTACTATGCATACCTATTACATTATTGGCTATATTCTCTATGTTGTAACCTATTACAATATTATTGGTTATACTCCCTATGTTGTACTCTGCATTTCCATAACTATTTTGTAACTACCAATTCAGACTTCTTAATCCCTTCACCCTTTTCATACAGCCCCCCAAACCTCATCTCTTCTGGCAATCATCAGTTTGTTCTCTGTATCTGTGAGTTCCATTTTTATTTTGTTTGTTTGTTTATATTCTTCAGTTACCACATGTAAGTGAAGTCATATGGTATTTGTCTTTCTTTATCTGACTTACTTCACTTAGCATAATACCCTCAAGGTCCATTCATGTTGTCTCAAATGGCAAGATTTCATTCTTTTTTATGACCAGGTAATATTCTAATGCATATATATACCATCTTTTTTTCAATCCATTTGTCTATCTATGGAAATTTAGGTTGCTTCCACATCTTGGCTATTGTAAATAATGCTGCAATGAATAGAAGGGTGCATATATCTTTTCAAATTAGTGTTTTTGTTTTCTTTGGATAAATACTCAGGGGTGGAATTGCTGGATCATATGGTAGTTCTGTTCTCAGTTTTTTGAGGATGCTTCTTACTGTTTTCCATAGTGGCTGCACCAATGTATAGTCCCACCAAAAGTGCACAAGGGTTCCCTTTTCTTCACATTCTAGCTAACACTTGTTTGTTGATTTACTTACTGATGGTGGCCATTCTGACAGGTACGAGATGATATCTCATGGTGGTTTTAATTTGCATTTCTCTGATGATTAATAATGTTGAGCATATTTTCATATGTCTACTGGCCATCTGTATGTTCTCTTTGGAGAAATGTCTATTCAGATTCTCTGCCTATTTTTTAATTAGATTATTTGTTTTTTTTCTTGGTGTTAAGTTATATGAGTTCTTTATGAACCTTGGATATTAATCCCTTATTGAATGCATCATTGATGAATACCTTCTCTCAATCAGTAGGTTGTCTTTTCATTTTGTTGGTGGTTTCCTTTGCTGTGTAAAAACTTTTTAGTTTGATGTAGCCCCATTTGTTCATTTTTTTTCTTTTTTTCCCCTTGCCTGAGGAGATATATCAAAACAAATATTACCTAGAGCAATGTCAAAGAATTTACTGCCTATGTTTTCTTCTAGGAGTTTTATGGTTTTGGGTCTTACATTTAAGTCTTTAATCCATTTTAAGTCTATTCTCTTATATTGTGTAAAAAGGTAGTCTGGTTTCATTTTTTTTTCATGTATCTGTCTGGTTTTTCCAACATCATTTATTGAATAGACTGTCTATACCCTACTATATATATGCTTGCCTCCTTTGTTACAGATTAATTGACCAGAAATACATGGTTTTATTTCTGAATTTTCTATTCTGTTTCATTGATCTTTGTATCTGTTGACAGTACCATGCTGTTTTGATTATCTTGTAGTGTAGTTTGATATCAGGTAGTGTAGTACCTCCAACTTTGTTCTTCTTTCTCAAGATTACTGTGGTTATTCAGGGTCCTTTGTGGTTCCACATAAATTTTAGGATTATTTGCTCTAGTTCTGTGAAAAAATACCATTGGTGTGTTGATAGGAGTTGCATTGAATCTATAGATCACTTTGGGTAGTATAGACATTTTAATCATATAGTTATTATTATCCATGAGCATTGTATATGCTTCCATTTATTTGTATTTTCATCAATTTCTTTTTTCAGCGTCTTATAATTTTCTGAGTATAGATCTTTTACCTCCTTGGTTAAATTTGTTCCTAGCTATTTTTTATGCAATTGTAAATGGAATTATTTCTTAATTTCTCTTTTTGATAGTTCATTATTAGTGTATAAAACTGCAACCAATTTCTGAATATTAATTATGTATTCATCGATCAGTTCTAATAGTTTTTTATGGCATACTCTTAGAGTTTTCTCTATATAGTATCATGTCATCTGCAAATAATGACATTTTACTCCTTCCTTTTATTTCCTTTTGTCTGATTGCCACGGCTAGCACTTCCAATACTATGTTGAATAAAAGTGGTAAAAGTAGATATCCTTGTCTTGTAGATCCTAAGGAAAAAACTTTTAGCTTTTCACCATTGGGTATGTTAGCTGTGAGTTTGTCATATGTAGTCACCTTATCATCTTGCTTTAGTTTCTGTTTTATTAACTAGCCTGGGGTTGTTTTACAGTTTATTTGGAATCCAAAGAAGCCTACGATACAAATCAGTAATTGACAGAACCTCAACATTTTTAAATAGTACTGATTTCCTTAAGGAAAACACCTCCCCAGCTTTCAGTCCTCTCATCCTTGGTCTTTTTAACATGACTGACCCTTCTGAGGAGGAAAGAAGAGCTGGCTCAGGTGGTGGCCAGCATCTTCATGCCCTCTGCCCTTGCTTGCCTTATATTCTTATATTCTCATAAGAGTGGTCCTTATTTTCTTGGAACCTTGTTTTGGTGATGCGTTTAGAGTTCCCTCTTGGTGTCATTGCACATTGCCCTGATTTCCCCCAAAATTCCAAATGAGAGGTTCTCTGACCTCTGTCAGTAGCCCACATCTTTTCCCTAAATTACTATAAAGGCCAATATTAATCTTCAGTCTTGCAGGTCTGCATCGTTTTTGATAAATCCAGAATAATCTTTTTTAAAACCAGATTTCAACCTTTTATTCTCTGCCTTCAAACCTCAGTACCTTCAAGCCTCTTTCCCCTCAGCTCCTTTGGGAAGGGACAGAAGCCCAATTTATGGTTCTAGCCACAGCTCATGCTATGACTTGCCTCACACGCTATGTTCTAATCCAGGGATTTCAGGGCATCAGCGCCAAGCTGATGGAGAAGGGAAGGTTTTGGTGGTGAGAAGCCCAGTTGAAAGGACACGCGAGGGGCCGACAGGAGAATGAAATGGCAGGCACCTACTTGATTGTGGGGAGTGTGTTTCCACGCTAGGGGACCACATGGGCTCCACATATAGCAGAGAACAATAGTGGCATTCTGCCACACATGTGTGATATAAGACACTGAATCATGCTTACATGAATTAGGCTCAGGTGCCCTAATACATTAATGTAACATTTTAAATTGGGGTCCTATTCCTAGCTGCGAGCCTAGATCACAGCCAGACCTGGGATCAGCCAGGCCTGGGACCCACACAGGGTGGGGTCCCCAGGCCAGCAGTGTCAGCCCCACCTGGGAACTTGTTAGATATGCAGATTCTTCAGGGTTCCACCCCAGGCCTATTAAATTGGAAATACTGGGATGGAGCCCAACAATCTGTGTTTTAATAAGCTCTCTGGGGGATTCTGAAGCAGGCTCAAGTTTGAGAACCTCTGCTGTCATCCTAAACACTTGGAATTCTAAAGTCTCCTTTTTCTTTTTCACTTCCAGAATTGATTATTCCCCCATCCCACAGTTTTCACCATTCCACCCACATCATCTCCACAGGGCTACTCCCACTTGTTCTGTAGTGCAAGACATGATCTCCTCTGAGTGCTCTATAAATCCCCACACCAGGTCCCACATTCCTTCTTTGTGTCCCCATGCAAACCCTGTGCTACCTTTTTGCTAGCCCTTGCCATCTACAGCCTGATATTTCACTGTCATACTCCCTACTCCCTCAAGACTATAAGTTTTATAAGAGTAGGATAGTAAGCAATAGTTAATTTAATTCCTTTTCTTTTTCTCAGGCAAGCATAATGCCTGAAGCAAAATAGATCAGTAAGTGTGAAACAAAGGTCTATTGGATCAAAACCTTAACTGTTTGCTTTACAGAAGCTTCAAATAGTCATTTAGAACGATTGGCATCATTTCATATATGTATACGATGTTTCTTTAAATTTAAGATTGAAAAAAATTCTCGAGGGCAGGAATATGTCCTCCCTTTCTTTCAACAATGCTAAAGTAACATCTTCTGCACGTGGAATTTCATTTCAAAGTATTACTTGAAATGGTATGCCAGTAAATGCTTACATCATTGGTTACCATCAGGAGGAGAATGAGGATGTGGGTTGGATGAAGTCTATAACTAGGCTAATTTTGAGTGAAACTTCATTATTCATTTTCTTCTTGTATGTTAACATGTGCTGATGAATAGTACACTAAGTCTTCTGGAGTTTGCCTGGAAGATTGAACTAATTTATTTATCTGGATTTTGAAAGTATGTTCTCCCATTGCCAACTCTTAGTCCTTTTATGTAATTAAAAGCATGTATTCCAGAAAAAAAGCTGAGAGATAATCAAAAGCTAGTGAATTTCCTCAAATCACTGAATGATTTCTACAAAAGGAATTCTACCCCAAATAGCACCCCCATTTGGTTACTGAAAGAGTGAACAGAAAAGCTTTTAAGGTATATCTTAATAATTTCCAGGTTTATGCTTGACCAAATCATTGAGTAAATTGAGTCAGGGTTCCATCTTATGAAATAGCTTCTGAAGCTCTACTTCAGAGATGGTTAGTGAAAATAATCTAAAAATGATTTCAAATACAGAATTGCTGGAAATGTCAATTCTGTAAAGTATCACTAATCGCTTCCATTTTGAAGCAAATAAGAATAAATTTTGAAACATATCCCTTACAAGGTCTAGTTCCAGTCCCTGGAGTATAGCGCCCAGTTATGAGAGAATCAACTTACAAGAAGATGGGGATTTTAGTAAGATTGGAAGGTCTTATTCTCTTCTTTCTGAAAAAGAATTGTCTCCTTGCTGACATTTATAGGTCACTTTCAAAGTTTATATGGGGTAAGATAAAGCCAACTTGTTGAAATACTTCCTGAGAGATACATGTCCTGGCTATTACAAATTGGAAATATGGGCTTTGCGGTGGGTCACGTGACTAGCTGTTCATCTTCAAAGATGGCATTGTTTCTGAGTTTTGTATAGATGCAGCAAGTCTTAAGGACTAGATGACTAGACCTCAGGATTGTAAGAATGAATTAATGCCCTTTATACCTAAAATTAGTGTGGGGCATGGTGATACCTAAGAATCCTTGCTAGTTGTTTAAAGTAGAGGATTGCTTAATGAAAAGAAAATAGGCTTTGTAGTCAAGCAGCTGTGGAGTTATCATTCGCTGGCTGTGATCCTGGAAAGTTATTCTGTCTCTGTTAGTCTCAGTTTGCACACCTGCGCATTGAGGACACTGATGCCTATATATATAGAATTATAGTACAATTTCATCCATGGTCACCGAACCTAAAGTACACAGGATAGAGTAAAGACACTCATTCATGAGAGGCTTTATTAAGTAAGTATGGTTCTCCCTCTGCCAGCAACGAAGTGTGTAGCTTTAGGAAAGCCACTTAAACCACAGTTGCTGTCACTAGTCAAGCCTGGACTCTGAGGTCTAATAGTAACCACAGTTGTGAGATGCTCAACAGATATGAAGTACCTTCGGGTAAAAACATCAACTATTTCCAGGCTGATCTATTCCCATTGGGAAAAATATCCCATGGTTATTATTTTTGGGAGGTGATTTACTTTTTAAAAATAGGTTGCCTTGGGGAGAGGGGGAAGTGCTAAAAGAATGCATTTTCACAAAATTTGAAAAACAGTTTCATAGCTCTGCACAGCCCCCCGAAAGCAGTTACAAAAAATGGTGCTTGGTGTTGTATCCCTTGGCATAGAGCCTCCACCTTGCTGTGGGCACATTGAAAATAATACAGGAAATACCTTATTCAAGAGAAGTTAATTTATCCTTTCTTCAGGCCTCCTCATCTATGCTGAATTGAAACCACTCTCGAAGGTTCACGTATCAAGCAAATTGGTTGTATTTTAAGAGAAAAGTGACATAGTGCCTTTGTGTTGGGCTCTCAGACAAGAATTATGCTGTTGAATCAACTGTAAAACTAAAGTCAGGTCATGTCATCTCACTGCTCAAAATCTCTCATCAGCATCCAATCTCACCCCAGACTCACTCCGGTCTATGCAACCCCGCATGCTTGTCCCCTTTTCCCTTTGACCTCGTCTGCTGCCATGCATAGGTTAGGCAAATGATTTCTTATGATAATTTAGCTACTAATTTTGTTTTAGGAACTTAAATACATTTCTTATTTCTGAGCCTCAATCTTCTCATATTTAAATGGGTGCAATATTATTTTTGTACTGTGGGTATCTAAGAATGAGAATAACTAAACTATATACAGTTTAGCAGATAGTACAGTTTTGATAAACATGATATGTTATTTTTTTTCCTTCAAAACACTGTAGCTGTAAATGACTCTTAACGATTTAATTTATATTTACATTGTTCTCTTTGAGAAAGAACTTAAAAATCTTAGCTGCAATACAACCATCTGCAACAATAAAACAAATTGTAAGTTTATATTCTCTTTCCTAAATTTTAAGCTACACCTGTGCAGGAAGCATTATAGCACATAAACAAAGTCTTAATCATCGACTTTTATCAATAAAGAGAAAAAGGGGGAAACATGTACAACTTCCACAGGAAATTCCAAGCACAGCTTCTCATAGTCGCCTCTATTCACTTGTTGTTATTGTTTTGACCACTGGTGTAACTATGGCTCAAAGACAGCCATGAATTTCATGGTACTTTTACCTCCTTAAAGCAAAATAACCATCGCTGCTCTCCAGCCTTGATGATTGTAATACTTGCACTAGTCAGCCAGGCTGAATTAAACTAGGTAAGCTAGGAAGTCAAAGATTAAATTCTGAAAGGTAAATTTAAAGTTAAATTTAAAGGGCCATAAAGTGTGTATATTGCTTCTTCAGTTTAGCAGCCCTAGAAAGCAGACTCAGTTGGAAGGCATGCTTCATTAACTCTCACGTAGGTAGGCCTGAGGCAGATAGGAGAATCATCTTATAAAATTAATAGTGTTATAGCTATAACTTGTCTTCTTATCATCAGGAGTAGAAGATTTGTAAGAGGATTTTTTTTTTTTAAAGGGAATCTTGATAAAGAAACTGATATAATACTTCAGAGAGATTTTTAAATTTATCCCAATTGTGAACTTGCCCTACTTATCTAAATTCCTGGAATTTATTTTTGTTTTGTGTTGACCAGCCTTTGACTCATTTGTCTCATTAGTCCTTCTCTGTTAAACTTTAATTAAGTTTTAAGAGAGGCCATGGTTAGAGAATAGCATTAATTGCATGTGGTATAATTTGTTGTTTGAGTTGATAAAAATGTCTCTGTTTTGGCAATTTTTAGTCATTTTTTGGCTCTCCTCAGAGTGGTTAAATTTTTAAACAATTTTTTAAGTAAATTGGAATAAGTGTGGAAATATCTTTAGAATATTTTAAATACCTTTGGAGTAATTTTCTTGGACAGATATTTTATTGAGATCTCATTTTAATTATGATCTGCAAAAATTGGCTTTAAAAGATCCTTAAAATTCAAATAGAATGACTCCTCAGTTCCATCCAACTAATTTTGAGCTTCATGTAGCAACATTTTATTAAGTGTATGCTTTGGTTAAGATAACACATTGATTTTCTCTTCTTTAAACTGGCTTTCTATCCCCATTCAGATCCAGTGGGGAGAACTAGTTTTCATTTTCAACATCCTCTGGGTTGATTTTTTCCCCCTCACTAGTCTTTTGTCTTAATGCTTGGCTACTTAATGCCCTTAGAAGGAAGATGTGGTATTTAGAGAATTATGGTTGAGGTAATATGTCTAACCTTTTCATTTATTTATTCTGCAAATATTTAGTGAGCACTGCTTCATTATCTATGGCTGAATAACAAACCACCTCAAAACTTAGTAGCTCAAAAAAAAAAAAAAAAGAATCATATTTTGCATGATTTTGTATGTGGGCTAGGGCTCAGGTGGGTGGTTATTCTTCTGGTCTTGCCTGGGGTCTCAGATAAGTTTGCAGTCAAATAGTAGGGGGAGCTGAATCATCCAAGATGGTTTCTTCACTCACATGTTGGGGCTCCTACCCGAGGCCTCACTCCTTAGTGGGTTGCCTCGATTTCTTACATAGTAGCTACATAGTGGCTCAGGACCCTAAGAGGCAGGTAGGGGAAGCTGCCACTCTTCTGTAAGTCAGGTTTCCAAGTGAGTCTGGTGTCATTGCTGTTGTATTCTGTTGGGCAAAGCCAATCACAAAGCCATTAAGAATTCATTCATAAAGATTCTTGAAGGAGGGAAATAGGGTTTCAGTTCAAAATAGAGAGCTAGATAAAATTTCTCTCCCACATTTACAAGACAAAAGCAGGGCAAACTATACACTAATGACATTTTGTGAGCCCTTCAGAGAGAGAAGGTCACTGGACAAACAATTACTTGAAATCTGGAGAGAGAGAGGCACTTGCAGGGAGAATAAGATCTTGAGTATTTGCTTACATTGGACAGGCACCACCAAACACCATATAAGCTGGTAATAAAATTCCATTAGACGCTTTTAATGAATTGCTAAAGGCCAAATATAGGCTTGAAGGAGTGTATGAAGGCCCTGGAGGATGTAGACAGAGCGGGGATTGCATCCTCTTGCCAGTTTTTTTCCCAAGAACTATACCAGGTGCTCACAGAGAAGACCAGGAAAAATCCTAAGAACTTCCCCAAAGTGCTCATTTGGGCAGAGAACTGAGCAGCCATCACCATAGCTCTGCCCAGATCTCTCTGCCCTATCTCCCAAAATAAAAGTCTTCATCCAGAGGGGAAAGGGCCACCAAAACTGTAGCTTGAAGGTACTAGTAGAAACTCAGTGTAGCTGACAGAATCAAGTAAAAAGAGGCTTTACCCATGGCTGAGGGAAGGAATATGTTCTAGGCCCAGCTTTACATCTGAAGAAGATGCAGGGACACTTGTAAAGGATATATCCCCAAGGTTCATAGTGCCTGCCTAAGACTGAGGCTTATTCAGAACATCAGAAAATGAGACACTCCCACCTCCCTCCACGGCCCGTCAGACTAACAAGTACTAAGTACAAATAGCAGTGGAATATACAGAGGAAACCAGTATGAAGGGAAGACCTAGGGCCAAGCAGGGAGCAGTTGTTGAGAAAACCCATTGGCAAATGAACCTACACCATAAACACAAAATATCACTAGAAGAATTTGAAGGTGTAGTGCCTCAAGGGTAATCACAGGGTAGTCACAGCAACAACAGACTTCAAACCCAGACCAGTGTCCGACTAGATTAACACAAAACTCCGCTTTGAAAGCCTTATTAAAGGAAAGGCAGGATCATCTCCAAACTTAAAAAAAAAATTATTTACTTCAATATCTAATATCTTATACAACATGGCCTAATTTCAGCAATGAAAAATTTATGAGGCATGTAAAAGGGTAGGGAAAAAAAGTCTTAAAAGATAAAGCAAGTATCAGAACTAGACTTATATATGACATAGATGTTGGAACTATCAGATAGAGAATTTAGAATAGCTATGATTAATTTGCTAAAAGTTCTAATGGAAAAGAAATTTCCATTAGAGGGGCATTTCAGCAGAGAGTTGGAAACTGTAAGATAGAATCAAGTGGAAATGCTAAAAGTCAAAAACTTTAACCAAATGAGGGATGACTTGGATGGGCTCATCACCAAACTTGATATAGCTTAAGAAAGAATCAATGAACTTAAAGATGGGTCAATAGAAATTACTCAAATTGGAAAACAAAGAAAATAAAAGTGAAGAACCAAACAGCATTCAATAGCTGTGGGATAATATCAAGTGGTGTAACATATGCATAATTGGAATCTCAGAAGAAGAAAGAGAATGGGGCAGAAGAAATACTTGAAGAAATAATGACTGAAATATTTCAAAATTAGTGACAGACATCAAACCATAGATCTAAAAAGCTCAAAGAACACCAAAAAGGATATTAATAATAATAAAAAACTCAAACAAACATCAACCCTAGGTACATCCTATTCCAATTTAAATGGAAACTGAAAATGAAGAGAAAATCTTGAGAACAATCAAAGAAGGCTTATTTACAGAACAATAATTAGATTAATAGCAGATTTCTTATCAGAAACCATGCAAGAAAGATGACCATGGAGTGACATCTTTCAAGGGCTAAAGGAAAATTTTATATCAAGTGAAAGTAACCGTCAAAAGTGAGAGAAAAGTAAAGGCTTCCTCAAACAAAGAGAGAAGAAATAAGCTCCATGACTTTTTATGAGGAGTGGCATGTGCATATAGGGAGAGAAGAAATTGGTTGGAGGACACCTTTGGAGATTAGCTATAAGCATCCACTACATACAAGATAAAGGTTATGTTATTTGGGGAAAGTACCTGTTATCTCACTGTAACTAATTTTTCTTATTTATGAAACACTGGTATTGGTCGACATGATTTCCATGATTCATTAAAATTGCACTTTTAATTTTTTTCTAGTAGTTGTACATTGTTGTTCATTCTTTAATCAATCTAGGGATAGGTATTTTTGTATGTTGTATATATAAATAGTTTATTTTAAAATCAAAGGATGAATATATTTAAGAAATTTTAGAATAGTTGACTACACATAGTGGCTATGGCTGATTACAATCAATCTGTGGAAACATAATCATCTACACCTAAACTGATTTGTATATGTTAATAACAAATGTCAATCAATAGTCTAATTGATTAACATTTCAGAATTATTAACATATAATTTCAATCTTGGAATTATTATTTATTAACATTATCTTTTAACTTTCTTTTTTCATCTTAAATTAAAATAAAGAAAAACCGAATATTCTAATTCAATTTTGACAAATATTATAGACTTCTTACTTTTTAAAATAATAGAAATTATTAGAATCTATTATAGATTTGGTACTCAAAATTATTTTACTGCCATTTACAAGAGTATTTTTTATTTTATGTAAACTATGACTAAGCCATATAACTTCTAGACAGTTTGAGTCATGCCTGATACATTTTTCCATATTTGTTAAAGAAAAAACATGCGATGACACTTGTTAAAGAATAAAGAGGCCGACTTCATTCAGGACCATCAAGATAGGTACAGGGGCCCTGCGACGGGATCGTACAGGATGGGGGAGAGGTGGGACTCAACTCCAAATATAGATGAACAAATGGGAATTTACAGTTAAAGAATAGGTAGGGGTCAAGCAGATGGAAAATTACTGTGAGGAAATATCAGGAATAAAGGGGCTTCTGGGTAAACTGACCTAACAGGATTCTTGGCTGAAGACAGGCTATGGTATCAGATATCACCTGGGG
>CM053511.1:47721088-47764949 GCA_028627145.1 Eidolon dupreanum
CTTTACTTTTCCCTTCCTTCCTTCCTTCCTTCCTTCCTTCCTTCCTTCCTTCCTTCCTTCCTTCCTTCCTTCCTTCCTTCCTTTTTTTCTATTCTTATTTATTTTTTAGGCGAGGTAATCCTTGTTGACCTCACAGATTGCAAGGACCTTGTCAGCTTACAATCCCTTATTTTTTAATTTTTTTACACCTACAGCACCTGGTCTTCCTAGGTGGTCTCCCATCCAAATACTAACCAGACCCAACCCTGCTTCTGAGAGCAGATGGGGTTGGACTTGTTCAGGGCACATGGCCGTAGACTTATTATTTACTTTTATCTTTTCCACATATGTGTGTGAGGTTAAAACCCTTGGATAATAAAATTTTCTTATCGCAGAGGAAGGAAGGCAAGGGAGACTGTACCAGGTACTGTTAATCAGGCGAGGTCGCCTGAGCAGACCTCACTAGCAGGTCTACATTTATGTAAACAAAAGCTTATTGAATCAGATTGGGGAGGAAAAACTTGGGGACCTTGCCTTGAAGCTGGGATTGAACAGCACATTATGTGAAATGGAGGAAAAAGTCAAGTGCACGTAACAATGAGTGGAGGTGGGGAGAGTCCTTGTGGGGTGAGGTGGGGGCTGGTTGCAGCATAAATGATAGAGATTATGGTTATGGTAAATCTGATGGAGAAAAGAGGGTAAGAGGTATAAATAAAATCGCAAGTTTTAGTGTCAATAACATATTTTTTTCTTAGCTAGGAGGATTGTGTGCCAAGATAGTCAATTTTTAAAAATGAGAATCATCTGGACTTCCAAATATGCTTTCATCTCTGCTTTAGTGAGAAGCCCAGAAAAAAGCCTAAAGCAGCTTCGTAAGTCATTTCATTTTTGATTAAAAGCAAACAAGCACATTTTAAAAAAATTCCCACATATCATCCACGCAAAAGTTTTCTTAGAGTCGAATGGATAGTCTTCTTTTTAAAAGGAAGCATAAAAAATCTTTCCTTCATACAACATGAGCAATAACTCCTAATAAAGTGAGTATACTGGAAATTTCTGATCAAAATCAAGGACAACTTTGCCATGGCATCTAATTTGACTATATTTTCCCTTGCCCTGTTTTTTAAAGGCAAGTATTAGTTATTCCTTGAAGACATCTCAGAAGAAGCTATTAGATACATTCTCTAATGCCTCTAGATTTTTAAACACCATGTCAATCACATAAAAATAGTACTTTCCTTTTTAACAGTTTATTTTGAATTCCACAAGAGAAATATAAAGTAAAAAATACTTTCCTCTATTCATAAAGATTAGGGATCGAGGTCAACATTAATAAGTCAATGTCTTGCTTGTGACAACAGTTAAGGCATGTTTTGACTTTAGAGCTCTGTAAGAACATTTTACTTAAAAAGAAGGGACAATTTTTTATCTTTAGAGTCTATGATTGGCAATACAAGAACTATGATTCTGATACCAATTTCAGTGAGTATATTTTTTCCATACCATCAAGCAATTCTGTGACACCAGCTGGGAGTCCTACAATTCAACTCAATTCTGATACTGTCTACCCCAAGGTAGTATAAAATCCTACAGGTTAAGGGCTTAGTTCTAGAAGACTCCCCTCTACCCCCACCAACACCAATCACAGGTCCAGGTTGTCACCTGTGCTTCTGACCCGCCAGCTATAGATGGGAGTTTCCAACCTCCTTGGGTTTGATTAATTTGCTAGAACAGCTCACAGAACTCAGAAGAACATTTTACTTACTAGGTTACTAGTTTATTATAAAAGGATATAACTGAAGAACAGCCAGATGACATCAGAGAAGGGGCATGGAGCTTTCATGTTCTCCCAGCACCTCCACCTGTTCCCTAGCTTGGGAGCTCTTTGAACCCATCCATCCATCCTTTGGGTTTTTATGGAGACTTCACTACATTGTTGTTATTGATTAACTCATTGGCCCCTCCCTCCTACCTTTCTTACGACCCCATCATGAAGGCCCCATGCTTACGATCCCTTCTAAACCTAATTACCTCCCAAAGTTCCTGTTTCCAAAGATCAATTTGGGGGTTAAGGCTTCAACAGATGAATTTCACTCAATAGCAGCGAGCTGCTTAGATCTGTAGGTTTATTGTTTCCATCAAATTTGGAAAAATTTCAACTACTGTTTCTTCAAACATTATTTCTGTCCTCCTGATTCTCCTCGCTTTTCCTTGGGACTCCAACTACAAATGTACTTTAGGCCATTCATTATTTTCCTGCAACTCTGTTCAATTTCTCTTTGTATTTAATTTTGGATGATTTCTACTGCCATGTCTCCAAGTTCACTAGTATTTCCTTTATACAGTGTTTAATTTAATTTTAATTCCAGTCAGTGTATTTCATTTCAGATATCATGTTTTTTATTTCTAGGGGTTCGATTTGGATCTTTTTAATATCTTTTCTTTCTTTCCTCTCTACCCTCATAGTCTCGTCTCCCTGTTTGGACAAAGGAGTTTCTTTATAACATGCTTATCTACTAATTCTAGCATCTTATTTCTAGGTCTGTTGATTTTTCTCTAGGAAAAATTATTCCGAGTCATTTTTTCCTGCTTCTTTACATACCAGTTAATTTTTATCTGGTGCCAGATATTGTGAATTTTACATTGTTGGGTGCTAGATATTTTTGTGTGCCTCTAAATATTTTTGGGTTTTCTCCTGAACAAATACAATTACTTAGAATCAGTGTGATCTTCCGAGGTTTGTTTTCGATCTTCATAGTGGCAGGTTTGGAAAAATCTTCAGCTTAGGGATAATTGGCCTGCTATTAACCAATACCCTCTCTGGGCCCTACCTGATGGTTCATTTATTAGATATTTCCATTCCGGCTGGTGGGTACACGAAGTATTCCTGGCTCTGTATGAGATCCAAGGGTCACTCTTCTCTAATGATCTTTCCTTGGCCTTGAATCCTTTTCTCACATGAACCCACAGATCACTTCTCAGGGAAAGATCTGAGAGGGCCCCTCTGCAGATCTGCCAATCCCCCTCTGTGTATTTCTCTCCTCCCGAGCACTCCACCTTGACAATTATAGCTGCCTTGGCCTCCTGAGTTCTGTCTCCTCAGTCAATGAGATTGCTGGACTGTTTGAACTCTTCCTCCTAGATTTTAGCCTGAAAAAGCTCCCCAGGCAGTGAGCTAGGTCACTTATTGGTCTCTTCTTTCTTGTTTCCTCTTTCTTAGGCGTCACTGTTTTAAGCTGCTTGGAGTCCATTGTCTGGAATCTGTTGTTTCATATATCAGGTTTGCTTTTCTAACTGTTGAAGATGAGAGGCTAACTCTAGTCCTTCTTGTGCCATCATGGTCAGAGTAGAAGTCTCATTTTTCTGTTACATTTGAATACTGCTTTTGTTAGATATTGAATTTCTACATATATTTTATCTATTGACTGTTCTCTGTTACTCTGATACAGTTGCCTATTTATGTGCTAATAACAGTCTTTTGATTATGGTGGGTTTATGTTAAGGTGTAATGTTTGCAAGGCAAATCTCTTCCGTACTTTTCATATGATTTTTTTTTACTGCTCTCAGATTTTTTAATGACATAAAGACTTTCCCTTTTTAGATCTTGTTATATGACCTCAAATAATAGCTTATAATTATATTCAATTATGTACTTTATTGTTAGAAATAAATATTATGTTTTAATCATATTATAAATGAATTTCTTGCTCATTCTCAGTTTAGAATAAAGCTACAAATTTTTGCATATTTATCTTCTAAAAAGTAATCAAATCTCCTTATTAAAGCATATTATATTAGCAAAAAGATAATTTAATTTTTTCTTGTTCAATATTGACTGGTATTTTTATTACTTTAACTTAATATATTCCCTAGAACTGTAGAATCAATGTTGTGTAATTATGACACTGGAGAGTATTTCTTTCTCGTTCCTCATTCTGATGAAAATGGCTTTAGTGTTTCACCATTTGGAATAAATTTATTAGTGGTTTGGAGCATATATACTTTATCCTATTTAAGCCATTTATTTCAATTCCTTCTTAGAGTTTTTATTATAATTTCTGCTGTATTTTATCAAGTACCATTTAGAATGTATTGAAATGATGAAAACATTTTCTTCTTTAGTCCATTAATTAGTGAACTGTGTTAATTGAGATATTTTGATGGCGAACCTCCTTCAGCTTTTAAACTAAATCTTCCTTGATCGTTTTGATATACTGTTTGTGAATGGACTGAATTCTATTATTAAAAGTCAGATTCTGTTAAGTTGGATTAAAAATATGAGGTTTTTCTTTTTTCTTTTGAATTTGCACCTATATCCATAAGAGAAATGAATGAGTAGTTTTCCTTTTTGTGCTCTCTTTAACTGAATTCTTAATATAAATGAGGAAACATCCAGAAAAATCTACGGTCTGTATTTAAAAATTTTTTAAGTAATATTGAGAAGAATCCATTAAGTTGGCCCTATCTTTTAAAAAATGAAAATATGACTCGAATACATACAGATGTGTAAAAGCTGTCAAAACCTGCCCAGAATCTGCATATTTTTCAGTTTTTTATGGATAGCATTTCCTTCCTCTTTTTCTCTTTCACTTCTCCCTCACCCTTGAGATTCTTATGGGTCAACCTGAGCTGGGCTCAGTTGCAGAGTGCTTTCGCTGCAGCCAAACCTAGAAGCTGGAATACATAGTCTCTTAGGGCTTAGCAGTTATTACACTGAGAAAATCCTGTCTGGCAGCTGTCGAGGGAATGCACGAATGTTAGGGAAAGAGGAGACCCTGGAGGCAAAGAGCCACCTTCAGAGACTCAGATGTGTAACTTGCAAGGCAGGCCAGCTTATCACTCTGGGCAGCAGCTGTGGTGGGTATCCTGGAACTCAGGATACTTCCTAAAACCCTGGCACCTCAACGGTAACAAACGTTTCTCTCTTTTATAGCTGCTTCTGCAGTCAGAGCTGTTCTTGGCGCCTCCGAACCTGCTGTGGTTGTACTGAAGGACCGCGTAGCCTTGCACAGCTGGTCTGTGAGTCCTTTATCTTGGCAACCAAGTTGGCACTGGGTCTTCCCCTCTCCCTAAGTCTGTCCCTTATTTCTGCTTCACCTCTTCTGTTTTTCCAACTTTGCCTTTTCAGTTAGACCCTCTCCACACACCGTTCTGTGCCCAGTTTGGGCTGAAAAGCAGTCCAGCACCTTGGCGGTGGTTGCAGCTCACTTTTGGTTAGCTAAAACGTGGAGTAGCTCATAAAGTTGGCAGCTGTAGGCTTGGAGTAATGGCAGCAGCACCGTGGACTTCGAGGTAGCAATTCTGATGGTGACAAGTTGGGCAAGCTGCCAGCAGTTTCCATGGTGACATCGTCAGCCTCAAGGGAAGCAGAAAATGAATAATGGTCACAGACAGGGATTTTTCCATGGTCAGTCACTACCCTCCCCACACCTGTCATGGACATTATATTACCTCTCTAGCATCCATGTCACCCCTTCCCCATTGGCTTGGGTGAGATGGAACTCAAACCTCAGTTCTAGAAATGAGACCTGGTTTGATCTAAACTAATTATCTTGCTGTAACAGCTAGTTCAAGGCTAAGTGAATGAAGGGCCCTAAGCTGATTAGTGCACAGAATTTTTTAGCCACAGTGATTGTTGAAGGAGTGGCCACATACCTTATATTGATCCAGAGATAGCGTTCAGAACTTTTGTTAATTGTTTCAGTAATTAATTGCTCAAGAAAAAAAAAACACACTCTAAAACTTAGTGTTTTAAGACATCAATGATTTTTTATTTCTCTTAATTTTGTGAGTCAACTGAATGTTTCTTCTGGTCTTGCCTGAGATTATTCCTGCAATTGCAATTATATAACAGCTCACTTGTGACTGGAGAGTCCCAAATGGTATCACTCCCATGTCTGATAATTGGTACTGACTCTTGATTGGGGTGTCTTGGCTCCCCTCCGTGTGGCCTCTTATCCTACAGTAGAGTACCCTGGATATTTGCCTAGAATGGTGGCCTTAGGTTTTTAAGAGGGCAATAGTGGAAGTACAAAGTCTTTTAAACTTAATCTCCGGAATTTACACATTATTACTTTCATCATATCTTGTTGGTAAGGGCAGCTAATGAGGCCAGCTAAGATTTAAGGTAGAGAAAAAACGCACTCCATCTCTTAATGAGAGCAGTAGGTTGACAGATTAGTAAGTGATGATGCCACAAAGAATCATAATTCATCAAGGGACATTATCAACTCACAATTGTTAAGTGAGGCTAGTTAAGCAGTGAAAGTAACATATGTTGCTTAACCCATTGTCCAGTATTATCTTTTTAAAATTATCATGTAGATTCCTCTATCTAGTGTATTCCAGTTTTCATAACTTTCCTTTCAGAACTGGCTTTTTGTTCTACCACATCTTGGTGTGCGTTACTTATTTCAGTGTATGTACACCTGCCATTAATCAAAATAAAAGACATCACTGGTTTTTTCTCTTTTTATATTATCTTAACCCTTTTACTTAAATGTTCCTCTGACACCTTATTATATAAAATATGAAACATCTAGGTAAAGATGTTTCAAGGTAATAGGCTGAGGATGTATGTCTGTCCTTAATCTTGTCAAATTCTCCCACCACCGTCACCACCACCACCACCACCACATTTACATAATAGTAAAAGAAAACACCCATTGCCATGAAGAAAATGAAAGAGAAAAGTGAGCAAGAGAGAGATTTCAACAAGTTTCTGAAAGATAAAAAGAAGATGGAAAGTTTTGACAAGAAAAGGAGCACAAGGCAGGGGTGGAGCACAGTAACAGGAGGAGAGCTGGGTGTGTGAAGCTGGCAGGAGTGAGAAGAGAGGCCTGAGTGAGGCGTCTGTCTGCAGAGCAAAGAAGGCTTTCTTCCTGGCATGCCTATTTCTTCGTTTCCCTTCTCTGTGTTCCCTGATGCTTAGTGTAGGAGCCAAGCATCAATTTCAGATTAAAAATACCTAAGAACTCTTCTCTAATAAGATGTAACCATCTGCATAGGTGGAATTAGAAGTTTTGGGGCCAGCACCTTGAAGTAAAGTTCTCCCATTTTGGCAGTTGGAACCCCCACAGCTAACGACCTGCTACCTGCCTGCTCCCATTGAAGGCTTTATTTCATTTAGACAAGCTTTGGACTCATACATAAAGTTTTCAATCAATGTTTCTATGAGTGAGAGAAACCCAGCAGGAAAACAGCCCAGCATGCAAGAGGAATCACACACCTCCACTACAGAGTATAATAATCCCACTTCCCTTTCTTAAATAGAACAGATATCCAAAGATCATCCACATTATGAGTGGACAGGATTAAGGCAGGACAACATAAAGTAAAGATAAGATTTTTTAAAAAAAAAGCCAAATCAGAAAACTGTCTCTACAAGAAACAAAGAATTCTCAGAAAAGGTTTGAGAAGATAATGACAAGAACAGAAGCTATGAGAAAGGAACAATCAGGGAATAAATTAGAACATTTATGCACATATAATTATATGCCAAATAAAAAACTTAAAAGAGATTAGAGTATAAAGTGAATTAGTCTCTCACAACATAGAGTAAAAAAAAAAAACAAACAAAAAAAACAAAGAGATTAAATAAAAGGAAGAGCCAATAGCAACAACAAAGAGAATGAACACTTAAGATAGATAAGATATACAGAGAATAATTCCAGGAAATCCAATTTAACTAATAGGTGTTCCAGAAAAATGGGCACACAATAATAGAGGGGAAGAAAATTTAAGGAAATAATACAAAAAACTTATCTAGAGATCAGAAGAGACAACTTTTCTGTTTGAGTCACTCAGGTAACGAGCAAATAATTGAAAGAAGATGGACATGTAAATACAGTCTTGAAATCTTTTCATCAGAGCCCAGAAGAGAAGATTCCTGAAAACTTTCAGATAGATGAAACAGATCCTTTACAGAAGATAGAAAGTCAAACTAACATTGGACTCCTAATCACCAACAAAAATGGTAGAAAAATGAGCAATGCATTCAAAATTCTAATGCGTCATGTTTCTGAACCTTGCATTCTTACACAGTTAAACTTTTAATAAAGCATGATGACAACATAATTATATTTTAGGCATGCCAGGACTCAGAAAATTTATATCCCACACACCCTTTCTGTGGAAGTCTTTTGAGATATACTCCAGCAAAATGAGTGTAGATATCAAGTGTTGTCACTGAAATTACGTGGCCCCGAAGGATGTTGTAGTTACCAGCCTCCAGTGCCCATGTATGTGACCTTCTTTGGAAATAAGGTCTTTGAAGATTATCTAGTTAAGATGAGGTCATGAGTGTGGGCTCTAATCTAGTATGACTGTGTCCTCATACAAAGGGGAAATTTTGACACAGAGATGACACACAGAAGAGTGAAGACCATGTGAAAACACAGGGAGGGTACCATCTTCAAGCTAAGGAATGTCTGAGGATACCAGAGGATAGCAGAGAGGCACAAACAGATTCTTCCTCAGAGACGTCTGAAGGAACCAACCTTGCTGACACCTTGATCTTGGACTTCTAGCCTCCAGAACAGTGAGATATGAGAAGCTTGTTATGGGAGCCCTTGAAAATTAATATACCCACAGAAAAGATTCCTGATAGAATATATGGTGAAATTCACCTGGATGCCTTGGAAAACCAATCCCAAGATGTCAGTTTTCTAACAGATCCTTAAGCAATTAGTCCAGATTGGAAATAAAATTAGAGGGCTCAAAAAAGAAAAAAAAAAAAAACAGAATAGAAAGAAAACAAAACAACGGATAGTGCTGAAGGGGCTAGATAATGTTAGTGACTTCATGAAGAAAGGATATATTTCTTCTTTCTACAAAATATTCAACTCTTCACCAGAAGTGGAAAACAAAAACAAAATATTGACAGACTATGTAATAAAGTCATGGTTCAAATGTGAAGGAAACCAGGAGGTGTCATGTGTGACTCTCAGCAGTGGATGACATGTTATGAAACAGAAACCATTTAACCTAGAAGTGGTCCCTTGAGTTGCATGAAGGTTATAACTTTGGGCCCAAAGAAAATTAAATGCAAGTTTATTACACATTTTTTTTATAGTAAGTATTATTAAAGTAGTGAGAGAATACATACTCTATTTACTGATTTTTAAGTTTTTAGAAAGAAACATAGGTGACTTATATGTGGTTACAGGACACAAGATAAGTATCATCAACCCCGGCAATACAAAACTACAGATACTGCTCAAAGGTAGAAGTTGGAAGTTGGTGAGACAGAAAAAAAAGGGCAAAATTGTTAATAGTTTCATCTAATATAGGTGATATTGCCTATACTTTCTAGAAAAAGAGTAAACTCGGGTGTGTTATTTATTTGTACAAAGTTTATCAATATAAGAATTAAAATTATAAATATCAAAAATGGGTACAGCCTTTCTCAACTTGATAAAGGATATCTGTGAAAAATATACAGCTAGCATCATACTTAATGGTGAGCATGGAGATGCTGTCCCACTAAGATCAGAAAAAAAGGCAAGAAAATATGCTATCGCCACTCCTACATCTCTCTGGAAGTCCTAGCTAAAGCAATAAGACAAGAAAAGGAAATAAAGATATGTAGATCGGGAATAAAAAATAAAACTGTCTTTGTTCACAGATGACACGATTATCTAAGTAGAAATCACAAAACAGTAACAACAAAACCCTTTTGGAACTAATAAATGATTACAGCAAAATGACAGGATACCAGGTTAAGTCAATTGCTTTCTCCTATACCAGCAATGAACAATTAGAATAAAGAAAACATAAGACCATTTACATAGCACACAAAAAAATAATTATTCTTGGGTATAAATCTAACAAAATATACATAATATCTATATGAGGAATGTTTAAAATCTGATTAAAAAAGTCAGTGAAGATCTAAATAAATGGAGAGATATTCCTGTACATGGATATAAACACTGAATATTGTAAAGATGTCAATTCTTCCCAATTCGATCTATAGATTCAACATAATTCTAATCAAAATCTCGGCAAGTTAATTTGTGCAAACTGAAAAAGTTATTTTGAAGTTGATATGGAGAAGCAAATAGCCCAGAATAGCCAGCTTTCAATTATAAGGAGAAAAACAAAGCCAGAGGACTGATCATACCTGCCTTCAAGACTTGTGGTACGTCTAGAGTAATCAATACAATGTGATACTGGTGAAAGAACAGACAAATCAGTTAAGGTACTAGAACAGAGAGCACACAAATAGGATCCACATAAATATAATCACCGATATTTGAAAAAGGAGCAAAGGCAATTTAATGGAGAAAGGTAATCTTCAACAAATTGTGCTGGAACAACTGGATATCCACATACAAAAAACAAAACAAAACAAAACAAAACAAAACAAAACAAAAGAATCTAGTTACAGATCTTAGGTCGCTCACAAAAATTAACTCATGGATCACAGACATAAGTGTAAAATGTAAAACTATAAACCTCTGAGAAGATAAAATAGGAGAAAATCTACGTGACTTTGGATCTGGCAGTGATAAATCCACACATTTTTAGATATAACATTAAACCCCCAAAATGTGGTCTGTGAAAGAAAAAAATTGAGTTAGTCTTCATTAAAATGAAAACCTCCTGCTCTAAAAATGACAATGTCAAGAGAGTAAAAATCAAGCCACAGACTGGGAGGAAATATTTGCAAAAGACACATTTGATAAAGAATTGTTATACAAAATACAGAAAGAAATCAAAACTCAATAATAAGAAAACAAACAACCTAATTTAAAAAATGGGTCAAAGACCTTAACAGACACTTCACCAAAGAACTTATACAGATGGCAAGTAAGCATATGAAAAGATGTTCAACATTGTATGTCATAAGGGAATTGCTAATTAAAACAACAGTGAGATGCCACTATATACCGATTAGAATGGCCAAAATCCAAAACCCTGACAACACCAAAGGCTGGAGAAGATGTGAAGCAACAGGAACTATCTTTCATTGCTGATGGGAATAAAGAAGGATACAGCCACTTTGGAAGATAGTTTGGCAGTTTGTTATAAAGCTAAATATACTCTTATCATATGATCTAGCAATCGTGCTCCTTGGTATTTACTTAAATGAGTTGAATCCTTATGAAAAACACAAAAACCTGCACACAAATGTTTATAGCAGCTTTATTCATAATTAACCAAACTTGGAAGCATTCAAGATGTCCTGAAATAGGTTAGTTGGTAAACAAACTGGTACATCCAATGGAATTTTATTCAGTGATAAAAAGAAATGAATTATCAAGCCATTAAAAGATATGGAGGAAACTTAAATGCATGTTGCTAAGTGAAAGACGCCAATCTGAAAAGGTTACGTACTGTATGATTCCAACATACGACATTCTGTAAAAGACAAAACTATGGAGACAATGAAAAAAAAAATCAGCGATTGCCAGGATCTGAGAGGGAGGGGAGCAGAGAGAGGGATGAATAGGTGGAACACGGGATTTTTAGGGCGTTGAAACTATTCTGCATGATACTGTAGGTGGATATATATCACACAGTTATTAAAAGCCATAGAATGTGCAACACAAGGAATCAACTCGAATGTAAACTATAAACTTTTGTTAATAATACTGTATTCATATGGGCTGATTAAATGTGAATAAATGTACCATGCTGATATAAGTTGTTAATAATAGGGGACATGGGGGTGGGGGTGGAATCTAAGGGGGTTTATGGAAACTCTACATTCTCAAATTTTCTATAAACCTAAAACTGCTCAAAAAAGATAGTCTAATAATTAAAAAAAAAAAAGACACAAGAAAGCTATTTCACAATATTCTTTTTATAGTTATGTGATTCCAGAAGTATTTCAACCAAAAGACAATTCTTCTCTACTACCATGAGTGGCCTAGTACATCATCTATCTATTTTCAGTAAACTTACTTTTGTACTTTGGTAATTATGATTTCTTTTTTGAATTTATTATAATGTATTTCTTTTACCGTTTTTCATGATTGGTTTGGGAATAGTACAGATAGATTTGATTATGTTATTGGCACATTTCAGGTGAGATTAATGATACTTCTTTTTTGAGACTATAGAAAAATAAATATAATATTTATTTGTGGTTTCTTCTTGTCCCCTAAACAGACTCACAATCCATAGTGAAGGTCCTTTACTTATAGAACATTTTTTCTCTGAGAAAATAAAATGATATCCATGTAGCCTCCCCTGTCACAGAAAGGTTAGAGGACAAAAAAAAAAAAGTCAAGTCTAAGCAAAGGCATGTCTTTGTTTAGAGACAGAATAATTAAGCTCTGGGAGGCCAATAGAGTTCCAGTGCATTTTATTCTTCCATTCATTCAGATATTCAATCAGCAAATATTTATTTAACCAAAATTGCATGCCAGGTTCTGGAGAGACTCTGGGGCCACACGGGTGACATGAACTTTTTCTTTAGGAAACGGTGGCCTGGTAGAGAGTTCCATCAATTGATCTGGCAAAGATGACACAGTGCAATCAGTACTATGATAGGAAGAATGAGCTGTACAATGGAGCTTGCACTGTAAGATTCTGAAAGCATTCCAAGTAGCTGGGATGCTTTTGTGAAGTGGGGAGTGGCATGGGGTGAAGCCAGAGAGGCTGGTCATATGTGATAACGGTCTTTACTTAAAGTGCTCGAAACAGGATAAGCCCCCTCATATATTGCAGGAAAAACTCTCTTAACCTCTTCTCTTACTCCTGATGATGACCATGGAAGCAGTTCCTCAAATGATCACACCTACCTGAAACAGGAACACCCTTTCTGCTTCCTCAGATCTTATCTGTCAAATCCTCTAAGCATTCATGCACGGGCAACTGGAAGTACAGGGACCAAGTCACAGCCCTGCGGGGCAATCCTTGACCAAATGAGAATAGGAAATAATGAATAAATGCTTCCCTCTTTCTTCCTACAGGTGGGTAGTTCTGAGATGTATTTTGCCTGGCTTCTCAGAAGGTCCTATAGGATAGAGCATCCAGTTTCCTGTAGGGGTGGCCAACTTTGTCATGCATTCTAGTATTGGTTTTCCTTCTTTCTCTGTTCCACTCCTCCTTTCACTCACTCCTGCTCCCTAGGGTTACATACATCACCATAGAGATTATCTTCACAATAGCTTTTATCTCCCTGCTCTGCTTTCTGAGGAAACCAGGCTAAGATGAGCAGAGAATGATGTAAATATGTATAGTTGATATACGATATATATTATGTACAGATAATAAATTAGATGATAATATATTACATGCAATATATAATATATTTTTTATATATGAATAATAACCCTGGAGAACATATTAAAGAGTGTTAATATGGGAGGCAAGACAACAAGGTAGAAATTTTTATAGGGAGGAGATAAGTAAAGTGTAGCTGAGGTATATGCCCTTGGAGAGGATTTTAATGAAGGTAATGGGAAGGGAAGGCTAAGCAGACAGTGGTACAATGCAGGGTGTACGAAGTCTCTTCTGAGACTAAATTACGGACAAAAACTGGCCGTTTATCCTACAGGGATGACTGTAGGTTAACTTTCCATAATGAAGAAAGTGATTATCTATTACATGTTAGATTATGGCTGTGAGGATGATTTGAGGTTAATCAAGCCAGTGTGGACATGACCACATCTTTAAGAACATTGGAGGCTTGCTCCAGTAATCCTATCCAAACATGATTTAGTTTGCTAGGCCATAAACATTGTATCTAAAACAAAAACATGGCTATGAAAACTGTATTTTATCATTTTAGACAACAAGTTCTAAAATCCTTGAACTGGTATGAGAAATAATTACATGCTCTACATCCTATGCTTGTTATGACTAAAGTATAATTGAATTAATAAGTATTTGTAGAATTATTTCTTCTCCAAGACTTTCAATTGTGTGTTATATAGCTCCAATATTACAGACATAATATTTTTTATACTAGTATAATCTAGAATACTAGTATAACCTATCATAGGCCAGAGTAATGAAAGAAATAACAGAATCAATTTTACTTGTAAATAAACAGTCTGACTCTTTCAATTCTCTGTTTAACAAGATGGACATGAAATCAAACAATATTTCCATTTTTTTTTCTGTGTCGTTATCTTTTAATTAATTTCAGCATCAAATTTGATTTATTACCTTACTTGGATAAATACTAGTATTGAAATGGCAGAGAGCCTAAAATGATCTCTATCTGAGATATGACCAAGGGAGCTAGCTCTCTTCTCATAAAGAGACAGCCTTGGATTTTTCTGTCTTTTAGTCCAGGAGTCCTCTCAGCCTGACCAAAGGAAACCTACTATGCATTGTGCTTTGGCCCTTTGAACTGTATAATAATGGATTCTAACCACATCAAGTTCATGCATATGAAATAAATTTAATGGCTGAGCTACTTTACTACTCAGCAGCCTCTTCTCTCTATCTTCTTTTCTTCCCTCTCCTTTTGATTGGATGTTTCAACCTCATTAGTATTTCAGGAAAAAACTGGATCCCGTCCATCATTTTTGTTGTCGCTTTCCTTTTCCTGGCAGACAGAGCCTAAAGTTTCAATAGAGGAAAGTGGGGAGGGATACAGCACATTCAGAGTTTATGAAAGACCTTATTTACCATCAAAGTGAAGGTTTCCAGATACTCTAGCCCTGTTTTCTTATGCTCTTATGTCTTTGATGAGGAGTTAAGAACTCCAGCCCAGGCTACAGGAGACACGGAGAGGTGCTTGGCAGAGGGCACTATGTGGTGTCCTGAAGCTGTTCATCAATGACGACTGAGGAGGAGCACACCCACGGGCAGAAGAGTGGGCAGAAATGTAATCATTTCTACATGGGAACTTCTGAGAGAGATCTGAATCTGCACACTTAAATGAATATTTTTTTCTGCTAGCTTCCTTGTGTTTTTTTTTTGTTTTGTTTTGTTTTGTTTTTGCAAAACATTCATTGCTGTTTGCCTTTTCATAGAATTCCTTATACTTGTGACATTCTGTTCCACTCAATGGTGAGCCTTTAGAACGGTGGCTCTTGGATGTCAGCGTGTCTAAGAATAATCTGAAGACCCTGTCAGATGAGTTGAGGGCTTGCATCTCTCTCTGAGATTCTCATTCAATAAATTTGGGGCAGGGCCCAGTGGTGTTCATTTTAACAAGATCTCAGGGGGGTGTTATGCAGCGGTCTGTGAGCCTCCTTGAGAAGTATTTGCCTAGAGATCAAGGTCTCTGTGGTCCCAGGCCCTAGCACTATGCAGTAGTGATGGAGGTCGTCAGCACATGTTCATGGAACTGCGGCAGGAGCTTACGATGGGTAAAACACTATTGGGCATTCAAGCTCTCAGAGGTGAGACTGAGGCTCTAGTGGGTCATGTGTAGACTAATTTTTTTTGATAGAAGGAAATCTTATAACAGTTCTCCAGTGGAGGATAATTGGTAAGAAATAAATATTATTTTATCTAGGAGAACATCTGATGGAAAGCCTAATTTACTTACTTACTGTTTATATCAGAGAAGGGTGCAGGCCAGGGAGGAGGAAATGCATTCATTCCTTGCTGCCTGTAGTACATTGTGAAAGGTTCAATCGTGTTTGATTTTCCCATTCATTATTGGATGTGTGTTTCTCGTGTCTTCCGTTTGTTCTTTTGTTTATTGTTTACTAGGTGCTGTGAGGTCTGCTCTTTCATGTGCCTTGTCCTTTGTTCTTCTGCCACAGGGTGTGAAGTCCTTTACTTATTTTTCCTTTTCTCATGGCTACCTCAAAATTGCCAGGTGCAATAGCCAGAGGAAAATAGTCTCTTGTCCATCAGCTCCTCACACATCATTCAAAAATTGGGTCTTAATAAAAGAAGAAAAATACGGTCCCTGTTTATTTTATTACAGAGCGGTAGAGTGATTCATCACAAACTGTGCTCCGAAAAGACATCACCTGGAAAACATAATTATTTTAATGTCAATAACGTAGAAAGCATCTTTATTATTTAGAGTTTTTGCGAATGCTTTCAACTATTGGAACAGATTAGCATGCCACTTTCTTACATCAAAACCATTCACTCTTCAGTTTATTTAAACACCACTAGTGTGGAGTGTTTAAAGTTGTTCAAAGTAGGAAAAGATGACTCTGAAAAATATACATGGATAACATCAAGGCAAAAGTATATACAGATTGTTTTGCTTGTTAAATTAATTGGAAATCTTTAGGGCTCATTAGGTTCTGGCTCTGTTTCCAAGTGAGAAAAGGCAAGAAACACAAACATTAAAATTAGGACATGCTCTTTGGTTCTCTCCATCTTCAAATCCTAAAGATATATCTATATCTATATCTCTTTTGATGATCATTCATTAACACCTTTGTCTTTTCAGTTAGTGACATTCTTAAATTATAGCAGCTCTTAGGCACAAAACTGGCACAAATATTCTTGTCTCCAGTTGAATTTACATTCTATCTAGATGTTGAAAAAAATTGCAGACATGCAAAGGGTCTCCCTTCAAAACAGCATAGTGCAATGGTGATGTTTATTGTATCTGGTGCTTATTGTATAGCCCAGGGCTGTCACTTTCCCATAGTGTCTTCATTTATTATGCTAATTGACTTTGCAAGTGCAGGCAGGAGGGTATCTGCCCTGTGAGATATTCTCAGTTGGGGGGTTTTAAAAAAGCAAACCTGTTTTGTGCCTGAATAAAACCAAAAAAATCAATGTGTTTCTTTTCAAAGACAGGAGGGTCAATACGGTGGCTGTTTTTGTTCCCATCCAGTTATGTAACCGTGGGGACTTGTTTCTTTGCTTTCAGGATTTGTACAAAAACACATTAACTAAACAATAGGCGGGAGTCACAGGAGCAGCCCTGGAGCTGTGTCTTGGAGTGCGTTCTCCTAGGTTTGGGAATCTCCAATTAGTTCCATCTCAAGTGCTGACTCTGTGTGCGTGTGTGCGTGTGTGTGTGCGCGCGCGCGCGTGTGTGTTTAGTTAGCTGGCATGCAACACACTTCCCCAGGGTTGTTTCCTTTTTCCTGAGATTTGGCGAAGGGTAAAGGGTCGGAGTCACATGGATACAAAGCATTTGATTAATGTCCAAGTCACCGCTGTGGCTGCCGGAGCCGCCTCCGCTGCAGCCGGGGCCGCGTGAGGCCGGAGCTGCGGGGCCGGGCGCGTGGGTCGCGGGCCGGGGCCCCGTCTCCCGGGAGCTTCCTCGCGCGCCGGAGTTCCACCGGGCGCCCCGCCTGTCCCCCCCGCCCCGAACTCTCCCCGGCATGTAAAGTCGCCCGTCCCTGCTCGGGCTTTGCGGAGGCAGCAACTTTCCCTTCCCGCCGCGCGGGGCCAGCCCCGCGTCCCGCCGCCCACCATGAGCGACGAGAGCCGCGGGGACCTGGAGAAGCAGCTCCGCCTGCGCGTGTGCGTGCTCAGCGAGCTCCAGAAGACCGAGCGCGACTATGTGGGCACGCTGGAGTTCCTGGTGTCGGTGAGTCCCCGCGGCGACGCGCGGGGCGGCGGGCGGGCGGCATTGTCCGCGCACGGGCGGGGACGGGCCCAGCGCCGCGGGCACCGGGGTCCGCGCACCGACCCCGCGGGCACCTTCGAATACCTGGGGGCGCGCGGGGTTGCCAGGGCCTGGGGGAGCTGCGAGTGTGCAGAGTTCGCTCGAATGGGAGAAGGCTCGTGTCCCGGGAATCCCGGCTGCCCCATCTTTCCTCACTCGCCTCCTCTACCCCTGTCCCTGGCCTGCTCGGTTGCATCGTGCAATCCCCCCCTCCCACCCCCCACTTTGCTTCCTCCCCTGGGGATTTGGTGTTATGACTTTGGCTTAGTGATTAAAGTCAGTCTGCTACGTCCAGGTACTTTTAGTAAAAAAAAAAAAAAAAAGAAAATTCTTAATTCTTCAAGCTCTAGGTTGAGTTCTTTATTCAGATTACGGGGCGGCGAAGTCCCTTTAGTTATAATACTCTCTGAAACGTAGGGTTCTGGTGGAGGGCATGGAAAAGCATCGGGGTTGTGATCTCTAGCAGCTGTTCGGTATTAAAGCCACATGTGGTGCTCACGCCGTCTCCTGGCCCTACATCCTCCTCTCCTCACCCCCCCACCCCGGGTTTAAGTCTGTCCCCTGCTCAGCTTCTGGGTCCCCTTCCCACGCTGAGCCCTGGAGACCAGGCATAATAAAACTCTTGTCAAAAACGTCAAGATTTCTTTGAACTGGCAGGAACTTTGCCTCAAAGTTTCAGCTTGACTCACTTGAAGTCTGCTTTAAAAGCGCTTCATTCATTTTAGGACCAGGAGGGGCAAAATCGAGTGAAAGAAACTTCCTTCGGAGATGTCACTCGAAAGTTGATTTTTTTTTTTTCCCTACTCACTGATGCAGAGACAAAGAATTTGAGGGTTGCTCCTGTCCACCCAGAGATGCCTGGGAGAGCATCATTCAGACTGAGCCTTAGCCTTGGCAATCGCACTCAAATCACCTTCTTCCTCTACTCTTTTCCCTACCACTTGATCCAGAGGGACATGTTCCAAAGACTACACTTCCTGCTCAGTTTTCTGAAAGATGCAAACTTTCTGCTTATGATTATGATAGAGGAAATTCACTTCTTAATTATGGCAAGAAGGAAAGAACAATAATATCTCAAGGGATGTAAGATGCACAGGTTGGCTTCTGGTTAATTTCTCAGGTTCAAATCAATCTACTTGAGCCCCCAGGGGCCACATTCTTTGGAAATGTATGGATATTTGAGAATATACTGGTAATTGATGATAAATACTTCCATACAGCAATGTCCCCCCCCCCCACCCCACCAAAAAGGTATGTATTTAAGGATATTTGACTTTTAATAGCTTCCATTGGCTTTCATGAAACTTCGATGGTGACCAAGTCCTTTGATAAAAATCTGAGTCACTTCTTAAATCACATAAGTTATTCCTTTCTGGAGTTATATGGAGAAGGTATTGTGCAGAGTCCTACTTTAAAGAAATAGCTACCTTAAAAACCAACTTTTTGATCTTTATTTAAAATATCAGTTTTTCCTTTAATCTTAACACCTGATTATTAAAATTGGAAACTTACTGCTCTATAGAGTTAGATGAGGAATTACGGGAGGTATAAACTAAACTCTATATTTTCCTTTTACAAGTGGAGTATTTTATGATTTCATTCTTTTTGTTCAGAAATTATGGACTTTTCCACTTTTCTTTGTCCATTATCTGTGCACAGATATGTTCATGCGCGCACACACACACACACACACACACACACGCGCGCACACTTACTGGCATGAAAGTCATCCTAAACAAAAGTTTACCCTGACTTCTTTTTAGTCTTGTAACTATTCAAAGCCTAAGATGTACTTATAATATATTATTAGATTTTCTTTTTTGGGGTATTATCTACAGTAACATTTAATTCCCTTGTATTTTACTTGGTCAACTTCAGTTGATGTAGTCAATTTAGTTTTAATTTTAGCCTAACCTATTATGTACTAAGAGCTTTAAAAGTATTCAAACCCTTTGGCCTGGAACAATCAGAAATGCAGACAAACAATAAAAGTTATTTTTAAAAATTTAGCTATAGTAAAAATAAAGTACACTGGTGAATTTGTCGCAAAAATTTGATAGTGCATTAGATTAGTCATTTAGAGTCCTGTCATTGCTTGGAAGACAGAGCATAGACAAAGGGTAACTCTAATTTTTATTACAAAGAGATAGAAAATATATTTTTAGTTTTACCAAGAACGTTTGTTTACTTGCAGGCCTGTCAATAAGCCAATGAAATGGTATCATTTCTCTTGATTAAATGATCATACGAACTGAGGGGAAAACTTTTCTCATGAAGGTCTTTTATGCTTGTGATTCCTTTCTCTTCTCTTTTCCAACCCTTCACCTTTGAAGGAGAGGACACCTTTCCCCACCCTCACCCCCAGATGGTCCGTGGACATTGCCTTTTTTCTTTATACATGGAATCAGTCTACATGTACCTTCTCTCCAGTTGCCAGCCAGGAACACACTTCTTGAACAAGGGCCTGCCCTTTAAGCTTGCTGCTGTCATCTAGAGTAGCTTTCTCGTGTCATGGGGTGCCATGCTTTCTCAGGCCGCCTCTTTTGCTCCTTCCCTGCCCTTAGCTACCTGCTGGATTTCTACTGGGCTTTTAAGGCTCAGTTCATGTCCTTCAGAAAATCTTACATAAAGCCCTTTCTCTCCCCTGCCCTGATTACCTCAATCTAGAGTGCTCATTGCTTTGTACCCACTCTTCCTTAGAGCTACTTCTTCCTTAGCACCAAAGAAAGCTTATTTGTTTACTTTTATTTGTTTACTTTTATTTCATTCTACTAGAATGAAAGAGACTTGAAGACAGGGCCACATTTTATTCATCTATGTTTTTCCAGAATTTTGTATGGTGCTTGTGACATTGTAGGTATTCAATACAAACTGAATGAATGAATGAATGAATGAGCAAATTGACCCATCCTCTAACCTCCCACCCATTTTTAAGAACAGTTCCTCAATCATCCTTAAATTTCTGATTTTTTTTTTCCTATTCGATCCGTATAGATAGTGAAAGTTACTTAAGTTTCACTCAAGCACATATATATTTATGTAACAAAATATTTTAAATTAAACATGTAGCACCTGCATTTAAAACAGAAACATGATTTAAATCAGGCATTGAGGGATTAAAGACTATTATTTCAATTCATCATATTCTAAATTTTCATTTGAGGTTATGGATAGATTATATTATCTGGATTAATTATTCTCAGGTCAAAGATAAACTGGTACAGAGTGACCGAATTTGCTTGAATATATGTTCTTATTTTGCGTGGGAAATGAAGTTTTGTGCGTCATTATAAATACCCTAAAACATTTTTTCTAAAGAAATGCTATTATGGGTCTAGTATTTAAAGTCCAAAGTCTGGACAATAGTAGGTTGCAACCGGTTTCCTGTTTGCAGGCCGGTCACAGGGCATGCCAAGATCACGACCATTTCACAGGCCCACTTGAGTGGATGGAGAAGGGACAGATCAGGGACAATATCATGGGTCTCACTTCATAGCAGTCACACAGGGCATAACCCTCAGAAGGACCTTAAGCTTGATTTAATGCTCTGCTATTACCATCTTGAAATTCTTGCTAATTTTATCTTTGAACTTGTCTTTCACAAGTGAAGTTTGGTGGGACAGTGGAGTGTGAGGAAAGCAGGTACATAAAAGAAAAAAAAACTTTTATATTTCCGTATCTTTAATAGCACTTTTTCCCCGTGTTTTGAACAAAAGGCCTCACATTTTTTTTTCTTTTAAATTTTACATTGGGCCTAAAAGATTGTGTAGACATGTCTCACTGTAGCAAGTAACGGTGGGGCAGCATGACCATGTATTTTTTTTTTTTTTTTTGTCTAAACTGAGACACTTTTGAGGGTGAAAAAGAGTGCAATTAATAATCACATTGGGAAATAGACGTAAACTGGAATTTTTCCTGGCCAATCAGAACGCATGGTTATTCCACACTGTAGGCACATTAAGGCAAAGCTTTTGAATTATGTGTCTTGTCACAAACTAAAGATAATTGAAATTTGTTATCTGTCTAGGCTTTGACCTCGGATACCCCAGGATCTGGGTCCTGTCTGTGATTTATTATGTAACTTTGGACACATTCCCAAACTTTCAAGCCCCATTTTCTTCATCTATAAAACGAGGAAGCAGTAGATGGCTCTGGGTTGCCACAAGGATGAGCTAGCTGATGTGTGCGCTGGGCTCTGCCCAGCGTCTGGCTCACAGGAGGGCCCTGTAAGGACTTACTGCTATTTCCGCTGTTGCTGCAGTTATACAGAGCCACACACCGGGCATCCTTTGTGTGTAATTTTTGCCTCTATTGTCTTCTCTTCTATCTTTTTGCTGTTTCTCGGAGTCTCTTCTTAGCTTCCTCCCCTTCAGTCAGTGCAGTCCTTCCCATGGTCTTGTAAATGCTCGGTTGACTGTAAGACAACTATTCTGCATAACAGCAGCTGTAGTTAGTATGGTGCTTTATGGTTTACACTAAACAGTTGCATATTCGTTATCTTATTTGGCCTAAGAGATGTGTGTCTTTTAGCTTTTCAAATGGTGCTCCCTCAAGCTCTGGGGTTCTGTGGTTTGGCTTTAGGGGCTCTCAGAGAGGATCAGGGGAAGATAAATTGTGTGGCTTTAGTCTCTCCACCTGGCTTCTAGCATAATCACACCTTCTGATTTGTGTCGTTGCTAAAGCAGTTAGAAAAAACACTGGTAAATTGCAAGAGAATAGGGATGGTGCATTTACTTCCTATGTAGGCTTTCCTTGGCCTAAATACAGTGCTTTGTAAATAGCAGGTGCTCAAGAAAACAAACAGGCAAATAAAGCAAAAGCAAACAAAAACAGTTTGAATGCATCTGAAACAACTTCCTTCAGTCGTTTTCCAGGCAAAGGCTAATTAATTCAACACATTCCACTAAGGCTTATGTTATGGGCTGCATTGTTTCTCCTCCTCCTACCCCCAAATTCACTTGAAGCCCTAACCCACAGTATACAAATGACCACAACACCACATGGGAGGTGCAACCATAGAGTGACAAGCACAGTAGCAGGGAGAGCAGGGAGGCATCAAGGGGCCCCGTCAGGCTGGGGTCAAAGGAAGTTTGGGGAAGAAGTGATAATAGAGTTGGTTCCTGAAAGCTGAGGAAGAATGTACCAGACTGGGAAGAGAATTATCCATTCCCGAAATGTAGCTTGTTCCATGTGACCTGGGTTATGGTGTGTCGGGGGGTGTTGAAGCCTTCTTCATCCATGGAGGAAAAAAGTTCTGTGTGCATTTCGAGTAGTAATAGATGAGGTAAGTTCAGTCCACTCTGAGAAGGATTCCATTCCTTAAAAATCTGACTTAGCTAAGGCAAGGAGAAGCCAGTTGTGAGGGGATGCCAGTGTTGGCACTGGGAAGGGGTGTCAGGCCAAGGGTCCCTGAATCTAGGTTTCTGAGTGTCTCCTTGGAGTTCCTTCTGCTCGTTCCCTGTTTCCGCCGCCTCACTAGCTTCTTTGGCAGTCCACACAAGGAGACAGAGAAGACCCGTTTTGGTTCTTTTTCATCTGGATCAGGTTATGACTTTTAAAATGTTGTTATTATTTGCTAATGGAACCTTCTGAGGTAAACCAGTCAGTGGGCCAGTAACCCTAGAAACAGCATGAAACATAAACATAGTCTAGCTTGTGTAATAATACAGATTTCTGCCCCTACCAAAGTGATCTTTCAGGGTCTGCAGACTCTGCCTTATTTTTATTCTAAGCCCCAAGATAGCTCTTGTTTGATCCCCCTGGCTGGGCGCTACTCCTGGGCTGATTTGACTGGGTTCTTTGTTTTCTAGCCATTAATGTAGCCTGATGTATACATGAGCATCCTCAGGAAGCTGCCCTTAAAATGTCTTGACTCTTGTATTAAAATATGAGGAACTAAATGGGGTTTGTGCATGTTTCTGAATTTTGGAATATTAATCACATGGCTAGCGCCTACTCCCTACACAGAGGGAGATGTCTTTATTCTTGTGGTTTCATCTGCACAATTATACATTATTATAATATGATGACATTAATGTAAACATAGTATTTATTGAGATTAGCTTTGTGTCTCAGTAAGAAAATTCTGTCAACCGGGTTGAGGAACAAAGACTGGAATCTAGTTACTCATTAGGAGTTTCGGCCATGGCCTTGGTTCAGGTAAGAAATGTGGAATGTCTGATCTTATGTAGAAACAATGAAGAAGATAAAACAGAACAAAATGAAAACCAAACCAAACCACAAAACCCGAACACCCAACAACTCTGAGACATTTCTTGGGTAGAACCTTTAGTATTTGTGTTTACTCAGAAGTTAAGATTTAAGTACAATGGGGAACACAGGGTGGTGCTTAGGTCTCTTAAGTTTGAAGAAAAGATGGGTAATGTCATCAGCCGAGAAATGTAAGAGAAATGTAACGCAAGGGACAGATAGACACTGGGAGGAGGAGAGACATGAATTAGGTTTCAGACATGCTGAGCTGCAAATTCTGAGTTTTGAAGATAGGAAGATAAAACTTAGAAAAGAATTTGAGGCAAAAATTAGAGATCTAGAAATTAAGTAATCAAAAATGTTGAAGCCATTGGGTGGATGAGATGAAATAAAGGGAGCTATTGGAGGAAGAAAACATATGAACCAAGGGTAGGATGTTGGAGAACCCGTATTTATTTCAAAGTCAGAGGAAGAGTATAGTACCCTGGTGATTTGGAATGGGCCGTTAAGGGTTGAAATAAAGGGACGAAAGACAAGGGAGGATCTAGTTTTCAGAAGAAAGATTTCTTTAAAGTGTCAACCTTTGAGAAGTAGGTAGTGTGAAGACTGAAAAGGTCACTGGATTCGGCAATTAGAAATGTCACTGGGGTCCTAGCTTCAGTGGTGTGTCTGAGCAGAAGCCTGACTAAGGATGAACTGAGACACGAATGGAAGTTCAGGAAGCGAAAAAGATGGAGAATCTATTCCAAGAGTTTGGTGGTGAATGCAAGAAGGAGAAATGGGTTAGGAATGGGAGGGGATGATTGTGCCCAGGGATATTTGGGGAAGATGAGTACAGCCAAGGGGGAGGAGTCAATGACAAGGGAACTACAGCAGCTGCAGTAGAGCATGGCGGGAAGTCAAATGCACCTTCTGGCAAACTGTGGCAAGAGCCCCCTTGGCTCTGGGACACAGGAAGGCATTTGGCAAGGTTCACTGAGCCATCCTGCTATGGAACATATCCGTAACGAAATGTCACTGTAGACTTGAAGAATGAGCAAGCTGTCTCTTGTGTATTTTTACAACTCTGCTTGTTCTGTAGTCTAGAGCTTGTGGAACTGCTGGGATTGGCCTTTGTACTTCCTCGTAGACACTCACCAGCTCTCTGCCACCCACACTGGGACAGTGGGGTGAAGTGCGTGGTACAGAGCATGGGTTGAGGGAATCCGATGACTGGGGTTAAAGTCCTGGCACTGAGTATGTAAACTGTGTAACTTTGGGCAAATTATGTGACCTCTTTTGTGCCTAGTTTCGTATTTGGAAAACACATTCGATACTATCTCACGTGACTGGCCGGAAGTCCAAGTCAGCTCCTGTAGGTCAAGTCCTGGTGGATATAAGTGTTTCTTCTTTTTCTCTTCTGAAATTCCGAGTTTCTCTCTCTCTTCTCTGTCTCTCCCACATCACAGACTGAGTCTGGACCTGGCTCAGGCCACCAATCTGCTCCTGACCCTTTTCCTTTTCAATCCCAGAGGCAGTCAGGAGGGTTTGATAGATAGAGAAGGATGCTGAGGAGGCCAGAGGGGCCTTCAGGAGTGCAGGGGAGGAGTGGTCTTGGAGCCAGAAGGGAGGCTGTGCTCTGGGAGGAGGGAAGTGTGAAAGGCCAAAGGCCACTGTAGGGGAGAGGGAAGTTGGAGGTTTCTACCCGATGGCCTTTATTTCACTGCGAAGTTGAATTCTTGTTTTCTTTGTGTTCCATTTTGTTTTTGTTTTTGTTTTGTTGATTGTATTGGCTGAGATTGAGGTGCCTTAACAACAATAGTAAAGATTTGGAACATAAATTTTTAAGAATAGTAAAGGGAATTGAACATAGATATCTGAGGTTTGTGGGATGTCTGTATAACATCTTTGTATAATCATTCTTCTAAGTGCGACTTTCTTAAATGCTACATATAATTTTAAAAGTCAAAAGAGAGAAGTAACCTCTCCTGATTTATTATATCTATTATGACTATGTTCAAATCTTGGAAATAATGACATAATTCCTTTTTAAATCATGGTACAAATTGTATAGAATTTCTGTGTTACATTGATGCATGCAACAATCCTCGTTCACACTTTTTAAAAAGAAACTTTGATTTATCTGACAATATTTTGGTGTAATTACATTTTTTCTCAGTACTAGTCTTTTAACAGTGTTCTGTTGAATGCTCTTTTACTCTATACTTGGTATTATATTTTAATACCAAATAAAATTGTTTAAGTTTTGAGTACAATTAGTTTGACCTCAAAATAGTTCTTTTCATTCACATTAATTCTTTAAAAATCTTATGTATAATATTTACTTTTAATAATAGGTGAATTTTTATTATTCTCAACTTATTAAAATTGTATTAGCTATATTAAAATCAAGATTTCTTTGACTTATGACATTATATTTACCTCAAACAATCAAAAACATAGGGAAAACAGCTCTTAGTAGATGTTTCTTTGCTTAAAAGTGTGGTTGGATCACTTTTCCAATGGTATTGAGCGTAATCAATCAAATCCTGACATTTCATAAAAACTTTTCTAATTTTTTTCCCCATTCTCATGGACTATTGTATTCAATCCAGGAGTTTAGTGATTATAATTTTAAGACAATTCATACATTGAGGTTATGAGTTTTAAATACTTTTAGTTAATATAGATAATTTCAGACTTTGATTCCTTAAATCAATTTGTTGTAGTCTAGTCTTGTCATATAGCTAAGGATAGTGTACAAAAAAGGACCCGATTTGTTGGAGAATATATAAGCCAAGGACATTGTGTTCTGTCATTAATGTGAAATGCATATTTTTCATTAAAAGTCAAGCCTTTTATTTGAAAAGGTTAAATGGTATAATACTTAAGAAATGACTTCAGCTGGTTAAATTTAGAATACCGATGTAAAAATATTCTCTGAGTATATAGCAAAAATATCACAATATAAAAATATGAATTGGTAAACATTTTTATTCACTTTAAAATTTTGTTTCTCTGAGACAGTCAGATAAGGGTTGATGTCTAGGTTTAGCTTTGTTTTGCCACTTTTAATTAGAAAGAAATCTTAGGCTTCCAGAAATGACATCTCCCATTCCAAAGTAACACTGGGGCAGGAGGAGCTATGGAAAGACATTATTTCCCTTAAATGTTAGTTTCCTACCCACATATTCCATGATTACTTTAATAATTTATTATTTTCCCAGAGGTGAAACTATGAGAGGAAAGAGAGCTTTTTTTTTTTTCTACATTGTATATCTATGTCATGTTTGACTACATATAACTTTAATATTTTTATGTTTATATATTTTACATTTGACAGAATTTTAAAACATAGTCTAGACACAGCTTTTTTCTCAATTTTTCTTGTGTCTCTTAATAATGAGACCTCTGGCAGAATTTCTAATTGGCCCCCACATCCAGTATTCTTTACTTCCATAGTGACAAAAGTTTTAGATCAGTGGTTTTCCAGCTTAAGACTCTATTTCTCAGCCTCTCTTGCAGTTAAGGGTGGGCATATGTGTAGGTTCTGGGTAGGATTGTGAGCAAAAGTGGCATAACTGCCAAGTGGGTAACTGCTAAGAGATATATACTTAGAACAAAGGAGTATGCACTCTCCCCTTCTCCTTGGCTGGTATCAGGTTGTGATGGCAGGTGATGGGGCAGCCATTTTGGACCATAAAATGGAAGTTACATGTTAGGAATGACCGAGCAACAAAATGGAAGGAGTTGCTTTATTAAAACTGTCTAACCTGTAACCTATCAAAAATGGGCCTGTAAGACAAATCACTGTTTTTTTAACTCTGTCCTAAAACCATCGTTTTGAAATCTCACATTTTGCTTCCAAGTTCTCATTGAGTTATGCAAATTATTAATGAAATGGCAAACTTTAACAATTTTTTTCTCCTTTGTCTTGTCAAACTGAATAATCTTAATATTTTAAATTTATTTTTAGGTTTCCTTCAGTGAATCTTCTCTAGTTCACCAATGATTTCCCTGGATTATGCTAAAACCACACTTTTTTTTTCTATTGGTATACATTAGTTTTTTTTTAAACAAAATTTTTGTGTTTATTATGTATATTTATAAGGATATTTGTCCAGCTGCTTTCACTGAGGCCAAATGTCAGTAGTTTAAACAACACAGAAGAATTGTTTGTGACTGTGAAAGCGGTATGTAATCAACATGACTTTATTGCATCCTCTCTTGGAGCTGTGGTTATTTAATTTTTCGATGCTATTGCCCAACAGTGTCCCAGGGGAGTAGCTCAGCCCCATTAGACCATCCGGAGACTCCCGTTCCTTCTGTCTACTGCTCTGCATCCTCTAGGACCAATTAAGTCAAAGTCTGTAGGAGAGAGAGCCAGGTATCAGTATTTCATATAGTTTCTCCAGATATTTCCATTGTGCAAATAAGGTTGGGGACCCAATACATTAAGGTGTTCTTGTCCCTGTGGTTGAAGCTGGCTTACCAGGACCCCTTCACATCCCATCCCCCTAAGAGGATGGAAGGTGGGAGGCAAATTCCACACATCACTTTCACTCTCATCGTCTTGGGCAAAACTTCATTACATGGCTGAACCAGCTGCAAGGAAGACTGGGAAGTGTGTTGTGTAGTTGGGCCATTTATGCAGCTGATATATGGGGACTTCTATAGTAAGATGAAGAAGTGGCAAATTAGTACGGAGGGGCAAAGTGTAGTCTCTGCCACATTTTGGGCCGCAGTGATCCTTTAGTGTACTCGAAAAATCATTTATATTAATTCTTGGATGACTTTACTGTTAGAAGCTATTGTACTTAAAAGATAATTTGCATTATTTTCCCTTAAAATAATATATTTTTGTCCACATAGAAATCCAGCTAATATTTATCTATTTTTTCACATGTTTATAAGAGCCTGTCCTCCAGCTTTTACTACAGGAAGAGTTTGGGGGAGTTTGGAGATTTTGTGTAATTTTTAAAATTTTTTGAAGTCTCCAAAAAAAAAAAAAATCCCAGGATAATGAGGAAGTCATCATTTATTGTGTGTTTTGTTGTATGTGTCAGGCACTACCTATCGTAACTTTCACCTGAAAACAGGCTGGTCATTTCCTAAGGGGAGCAGAGAGGGTTTGAGCGGATCCATTGTGCAGCTCTTTCAAGATTCAGCGGGTGACTCACTGGCCCGGGCATTTGTGGGTTGTGGGAGTGATGTGATTAATCAGGATTAGGAAAACCAAGGCAGATGTTGGAACCCAGACACGGAACTTGTTGACTCTGCAAGTACACAAACCTTAGAAGACAGGAAGGTACAGTGTTCATTTCAGGTAAGCCATCAAGAGCAAGAGAGCAACAGATGCTCACGGTCAACCCAAGACGGGTCAGAGCCAAGCAAGCATTCAGGAGCCAAAGACTGCCCCGAAGTCTGGAGTCTCCCTCACAGAAACGAAGGCACATAGGAACCTTTTAAAATTAGACAACCTTAGTTCTCCCATTGATTATGTCACTGAGACTAGTTTAAGCTTAATTTAATTCCTCTGGGATCACTTTGGATTTCTCTGTACTTTACTTAGTACTTCATAGCAGATTTGAGCTTTATTTTATGAGTTAAATATAGCTCAAGCTTATCCTATGCATGATTAAATCATTAGATATTTGAGGCAAGGGTTAATTTTACACACACACACACTACCCTCGCATACCTTCTACTTTCTAAAATTCTTTCTACTTTATTCAATGGATATTGTATAGATTGCATTGGTAGAAGGCATTAATGTAATTTAAAAACAAATGAAGTGAATCCATAATTAAAATGACTACTATTCCTAAGGGTGTTGTGTTTTCCAGGCTACCTTCTTTTGATAGGTTAGATGAGTGACACTGACTAGCATTCTGATAGTCACGGGATGGAGTTGGAGAAATAGGCCATGTTCTATAGATGGGTGTTTTCCTCAGTTTCTAGCAAGGACAATTAGTGCAACCATATATTTATTCTTAGAGTCTCAGGTCAATTTAAATAATACTCTAATATGCTAAACATTATGATTTGTTTTTTCCAATAATCATTTTCAAAAACATAGAGTCCAGATATTTTGATTGTTAATGTTCCACGGCATATTTATTAAGCACCTACTGCATGCCAATCACTCTTCTAGGCTGGGAGGTTAAGAATTAAAAATCCCTGCTTTCAAAAAAAAATAAATCTCTACTTTCAGGGGATGCCAACTCTAAACCAGGAGATACAAAATGAATGAGTAAAATGTATGTTATATTAACCAGCCTAAATGGCAAGGAAAATGAATGAAGCAGAGACGGAATAAAAATCTCTGTGTGTTTTGATAGTTTATATAGGAAGAAAAGGCAGGAATTCACTCCTTTCTGTCACACTTTTTTCTTTCAGTCTCTAAAAATATTTGAAAATAATGTTTTTTACTATTAACTTTAACAGGTGATATCCATGAAGAAAATGCTGAACAGATATCTTGATTAACTCTCCAGTATAATTATAACTTAGAGATGAAATTAAACCCAGATATACATTGCTAATAAAGTTAATAGAACAGATGAGCAAAAGCATGGTGACTCTAAGGTTTAAGGCTTTCACTAGTTAATTCTTTAGCTGCCATCTTTCAGTATAAGTTGACTTTAACATAGTAGACATGTAGTTTTTTGGAGGTGCAAATAAAATACACTACCTCATTCTGTTACAAGTTTCTACCATTGAGGAGCTTATTGTGCAGTGTATTCTCCAGTACCATTCCAGGTCACAGCAGTTTTGTGTCAAGTGGGGACCTCAGCCAGGGTTGTCATCATCATCCATGGGAACCCAGTCCTTGATGCAGTGCAGCCCTTCCGAGAAGCCCCTGTTGGAAACGAAGTGTCCTTTAGCTCCCGAGTGGCCAGAGGCTTTGAACAAGGCGGGTGAGGGTGAGGGCGAGGGCTTGGAGATCTTGAATGCAGGGCAGCATCTGAAGCCAGTTTTGTCACCGTTGCCTTAGAGAATCCCAGATGTGAGTTCAAAGCTAAGGTACAAAGTGCTTTCGTAGGTTTTGCTTGCTGAAGGTCCTGCCCTGAGAGGGACCAGGAAGGGCAGGGACTGTGCCGTGCAGCCCCTCCCCCTCCTTGTTCCGGCAGTCTTGCCTTCCCCGTGGCCCTGGAGAAGCGGCTCCCTTGAGAAGTGTGGACAGCTGGATGCAGCCCCCTTTGTGGCCTAGAAAGTGTCTTTGGGAGCCACCGGCAGACTGTGGGGGAGGGGAAAGGTCGCTTGAGGACCGTGGAAAACATAGTCGCTTTCTCCTCAACATCCTGAAGACTTGTTTCTTGCCTCACAGTTAGTAGAGTTTGGGAACTCGGATTTTGGTGCCGGAGGTTTTTTTTCAGGGTTAGTTCTACAAATGATGTTTTCTGAGCAGCCTTCTGTGGAGCTTCGTTTCTTTAGTTCACTGAATTTGTAGCACGAAGGAAAGGAAATAGATTTATTACTATTGTCATTACCAGCTTCAGAATAGAAGGTGGTGAATAATTATACTTACATTAGACTTTAAAAAAAGTACCACTGAAGGGAAGAGATTTAGCTGGCTGGATTTTTTGATAAGGTTCTGGGCTTTCCTCTTCCGTTTCTCTTTAGAGACCATTCTGTGGCTAATACTTCATAAAAGTTAAAAGGAAGTGCAAACACAATTACCACTGGAAGTTGAAATCTTTTCCATTCACTTCTTTGTGCTATTTGTGACTTGTCTGCCTGATTGTTTCAAAGTAAAAAAGAAAAAAAAAAGCAAATGCAGTTCTTATCTCTCCTTTACTGGTGGCACTGGTTTTGAGAGTATATTGATTCTGCCCAAACTGGGACAAAATTAGCCTTAATGCTAACAGCCATTGTGCTAAACCAACCACAAGAATGTGTACAGAATATATGCAATGAACTTTAAAGGCAAGTAGATTTGTCAAATGAAATAATTCAAGATGAAGTGTGTGGGAGGGAAGTCAGATAGGGATTTTCCCTTTAACTCTGTAACGAAGTGTTCAAGCCCATCAATAGCTCTTAGAGGCTGGGAGATTGTCTGCTTTGCTCTACTCAGTACCTTAGTCCTCATCCAGGCTATTGGTCCCAAAGTCCCAGGAGGAGGCACTGAGTGCTGATGGCCTCATTAATCACCAGCAAGGTGACTGCCTTTGGGGTGATCGCTGGGAACTGGGCTGGGTTTAGAGTTTGGTCTAGGATAACATCTGGACATTTTCAAGGATCATGAAAGGAACTAGGGTCAAGGGTTAACACAGCCGAGTTCTCTGTAGTCTGTGACACTGAGCCAAGGAAGGAGCTTCGGGGGGTGTTGGCTACTTTTGTCAGTCCTGCGCTCAACCCCTTCCCACGCACGCCGGTCTGGCCCTGCCCTGCGCCCTTCACCTCCAGGCCCCTCTGGCAGAGACAATTTTCCTGGACTGCCAGGTAGAGTAAGAACTTTAAAAGCTTGTGGAAACTTCTGAGGGATGGATGATCATACAGTAAAGATCAGGACCAATACTTGTAACAAGGGGAGCTCAAGGTTAACTGCTTTCGTTCAACTTATTTTCTTTAGATGATTAGAATAGTCATTAGAATAGTCATTTAGATGATTAGAATAGTCCATTGGTTTACAGTTACTCCCTTAGTCCATTTTCCATCTTGGAAGGTTAATTAATGTTTTATGATCATTGTATAGTTCAGGAAAATACTTACCAGAAACCAGGACCTTCCATAATAAGTCAAGTTTGGTTTTATCTAGAGACTGAGCTTTTAGGAAAAGCTTGAAAACTTTCCCAAAAACTCGTCTGAAGGCAGCTGTTTATGTTGGCCTGCAGGTTCACTTTGCCACCAGTGTGTAAAAATTAGAAGGGTCTTCTTTCAGTTCACATGTGGTCCCAGAGGGACAGAGGTGAAATGGATTGCTCCAAACAAAAGGGACAGCGTTAGGGTCCCTTTTGCCCGTCATCTGAGCTTGACTCCAGTCTTAATGTCCTGTATTATTCAAGTTTCTGTGGCTCAATTTGTTCTTATTCCCAGCTCTTTAATACGTCTTCGCCATGATTGTTTATGCTGTTGTTATAACTTGTTTAGAGATGCAGGAAGTATGGAAAAATAAGTAGAGAAATCAGTTATCTCCATTTTGGGAAACCACAGAACAAAGTGGTTTTGTTTATTAACTTAATGGTGTATGTTTGAGTAACAGTTGTTGAGAGTGAGGTTAAGATCCGTTTTCTGGAGTCATAGTCTCTAAATCTCATGTAAAACAACGTAAGGTCCAGATACTGTTTAGTCTTCAAACAGCCACACCAAACTGAAAACAAAATGAATAGAAAGCCCCAAACCCCAAACCTCAAAGGAGAGCCATTCCTATTCCTATGAAGAAATACTGTAATGATCAGCCTTTCAACAACATGAGATTAATTATCCCAGTAAGAATAACAATCCCCTAATCCATTTTCACGCTTCTATGTATCTGATGAAACCAATTTAGAAATAAAGGCTGACATTTTACATTGAGTTCTCAGCTCCACAAACCCCCTACAGAGATTGCTAGTTTGGGAAAATATACCAGAAACACGTGGAGTTGAGAGTTCTCACACTAGCAGCTACAGACTCATGCTTTCTTCTTCAAGGGGTAATCCCTCTTTTAACTTCAGAGTAAGAAATATGAAATAAAGGAGGAGAAAATCATTCTCCTCTTCTGAGATTATGACGCAATTGATGTAATACATGTGTCTACTCAGAACTTTCTAGACTAGAGCCTAGAGGGTCACAACCGAGCCTGGTGGTGCAGGCTCCCTTCATCCACCTGGTGACACAGCAGGGCCCACACTATCTGAAGCTTTTTAGTAATATTATATTTTTCTTCTAATTTAATGCAAACAGATTCTCTTTCATCTGACACTGTAGTGACAAAGAGTGAAGACCTGTGGTTTTTGAGTAGATTATAATTTTGATGGGAATCGTAGAAAAGGCCGTCTCATTCTTTGGTTTTGCTTTTGCAGAACAGTGATTAACATGGTCAGACTGAAGGGTTGGCATAGAGGAATAGTGGGTGATCTAGGTGGCTGGGGTCAGGTGGCAAGTGGCTTTGAATGCCAGAAGTAGCTTAGAACTATTAGTTGATATCGGAGAGCTGGGGGAGGTTTTGAGCAAGGGGGTCACAGAATTAACCTTGATTCAGGGAGAGTCATCTGGCAGTCTGACTTAAGACAGGCAATAGATTATAGAAATGGCTCTGTGGGGCACAGGGGACTGTAAAAGACCACCCTATTAAGCCCAGAAAATGTCAGGAAGACTAAATCATTGGAGTGTACGATAGTGCCCTTACTCCAGACCAGCTGAATTAGAATCTCAGGGGAAGGGGGGAAGGGGGTGGGGAACCAGGAATTGGTATTTTTAAAAAGCTTCCTAGCTCCTCTAATGCGCAGGTAGGGTTGAGAAATACAGGGAAGTGAATAAAATGGCATTAGCATACATATCAATCAAGGATAGAGATAAATATTGTTTTTCCAATATGCCCCTAAAAATTGATCCCATGGTTTAAGTTGTGTGCGTGCTTGCTTGAAGCGAGAGAGCTGTGAGACGACGAAGAGGAAAACAGAATGAGTACATTCATGGAGAAGTTTAAAAACCACTGTTGAAAAGAAAGACATTATCAAATTGGTCAAAATGACCAGAAATGAGGCCGACTGACAGGAATGATAGGCCAGAACAGGCTTTTTCTGCAGGTAAAGATGTCCTCCTTTCATACTTTAGTTCCCTAGTTATATAAATCTATGAAAAAAAGGATTGTTTTTTAAGTATCCTTTGCTGCTTGCTCTTCTCCATGATGTGTAGTTGATGGAGCTTCATGATATGTTTCCTGGAGCCCTAGGATTCATTGCTCTGAGCCTTTCTCTTTTCTACCTACGTTTATGCCCTTGGCGATCATCCTGAACTTGAGCCTTGAATTTCTACCTCTCCTCCTGGATGTCTAATAGATGTCTCAAATTTAATGTGGCCCAAACCAAACTCCCGATCACCTCTCCTTCCCCCTTCCTGCTTCTTCCCCACCAATTCATCCTCCTGAGATCTTACTCATATCAGTAAATGACAACTTAATCTTTTTCTCATATCCTTCATCTAATACTGACAAATCCTTTTAGTTCTATCTTTAAAAGGTTTCTAGACTTTAACCACTTTTTATCACCTCCATCCGTTACTGTCGTCCTGATCCTGCAGGTTTTATGCGTCCGTACAACTAGGGACTTCTATAGTAGCTGGAGTGATTCTTTAGGAACGTGTCAGGTCATTTCACTTCTTTGTTCTAAGCCCTCCAAATACTTCTCATCTCCTTCAGAGTAAAAGCCAAAGTCTTTCTAGTGGCCTGTGAGACCCTATGATCTCATTTCCTGCCATTCTTCCCTTCTTCCTCTTTTAATCATCATCTTCTCTTCACGGATCCCAGATCATGCGGACATGCTCCCACCTCAGGGCCTTTGCACTGTTGTTCCCTTTGCTTGGAGCACTCTCCTCCCAGATATCCTCAGAGGCAGCTTCTTCTCATCCTTTAGGCCTTTGCACAGACGTCCCTTCTCAGTGAGGCCTTCCCTGACCTCCGTGCTCCAGCTGCAACCTTTCCCTTTTCGGCCCAGTACTCCACATTCACCTTTCCTGCTTTAATTTCTCTAAAGCACTTGCTGATATATTAAATGCCTTAATTTTATTTGTGTGTGCTGCTTCTCCCATTAGGGAGTGAGCACGTTAGGGGAAGGGAAGGGATTCATGACCATTAGTTTATTGCTCTTTACTCAATACCCATAACTACACCTAGCACATAGTAAGTGTTCATAAATGGTTTTGAATGAATTAGTGTTGAGTCTTACTCAATATCATATTAAGGTATAGAAATACCTTTTAAAACCCTCGACAGAAAAATTGTTGACAGTCACCATACATTGGAAAAGTATTGAAAGGCCTTAAAAGGTCTTGTAAATGGCTATAAACTTGAGTCAAATCTGTGAATGTTGAGAGTTTAACAATGTAAATAATATCAATAATAAAATGAATGATGAGAAAGGATACCCTGACAAAATTACCTTATAAACTAAAGTAAGACATAACTAAACATTGAAGAAGAAGCTAAAGAGAAATGAAATTAGCTAAGAGACTGCATGTATAAGGAGGCATCATTCAGTGGTTATCCAGTAATACTTTTCAACAGTAATGAGAAATAGTGGCAGTAGAAAAGATAACATTAAAGTTTTGATTTAATTTAGGTTGAAAGCAGTCAACTAATTATTTTCCATGTGTCTGAGAAAAGGAACAAGATAATAGTGATGTGGGAAAGGAAGTATGCTACATTGGGAAATAAGGATGTTGTAAAAATTAATATTTACAGTCTTCAGAGGATTCCCATAGGGGACTGATGTGTTTTCCAAAATTCTTTGTCGTGCTGAGATACAGGATTATTTTCTGAGTATCAATTTGTGAGTATAAGCATCTGTGTACCAAGGGAGGCTTGAAATGCAAGAAACTGATAAGATCTGATGAGATGAATGTCCTTAACGGTTTTCTTTTGTTTTTGGTCTCATCCCTTATGTCTAAAGGTATAATTAAATTCCACTGTTGTTAGAGCCTCAGATGCTTTTGCTTTTGGCTGTAATAGTAACAGTTTGATTTCCGGTTGCAGTAATTGCTGATATAAAGTCCATTGGTAATCTCCATAGAACTGCATATTATACAAGAAGAAGAAAAAATAAAGTGTCATTTTAATCGCTTTATCTCTGTAGGATTATTTTATGATATCAAATTAGGCAGGTCTTTTGTATTAAAAACATCATCTGAATCTCATTGTCTCTGTAGCTGCTGTGAAAACTCTCTCCCAGAGCGTCTAGGCTCCTTGACCATATTGCTGTATTAACTTGCATTTACTGCTTCATGCCCTCTTGGAACCCTTCCGAACCTGGCTTCCTGACCCCCCTCTTTAGAAGAAAGACTGAAGTTTTCCAGTGACCAACTTTTAATCATTTCCGTTAACTCTGTCCCAATTTTTATCTTCCGTTGATTTTCTGTGGCATTTGATATTGCTTAATCAATGTTACTTTTTTTGAAATTCCCTCCTTTTAGGGTGTCCCTTGGTTTCATTATGAAATTCTATAATTATTCTCTTTGCTTCCAAGTCTCATTCTTAGCTTCTCATTCCCTTTTTTACACAATGTTTATTTTTTTCACTAAGCTTATCAACTCCTCATGTATTCTACAATTTCTTTTCTTTTCTTTCTTTCTCTTTCTTTCTTTCTTTCTTTCTTTCTTTCTTTCTTTCTTTCTTTCTTTCTTTCTTTTTACAATTACCTTTACATAAATAAAATTAAATCTAAATATATCATTCCAGTTAAGTTCTTGAGTCCCAAGGTCATTTCTTTCACATATAGGACATTCCATTATATGTCTCACTTTTACCTCCAACTCATCATGTGTGAAATTGAATTCATCATCATGATACTCCCCCTCTCTTTTGCCCTACCTCCTTTCTGTAACTGGCATTCTCCAGTCTCCCTGGACTGGAAGGCTTGGTGTCATCTTCGTCTCCTTATCTTTCATTCCCTATCTAACCGGTTTCAATGCCCTATTTCTAAATGTCTCCAAGACATTTCTAAATGTCCTCAGACTTTTACTGCTTATTCTGTGAATTAAGCTGTCTTTCTCTAGGGGGGAATAAAACAATGAGATAGCAGGCAGACTGATATCTATTGAACAAACATACCCAGGTAATCTTCTTAAAATAGTCTTTAGTTTTTTATTTTCTTTGTCATAGAACTCAATCTCACACATCCTAACATCTCAACTTGACATTCTAGAGCCTTTATAAATAGGTCCTCATCTTATCTGTCCAAACGTTCCTACTATAGCTACCCCCAGGAATCCCTTCTGTAGGGTTAGCTTGGTTCTCAAGTAATCCAAATAAACGTTGCAGACAGACCTACCTTTCTATCTCTACTTATGCTATTCTTTCTGTCAGGATAGCTTTTCTCCTGTTTTTGAGTATCCATATTCCACTTGACTTTCAAGATCCAATTCAAATATCACCTTTTGGTAATGACATTTGTTCCTGATCTGTCCTATACCATTCTGACTTTCTGTCATCTCTTACGTATTTTATTGTTCATAACGCAAATTTAATCACTTCTACATTCCTTGTCTTGCATTGCCATTTATATGTTTTTTGTAATAATTATTTGTGTGGACATCACAGTTTATAAAGCATTTTAATATTTGTGCCTGATAATAAAGCAAGTCAGACATTTTACAGTTGGGAAGAGTAATATTGATAAGAGCCTCGGAACACAGAGAAAGTGAGTTTAATGTGAAATGGAAGTAGAACCTGAGGATTAAGGCAGAGTTTTTTCAATTGCTCAAACTTCCAAGATACTTTCATTTATTGTAAAACTTAACTCAATTTTTTCTTTATATTTTCCGTGGAACCTAGTGTATGTCTGAGACATAGCAGGTATTACATATCTTGTTGACTGACTGTAATACATTGCCGTAAGTCATCAAGACAATGTTTTCTGAATTATAAAATTGTACTTACATTTACCTTTCTGCACTTAGGTTGAAAATTGTAAAAAAAGATGAATTATTACTAAAATTGTTTTGGTGTGCTATGATAAATAGCTTTCTTAAAATCAGTTGCAGGAACGTCATTTGAAAGTGCTTTTCTCAGTGCTGTTTTGTGGCACTACTGTGGATTTCAGCTGGTGAAATATAACTTTGCCAGTGTCTTGGTTAAGAAGAAATGACATGATTGCTAGATTGAAAAAGTAAGAAAAAAAAAAAGAAAGAAAGAAAAAAGAAAAATAACATCGAGTTTTTAAAGCATTAAAGCATTCGAATATATTGAACATTGAAATTTATGAGCATTTTTATGTCATATTTTCAAAGCATATTTGAGTAGATATATATTATCTCTTTCTACATAAACATCTAAAATCTATTTTAAATACATATTATATTTTATAAAATGGCAAGAAATCAGTTAGCTAAAATCCTGCCTAGAAATATTCTACTTTATTAAGTTTTGGATTTAATTTTTCTACATAAGGAATAACTAAAGGATGAGCGAAAGGGAATTGACTTTTTTTTACTTTAATTTTTTTCGCAGATTAAAATAACATGGTTGACTAAGTACAAGGGTGAGACAATGTTCCTACTGCTAATCGTGAAAATTCTGAGACTTTTGGCAGGGGACTGAGTGTGCAAAACTAATACGAAGAAGTTACTTAACCTTTACTGCAGTTAGAACTGTTCTAACCTGTAGAGAGATAATGATGTCATTAAAAAAATAATTATACTTCAAATTCACTTATTACTTTGGTCTCTTTCAAATTTACTGTCTTATTTATGGAAAGAAAGAAGCAGTCGGATATTAAATTCATTGTAAAAAACAGGTACAAAAATGGACAGTTTTCGTGTTTGTATTTGATCTCTGTTGTATCCTGAACGTTGTATCTCAAAACTAGATCCTGATTACATCCTTGCTGTGTATTTCTCCTACCACTTCTCGGGCTAGGCCTCTGCACCTCTTTCTGGATCTCTCTGAACTGGTTTCTGCCTTTCTTCTTCTCTCAATACTTCCTGTACTGCTAAGAAATTAAATTTCCTAATGAATGTATGGCTATGGCTTTTATTTTATTCCTCCTTTTATGCCATAAGATTATGGAATGCCATAAAAAATGTGTAATGATTCACCATGACCTTTCGAAAGCCAATCCAAACTCATGGCCCTCTCTGGTTGGGGCTGCCCAGTCTTTTGATCTATTGTGAACAAATGAACCAATGGATCTAGTTCCTGTTACCTATGAATAGCCTCTACTTTTCTGTCTCTACGTCCTACTCATTGTGCTTTTCTCTGAGAATCTGTAAGCAGGAATTGTGTTTTTTTCACATTTCTATTCCCTGTAATTAATTCCTTACTCAGTGCTAGACCTATTGTAAACCTGGAGAATGAATGAATGAGCAATGCATTTAAAATGAAACCAATTAATATTAGTATATATCTTTCTTTTTCTCTTACATTTCCAGGTGCATAGAAGTCTCTTAATAAACTGAATATAAGAGAAAATGAGAGCAATAGAATTGAGTAAATAGTGGAATAGATATGAATAGGTAGCATGTCAGGGAAGCAGTACGTAAGTATTCTATTTTAGCATGTAAATTATATCTTTTTAGCTATATCTGATTCATCTAGTATACGTAGTATTTATCAGGAATTTGGTGACTGGTTTTTGATTAGATGAATGCGTGAATTCTTTCTTATGTATTTCTGAGCTCTTGGTTAAATGATGATACACCGCTGTCACTGGTTTCCGGGCTGTGTTCCCAGTGAAGGACATTTCCCGGTAGGCACACCTCATGTAGCGCCCCGTCTTGGACTCGGGGCTGGCCTTGTAAATTACTGACTCCCAAGGTTCCCTTTGCAGCTTCTGTCTGGGTGTCTTGGGAGATTTGCTTTTGGGATGCTCCCTCTTGAAGCCAGACACCACATGGGAAGTGTAACTGTTCAGAGACCACCATGCTGTGAGGAGCCTGAGCCATGCAGGGGGGCCCTGAAGTATGAAATACCGTGAAGAGGGAAAGACAGACAGACAGACAGACAGATAGAGAGCAAGACGGGCCAAGGTACACCAAGATGCCAGGCGTGTGAGGGATGAAGGGATGAAGCCATCTTAGCAGTGGATCCTCCAGCCACCCCAGTGGATGCCACATGTGGCAAAGATGAAGTGTCAGGCTGAGCTCCTCTCAGATTTCTGACCTCCAAAATCATGAGCAAAATAAATGGTTGATTTAAGCCACTATGTTTTGGCATACTTAGTTATGTAGTGATAAATAACTGAAACAAAACGTACAGAAATATGGAAATCATCAACACATTTCACAAATCGAACACATGCAACTTGCACCAGAATTGAGAAACAGAATATTGCCAGCACCTTGGAAGCTATTTTTGTCCCATTCCAGTAATGGCTTCTCCATGAGTATTGGATGCTCCGATATCCAGCATCCTTGAGTAGTTTCGTCTGGTTTTGAATTTTATGTAAATGGATTTATCCATTATATATTCTTTTGTGTTTTATGTCTTTCACTTATTATTATTATGTTTGTGCGATTTACCTATAGTTGTGGTTTAAATCTTAACATTACTATATAGTATCCCATTCTGTGAATATATCACAATATATCTGTTCCACTATTGTTTCCCTGTTGTTGACTCTTATGGACAGTTCTGCTATTAACATTCTTATGAATGTCTTCAGTATACATATACATGCTGGGTGGTTTTTCTATTGTTTGTGATTGTTTTGTACTTGTTAGTTTTAACTCTGTAAGAAGGCTACATGCCATTTTAGAGAATAATGACTGGGTTTTATATTTTTTTCATTCTGATCATGATGCCTTGCCACCGGAGTTCAAGTTCAGAGTGGTTATTCAGGAAATATATGTTGATTGGTCTTTAAGAAGGTATAAAGCACATATGCTTGGCTTCTCCAAAAAAATTCATAGAGTTTACACTTCAGTCTTTAAGTATAAAAAAGAAAAGAAAAGAAAAGAAAAGAAGGAAATATCCTTTTAATTAGACATTTCTGTTGAATTAATAACAGCTTATTGGAAAATGTTTCACATGCCCAGAGCTATTGTTTGTTGTTTTGCAAATAGCGTGAGAAAGAAAATAATTTTGTTTCTTATAATGATAAAAGGAAGGATACTAAGAAACAACTGAGGTTTCTGTGTACTATTAGCATATCTAAGGGTTTTAAGCTTCAGAGAATCACTCGTTAAGATAGAACTAATAAATTATGTTGGTGTGTGTAACTTGAAAATAGTCTTAGAGTACTTATATTCTGTTTTAATGTATTATGTGTTTAGAGCAGTATCATGTCATTTATTGTTATGTAAATTAATCGGTACTAAAATTATAATTTTTCTTCTTCACATATAATCAACTTCAGGAATTACTTTGTTCTTTGCTGTAACATTCGAATTCTTTACTTAAAAAAAAAATGCAGTGATGAAACAATTCCAAATAAGCCAGGTCTGATTATTTTCAACCCCAGCACATTTACTTAAATACCAATTCCATATGGAACAGTTTGACTCCAATACGCCAGAATTTTTTTCTTGTTTCTTTGGTAAAATATAACTTTTGGACAAAAAAAAATGAGTGACATAGAATTCAAATTAATGTCAGATGGTTTTATAGTTTTTGTAGTTCATGTTTGTGGTTGTTAACTCTGAAGAATAAGAATATATATATATTATTAAAGAATATAATATATATATATATATTATTAAAGAATCATTTCGACTACTGAGCTTAAAATATATATGTTTACAAACAAATCTATCCATTTCCTATCTAGGTTTATGCTTGCTCCTTTAATTGCTAGATTTTTTTTTTTTTTTTAAAATACTGTGATGTCTTTTGCATCTTTCCATTCATTTATTTATTCAGCAAAGATTTATTGAGCCTTTACTGTGGGGCAAATGCTAATCTAGGTCTTTCCATTTTCACGGACATGTCTCTGCCCTGCAGGAGATCACAGTCTACTGAGAATACCAGATATGTAGACAAGTATTTGCAACATGACATCTAATAGGTATGAGCAAATTAGGATCAAAGCTACTCATTCTGCCTAGGGGAGTGCGGGAAGTTTTACAGAGCAGATAAACTTGAAACTGAGACTTGAAGGAAGTATAGAAATTTGAACAAAGAAATGGAGAGAAAGATCTTTGCAGAGTGAGTAGGGTAATACAAAGGTGCAGAGCTGAGAAAGGTTTGGCATGTCCAGGAAACAGTGCTAAGTTCCGCTTGCTTGGAGCTCAAAGCCCATTGGAGAGAAGAGGAGAGCGGAAGTCCGGGGAGGGGGTGTTAAGTTGCTGCTCCTGCGTCAGAAACGAAGGGCCCAGCCTTCCCCTTGGACTATTGAAGTCATCTGGGAACTGGTAACCCTTTGTGGGATTGGCAGGAGTTGAAGAAAAGGTAGGCTTCTGACCAGCAAAGAGAATATGATTGGGCGTTCCAAAAAACAAACAAACAAAAGAATATGAGGAGTGGGAGGAAAATCCCCAGTGTATTTTCAGACCAATAAATAGATCAGTTGCCCAATTCCTGAATTAGAGATGCTACAGATTAAATGGGAACTCCCATCTGGAGGGAAGTCTCTGCTGTAGCACTGATGGTGGCTCTCTTTATTTCTTATCTCTACTCAACGACCTGGGAGAAATCGCAGAGGGCAACTAGAGGGCATAGATGCAGTTGTGGTTGATAACAGAAGCCGGCAGCAAAAATGACTTTTAATAGAAAGCAAAAACGACTTTTGATAGGAAGACAGAATGTCCTGAAAATGAGAAAGTAAAATTCAAAGGCATAAATACAAATGTCTAAAAGTCTACAGTTAGAGGGATAAAGATGTCAGGTGTTTAAAACTAAAATAAGGGGACAGTATGCTGAGGCTGTTAAGGAAGCAGAAGTCGTCTTACCAGCAAGACCTGGATGAAGAAGGGAGAAGTTGTCTCTCTACTCTCCATCATCTAGTTCTGGATGCCTATTTTAAGAGATAATTACAGAAAAGAGAATGGCCAAGGGAAGGTAACCAGGGCAGCAAGAGATCTGGGGACAATATTGCAGATAATGAAATTGAGGCTATAAACCATCTAATTGAGTAAAGGAGACAAGACAGTTGTGGAAAGCCAGAATTTTCTAGAGGAAAGACAACAACCACTAAATGAAGTCTAGGGAGGAGATTTAGTTCTAAGATGAGACGATCTTTCTAATGGTTTTCATTGTGAGTAGGAAAATAAACAATATTGGAATTAATACAGTACCTTTACGATAATAAATTCCCCGTGACCAAGAATGTTCCAGCTGTCACTGGGTGCCAACCTGTTTGCAATGCTGTGAATTGTGGGAGTTTTACCCAAGACCGTCAATGTCACTAGAAGGTGTCTGAGAGTGTAAAATATGACACTCTTCATATCCTTAAGATGTGTGTGAACCAGATGGCCTCAGCTGGATGCATTTAGGAGTCATGAAGCCAGTGAGCTCTGGGCAAGAGGTGGGCCCCTGTGATGAGAAGTTTTATCAGAGATTTGACTTGCGGGAAATGACCGAGTTGCTAAATTGAGATGCATTCAGTAATAATTACA
>CM053511.1:47765449-47817182 GCA_028627145.1 Eidolon dupreanum
CTCCTCCCTTATACCACTTCATCCACCGTGCCCTTCCCGTCCACACACCCTGCTTCATCTGCGTCTGCTGTTGCCAAGCCCACTTTCTTTCCCAGACGTTGCCATGCCTCAGTTCCCTAAAGACTCTCCTCAAATGATAGCCCTTTGGGGAATTCTTCCCCAGCTACGAGGTCCTCCCTCTTCCCCGATCCTATTTTATTGTTCTTCATAGTATTCACCTCCACCAGAAACTGAATTTGAAATTGTATTTAGTGATTCATCTTTTGCATGTCCGAGCCTTTTTATCCTTTATGCCTAATGTCTACAACAGAGCCTAGCATCGCGTGACTGTCTCGTATATGTACCGTGACTATCTCATTATCTCATTGACCATCACGATGACTCTCATACTATGAAGATATCGTTCCTTTTCATCTAGTGACAAGAGAGAAAATTCTGCAGATACTTCAGGACTTATGCATTAGTTTCCCAATGGGACACTCACTCCCAGTAGATTCAGGATCCAATTCAGGAATGTGAAATTTTGAAATCCAGTTCCTGCCATTATTCTTTCATCAGAATGTACAATTTTACACTTGATGAGGAGGAAGCAGCTCATTTACATTTTTCTGATCCTCTGAGCTCTGTGTCCTCAGCGTCCCCAGAGCCTTGGAGGCGGGGTCCTGGCGAACTTGGAAGTGAAAGAGGGTTCCTGTCCACCCTGGGAGGCATGGTCTGAAATTAGTTTTGCTGTCCCTAATCAGATGTCCTGGGATGAGCGAGGACACATATTTTCCCATGGAACTTTAGGCTGATGATCACCCCAACAGTGTATATCTACACTGTAAAACTGGATTCTACCTCATTTCTAATTTTTATTCCAGTTCTTTATCAAGCCTGGGGCCCGAGCCTAAATCCCATAGCGTTTGGAGGAGGCCATCACGAGAACAGTTGTTCCCTCAAGCAGCATCTACTGGGGTCACTTTCAGCCCAGTGACACTGCACCATACACTCCCATCTCTCTGAATGCTGTCACTGCTGCCTGGAGTCTGCTTGCCGAGGTACTCAGGGCTTCCAGACACCCTCCAAACATTGGGCCTAATTCTGATACATTTTAGTTTGCCATTCAGTTTATCCTTTATATTACTTGCATTTTCAAGCTCTAAGCCTTCCAAATAATTGTCCTAAACCATGTTAGTTATCCTCACTCAGACTAGGGACAGCTTCATTTACATCTCCAAAAGGCTTTTTCTTGAGGACTTAGGATGAGTCAGGTCCTCTGAAACCAAGAAACTATTGATGTCAGGGGTTATTTTCCATTTTTCAATATTTAAGCATATCTGTTGCATCTTTGTGGTTATATAACAAAACTCATAGATAAAGGTAGAACAGACAGTAGCTTTTTCTTCAATATTTTACATAACCCAAGTTGGAAAAATTACATGAAATATTTTTTAGTTATCATAGCTTTTTGTCTTCGAAGGAAAGTTTTCTTGTTTACACAGCATCCAGCTTGCCTCATGAATATTCAGCTGTTGACAGAGCTGCAAGCCAATATCAATGGAAATGAACTCATTAATAGAATTTTGCTGGCTCCTATTTGATTTATGAAGTATATAAAGGTATTTATGATATTTCATATTTTTATTTTCCTCTTGGTTTTTGAAACAATGGGATTATTGATAATAATCGTTACCCAGATTTTCAAAATTGAATTTATTTTTTCTCATGTTTCTTGAATATATAAGCAGATGCTTTCAGATATTTGCCTTCTTGCAGACCGTTGATATAATTTTTTATAAAGAACACTATAAATAAAAATTATGAATGCCTTAAAAACAGCTTTTAAGTATTTTAACATATTTATACATACATAATACCTATTTCTCTTATTAATGCATTTATTATAACTGGCTATGTGGATATTGTGAAAAAGAACGATTCTCATTCTTGAGGGTCATCCTTCAGAGATGAAGTTATTTAATGAAAATAGCACCTAGCAAGTATATTTGAGGATGTCAAATAAAATAGAAAAAAATAGTAATAAAAGCATGCAGGCATATATTACTTCTTGAATTGCCATTTGCTTTACATACATTAACTTATTTCACCTTTATAGCAAGTCTGTAAGAGTAGATAACACATGATTCTCATTTTTACAAATATGGAGACTCTGCCTCAGCGAGGTAGTTACTTGTGAATGTCTAGTAAGTGGCAGAGTTGAGACTTTAACCCCAGTGGACTGGCTTCAGGGTTCAAGCTCTTAACCCCTTCACATTCTTTACTTCTATTATATTTTGGCAAAGCCTACAAACTCAATTGCCTATTGTCGCAACACGTGTGCATCCTTTCCCTGCTTAGAGTACTATCTGTTTCAAACACTTATTACTTCCTACCTGGGATATTTTCTGCACTCTCTTCTGTTCCATTGGTTTATTTGTCTATATTAACCCAACACTAAACATTTTCATTGTTATCTGTTAATTCAGTTTAAGAATAGAGCTTGAAAAGAATGAAAAAGGAAAGGAAACAAAACTACAGACTAAGGAGTGGATGGTATATTGAATATTTGGGCATAAGGAAAGGAGAGACCGGAATATGGTGAGTCAGAAGCGACAGTAGGATGTGATAGAAAAATTTTATGTGTTTTAAGGATAAGCATGGACAATATAGGAGTCAGTTTTAAAGGTTAAGTAGATCTATTAATTTCTAAATAAAAAGTCATTTATATTAGTCGAGACAAGTATTTATCAGGAAGCGAATTTAAATATCTTTTTCTATACCTCAGGCGGTTGCACAGTGAGAAAAAAGTGTGAGAAAAAAAAGAGGGTGGCGGAGGCCAGGGAGAGATGGATCTGCAGGCTAGACTCCTCGGTTCACTTTTCTAGGTTGTTTTCCACCGTCAAATACGTCTCCTTCCCCCATCGCTTACATTTCCTTTTCATGGGAACTGAATTCTCAAATAACGACTTAAACAGGAATAGTGTTCTGCATTTTAAATTCGGGAAATGACCAGCTTCCTGTGCCAGAGAAAAATTTGTGCTTGAGAATATTATCTATATTATGAGCTTTGTACTTCCCGCTTAGCCTTTTCTTTCATTGTGCTGTGTTTCTTAAGTTATCTGATATCAATTCAAATTCCTGAGCAGCACAATATGAAGTATTATATTGGAGACACAATAGTCTACTGGCATCTCTGTATAAATATTTGTACAATATTAAAAATACAGCAATTTAACAGACATTAAGGAATAGTTTCACAAGTATGTTCATGGAAGCTCATTAATTGCCTTTTAGAAATCTGTTCCATTCCATATTGAGCATTAACTGATACCATGAAACATACTTTCACTTGAAATGCCACCAAAAATTGTGGAACATTTGAAATACTATTGTGTTATAATTCTAAACTTAATTAAAAGTTCATTATTTTCATCAGATTTAAAGTAAGCTCTTTTAAGAATATCGAGTTGTAACATATAAAGGATTTTAATTTAATTTTGCAACCTAGTCTAACACATTATCTTTGTTTAATGGTTCTCTTGGTGCTATAAAGAATTGATAGCATCCAGAAGAGCGAAGACAACTTCAAGAATATTAGTTTTCCTTTCTGTACGTGACTTTTCTATAGAAATGTTTTCAGATTGACTTGTCATTTTATCTCATCAGCCCGTTTGAGTCTTGTCCATACCCAGATCTTATAGTAGCTCATTGAAATCAAAGCCGTGATCTGGCGGTGCTCCATGTACATTTTTCAATTTTTATTAATAATTTCTTCTCTAAGTCCTCTCAAGGATTATGGAGATAGGCTCTCTTCTATATTAGCACTTTACAGTTTGATCTTGAGTTAATTTTTTTCTGGCTCTGCTATTTGTTAGTGTTTAAATTTCTGGAATGTCTCAAAAATATAGAGATTGACATGTACCACATTTGGAGATCAGCTTAGAATTCTGCAGAAAAGACCAGCTACAATATGGAATATGTGTGTGTGTGTGTGTGTGTGTGTGTATACATATACACACACATATATGTATATATATTTAAATAAACATAGTAAATTTGCCCCTTTCACAAAACTCTTGAATTATTTTTTTGAACTATAGGAATGATCTAGAAGTTAGAAGCTGTTGGATCAATTTCCTGTTAATAGAGGAGCAGAGGGAGTTAGGCAGAGGAGTTTAGTAATAATTATAACCACAGTAGAGATAATAGAACTATGTCTGTGGATGTAGCAGTAAGAGCAGAAATACCAGCTAACATTTATTTGGTCCTAATTATGCACTGTAATTATTATATAGCACTGTACAAAATGTCAATGAAAATTACCTCCGTGTAATTCTCTTCACTTCTCTGTGAGACAGTTAATATTATTATTATTAAGCTGATTTAATGAGCAAGCAAGCTAAGGCTTAGAGCCTGGGCTATCATAAATGCTTGCCACAGGGCCGAATTCCAGCCCTAGGAGACATCCTGTGTCTGCATAGGTGTGTGGGTAGGTGTTTCTAAGTGTGTCTGGGGAAGATTAATTTTGATGAGTTTAAAAACAGCTGACCATAAACATTGCATACTTCATAATCTTATTTACTTTATTTAGTTGATTTTTCCCTAGAGTTTGGTTTATCTTTGACCCTTCCAGAAAGAGACATCGCCCAAAACAGTACAAGGAACACAAGATCATCTTAAATCAAATGTTACTTGAAATATATAAGCCAAGAAGAGTTTATTGTCGAAAAGTCAGTTTATTAAAATAAATATTTAATGGTTTAAGGTAAATGACATAAAGTCATTTCAGTGTTTGAGAAAACTAGTCATATACGTGGCTTCCAGAGTTGTCTTTAGACAATATCACTTCTGAGAATTAACGTCTAACTTAATTTTGAATTCCTTGGGAAACTAGCAGTTAAATAAAAGTTAAATAAATAGGCACCAATTTTCTTAGTCTTTTTTTAATATATGTTTTTCTCTTATCTTGGGAGTACTTTTTCACTCAAACACTTTAAGATCAAATGCCATTTTAAAACTTAAAATTCTGGAATGATCAGTATTAAAAACCTATAAGAGCCAAAAGGGCCTTGGCAAAACCTCAAGACTGTGGCTGAAAATTGAAATGGCTACAGAGATATTGAAAGTCACAAAATGAATGAAATGAACTTGGAACAAAACGAAGGGAACTGGGGCTGTCTTTGCCCCAAGCTATTGTTATTATTCAGAACTTTGGCCCCTATGTTGATTTTATCCTGGTGTTTGAAGAGAGACTATAAATATTGACTTTTATGTGAATGCTATCATTTTTTAAATGGTAGCAATTGAATCAATGTTTTAATCACACGGTGCCATGCTAAAAAAATACCTCTACTGCTTTTGACCTCTGCTTTAGATCAACCCATTGCCTTAGGCCAATTGAAATTAAATATTCAAGAAGGATAGCTATAATATCTCTATTTTTATAGGCTGAGCTGTGAAATGAGTGTGTAGAAGTTGAAATCACAAAATACATAACAAAAAGTTAAAAACTTAAAAAGTTAACAAAAGAAAACTTCAGAAGAGTTTGCATTTATTATAGTATTTTACTGTGAACCTCTCAATAAATTTTCACATTTGCTTTGAATGATTTTATAACTGTAATTTCATTGAGAATAATTATCTGCGATCTCTCTTTCATCTTCTGTCCAGTTTCACTATTGACTTTCTAGCCACCTCATTATTAAACATCTTTAAAATCTGTGCCTCTTTCGTAGTTAATGCCCTGATCACATGTTGACAAAAATGAATTTTTTCTCCTGAAAACTGAAGAACACATTTATGTCATGTTGGTTTTTGGCATATTGAGGTCAGATAGAAGACACTAAATAATGTTTTAATTATCATCACATCCTGGTAACGTTTCAGCTAAGAGAGTTTAAAAAATCTGGATGATATGATGGAAAATTATCTTTACCTAGGTTCTCAGATGATAGTGATATTCATTTTCATTTAATAGTTCTGAAAAAGAGTGAAACATCTTTTGGTGGGAAATTAATCAGAAATTAAAAGGCACTCAATAACTCTGAAGACAAATCCCTTTGGTTCTGAATAATAAGAAACATTAACAATCAAAGAGTTTTCGTTGGGGACTTTGGCATAGTGTAGTCTCTTTAGGCATCTAGCTGAGTAATCCAGTTGTGATATATATTTTTCAATGGTTCGTAGAGTGATAGACACCCATGAAGGTAAATCTTAAATGCTACTCAACTGCTAACAATGATCTATTGTCCTATAAGTGTTTGGAGTTTTGTGTGGATGGCATGTTTGTATGGCAGTCTAGGGACAAACCAATACCTGTTTTGAAGATGCAAAGATGCCCATATTCTGAAGGACCTTATGGTCTGGTGGAAAGTAGACATGCAAACCAACAGTATTTTTAAATTGTTGTTCGTTGTAACAACATGTAAATTTAAACAAATTCTCTCTAGTTATAATTTTTATGAAAATGTGCTTGACATTTTTATTCACAATCTAACACATTTATCGAAACAAGGAGACTATATAGAGAGATATTGGACCGAGTAAAAGCTCAGCTAGACATGGCAAATCACTTATTTCTATAATGTTGCCCAGCGTTATTGATAATTCAAAAGCCTTTAGCCTCAAATTCGTGAATTTGCTTGGCACTTCAGTGGGTATTTTGGGACTTATATGGCAGTGGTGCTCAACTATGGGGGTGCGAGGTAGGTATATGGCAACCCGTGGAAGCATTTTGGGTTGTCACAACTAGGGGTGGTGGTTGCTACTGACATCCAGCGGGTGGAACTGTTAAATCTCCTAAATGTACAGGACAGCCCTCACAACTGAGACTGAACTGGCCCCCAATGTCAGTAGTGTCAGCGTTGAGAAACACTGGTCTGTGGTGTTGGGAAAGAGAAAGATTGTATGATAGCCTAATATTCCGAGTTGCTGACTATTTAGTTTTGGGGGAAAGTAATTAGGAAGATAATATACTATTTGGAAATACTCGGGAAGATAATACACTAGGGGAATTAACACTATAGAGTCATGTGGTCTTTAGAAACAAAAGCTACCTAGTTAAGGCAAAATTCTTAACTCATTTCGCTGAAATTTATTGAGAGCTTACGCAGCGCCAGGCAGTGCTGCCCGCACTGAGGATACCGCAGTGAACAAGACAGACAGGTTCTACCTTCATGGGGCTCCGGTCCCCAAACAGGAGACATGTAAACAGACAAATACATAAAACAGGACATGGAGGAGTGGGGAGTGCTGCAGGGTAAACAAAAGGGAGTAATGCCGGAGGTAGGACATGGTGGGGGCTGGGGAAGGGGATGTGTCATGCCGGATGGATGGTCATAAGAGCCCTCTCAGGAGGTGGCTAATGCGCTGAGAGCTGAGTGACAGCAGGAGGTAGCCAGATAAAGAGTGTTCCAGGAAGAGGAAGCAAGATGTGAAACGTGCTGGGGTGGAAGTGAGCGTGGCATGTTCGGGAGGAGCAGGAAGGCTGCTGTGGTTGGGCAGTGGTCCAGAATGGGGAAACTGGGATGTGACAACGAAAGAGAGGGAGGGAGGGAGAGGCTACAAGTCAATAATGGGAGTCTGAAACTCTAGGCCAGGACCATCATTGTGAGATAATTATAAAAATATCCATGGTCACTAATTTCCCCATGCTTCTAATTTTTCTTAGTCTTCTACTCAAATGAATCCCAAGCACTTGGCAGTACAAATAAAATGGAAGACTACTTGCTGCCTTGTCTTGGGAAGTGGTTGGGAATGGTAGGGGAGGCTACAGCATCCCATCCCACTGTCCATCTTACTCACTGAGGGTGCGGGAAGTAATGGAGCGAAGGGAAGACATATGAGGGAGGAAAGGAGAGCAGGCAGTGGTGCCCAGTTTGAGAAGTGATATTGTAGACAGAACACGAGAAAGATCAAGTTAAATTAAATAACAGAACTGAGTGGTGTAGATTTATGGTGATGGATTTTGGACCCTGGATCTTGGAGAGCCTGGGAATTACTATAAGTTATTATATTGGCTTTTCAAATATGAATAAATACTTTATTATTCTAATAAATTCATTGCTCAGTTTAAGTATCTACCTTCTAATATACCAAATACGTTTATTATGTTTATTATATATTAAATGTCTCCTCCCACTAGTGTATAAGCTCAGATTTTTGACTATTTTGTTTATTGATATATTCTCTACACCTAGGACTGTGGTTTGTGGTCATATGGGGTTTTATGAAATCCTTTTAAGGGATATGTGAGGTTGACATTATTTTCATAGTAATAATAAGACTTTTTAAATTTTTTGATTTTACTGTGTCGACATTTGAGCTGATGGTACAAAAGCAATTGTGTGGAAAATTTTTGATGCTTTAGTGTGTCAAAGCAGTGGCACCAAACTGTACTAATGGTCACTGTGTACTTCACCATCACCCACTCATGGCGGGGTGGTAGGAGAATGCTGGTTTCACTTAAGAATGTTCTTGATAAAGCTGTAAAACTCAATAATTTTATTAAATCTTGAATTTTTAGTACACTTCTCTTTACTATTCTGTGTGATGAAATGGGAAGTATACCTCAGAACTTCTGCCACTCACTTGAGTATTATGGTTGTCTCCAGGGAAAGAATTTGTGTGTTTGAGTTGCTATGGAACGTCGTATTTACTTGACATAACGACTGTGAGACAAACTCTGGTTTTAGTTTCAGGGCATTTAGGTATTTGGCAGACATTTTCTCAAAGAAGAATGAAGTGAGCCTGTCACTTCAAGGAAAACAACTGATAGTATTTGTTGATGATGATAAGTTCAAGTTTGCAAGTAAATTTAGAGTTGGGGAAAATTTATGTCTGTGATTGAACTTCACGGCCTCTTAATACTTAAAGATTTTTTAAGTGAGTTGGATACTGATATTAAGTAATATGATGTGTTTTCTGATATTGTGTAATGAAATGTGTTGATAGTTCAGATATATGCGTAACCCTCAGTTACTCAGTGTTAAAAGATTTTATAAAATCACACATGGATAAGAGATCCCTTCAAATTGCAAGATAGATCAATGGGCTTTAATGTAACAGAGTACAGAAAGTTCACTGATATGGTGTTCAGAGTCTCCATGATAACTAACTTTTAGGAAACTACTACTCTTTTAGTTTTGGTGTTGTATTAAAGAATATCCACAACTATCTGAAAAGGTTATAGCAATGACCACATTTCCCCCTTTTCCAACTATCATTGGAAATGTGTTTTCAAACAACATATTTTAACAAGTCGAAGCCTATGTGAGAATTCAGTTATCTTCTATTAACTCAGATATGAAAGAAATTTGCTATTATATAAAACAGTACCACACTCCTCACTGAAATTTTTTGGGAAACGATAGCTATTTTTCATAAAAACGTGCTACATACAATTAACACATAATAGATTTATTATCGTTAATTTTAAATAAATTTATTGATGAATTTATTGGAAAATATTAAAAAGTTTTTAATTTCAAATGTATTAAATATTGAAAATCTACACAAATAAAAGCTCTTGCAGTTCTCCAAAATTTTTGAGAGTATAAAGGAGTCCTGAGAATAAAATGTTTAAGAACCACTACCAAGAGCAATGCCTTGGCACATGGCATAAATATTGTTGAATTCTCTTTCTAATAGTTTATTGTTAATAAGTATTTAAATGGACAGATATTAACACCATATTATGCAAGTCTGTTACTGTTCTTTATGTTAGTGGAAGGATTCCTATTTAAGAAATTGGGAATCAATAGGCATTCGGGGAACGGTGAGACCCAGTGGACTGGGGAGATTGTGAAGGCTTCCCTGAAATCGTATTAAAGGACATAACATGTGATGTGAAGGCTGACTCGAGCAAGGATTGTTTAACTTAAAAAATAAATCTTCCCTTGATCCAAATTCACTTCCATCTCTCTGCTCCCATTATCAGCAAAACTTGTAAGGTTTTAAAATTTTTTCTGTAGTAATGCTCCATTTCCACATCTTTCATTTTCCCCTCAGCCCATTCCACTGGGACCACTGTGGTTAAAGGCGTTAGTGAGTGACCTCTGCACTGTCACTTCACGTGTCTATTTGTGCCTCACTTGATTGCTCAGAGCTTTTAAAGCATGACCACTCCCTCTTTATGGAAACTCTCTCTCCTGGCTTCGGTGACACCACGTTCTCCTGGGTTTGCTTCTACCTTACTCGCCTCTTTAGTGTCTCTCCTGTTTGACCTGTAAATGTTGGAGTTGCCCCAAGGTTCTGTCCTGGGGCCTTGTGTCTGCCCTAAATGACAAGGCTTTTACATTTTTTTAGGATTTTGTTTTTCTATCAGGAAGACAAAACAAAACACTTTCTAAAGAATTTTGATGTGGTAATATTGTTCTAAGTTCAAGAGGTAAAAGGAAAATATTTACCCTTACTTTTTTTCCTATTTATTTTCAAGAAATGAATATGCTTTTTCTAGTAATAGCGGCCTCTCAAATTTTTCCCTTTTCACCTTTAAATATAAAATTTACCCATCTCTGTTTGTATTAAATAGCCACATTTGTCAAGATGACAGGTGGTTGTTAGGATCATTCTGAATGCAGAATATTTATAGGAGTAATAAGGTTTACTGCCTGTATAATATTATGATATCAAATAGCAGGTATCTAGAACTAAAAGTGTAACTTTTAAGAGTGATCAACTGTGTGTTCTTGACGGACAAAAAGAGTGAGAAGAACAAAAATGAATTGAGAGAGATCATTTAGTACATCAAAATTAGAAAATAAGCAAATATATTCTGAGAATAAAACTCATCATGGACTTGCTTTACTTTCGAGCTAGCAGTGGCCTGGATGGGCAGACATGGAGAAGAGGGGTTGCCGTCACCTCCATTGTATCTTGATGAGTTTTCTTCCCTCTTTTGATTTCTTGCTAGCGTATTTGTGACATTTTTTGCTTTCTTAAACTTTAATTCATATATAGCATTTGCTGTAGTTTACCAAATACGTGACAAGAGGAAAACAACGTGTGGAGCAGGTTGAAGAGTTCTGCTCTCTGAGCCGGTGGGGTGGAAATGCAGCCCCGGCTAGAAGATATCGGGGAGTACGTTGTGCAGGATCATGTTCGGGGTGCGCATGAACGCAGGCTGACACACCGGCCGGCTGCAAGTTATTTGGAGGGGCACCTGCGAGTCTCGCTTCATCCAGATATGACTTAGTCCGTCCCAGCTGGCTTACCTGCCTCTGCACCCCATTAACTTTCAGAGATTATCAAGACCTGTTTAACACCTAGATGGTGATTTCATCACTGAGGGGAGGGGCCTGCGGCGAGGTGTTGGAAACCTCACTTGGCCCCGTTAGAAGGTGTGAATGGAGGGTGTCTGACAGAGTTGAAAGGCAAGGTGAAATAAGTGAACCCATTTTTTTTTTCCATCCAAACTTATTTATTTGTTTTTCCAATCTGTTTCTTCAGACTTAGGAAGGATAAACATAAAGGAATGGTCATCAAAGTGTGGTCTGTGAGCCAACTGCATCAGAATGCAGATTTGAATTCCAGGGCACTTGCTTAAACGTGCTGGTTTCTGGGTCCTAAACCAGTCTGATCAAACAGATCTTCTGGCGATAGGGCCTGGGAATCTGCCGTGTGAAGAAACTCTCCAAGTCTTACTTACAATTAAAAATTTGCAAATCACTGGCGTCAAAATCCGTTTTCTAGTACTTATTTTCAATATATTTTTATCAAAATGAAGATTATTTAATTCTGATGAAATTTCGGTTCAGTCAGAATGAATGAATGCAGATGTAAAACAGTATATTACCTCCCTACTGTGTTTCCATGACTAGGGTATTAATGCTTTCTTGATCGCACTGAGAAAAATGAAATGTGCCAGTTACCAAAGCCTGAAAGGGCTCTGCAGATACTGGTTATTAAAAAATGATTCTGAACACACGTTACTTATCTCTACCTTTAAGAAGGAAGACTACATTTTGTAAAAAATATCGACCAGTTTTTAAGATTTTGCAGTCTTAACAAACTAAAGTCTGCCTTCACTGTCATATAATATGAGGCTCTTGGGAAAAATAAACGCTTGGTCAGAAATGCTAATGAGTTCCAGGTTTTCTTTAGTATACAGTTAAGCAAAGAGTTCTGTATTTTCACAGAAGATAAGAAGGTAAAAAGTCGATTAAAGACATAGTTTACTTCATTAGTTCACATTTTCCCTTCTAACTCATATTTTGATTCATTTTTGCTACCTCCTTACTTTAATTTATTGCTTTCAGAATGTGACTGGGCTCCGTTCATAAAGAAGAGGTTTATAAATCTAGAGGTGAAGTTTAAGCTTTGCTTGCACAAGAAGTTACCTGTTTACTATGTGGTCGATATGAAATGTAAACAAGGCAACTAAACAGCTCATGTTATTTTAAGAACTAAAGAGCATTTTTTGGTATGAGTATGTGGGAAAATATTCAAGAAAAACAGAACTAAAAATAAAAATTAAACAGACTAATACTAATTAAAATGGGCGCTTAAAGTCAGAAAATTCAAAACCTCTGTTTCCACTGCCAATTATACATAACTTTAGAAAACAGTTCAAAAACTGTATCACGTTCTTGGTTGAAGGGAATGCCCATTTAAACATTTTAGATGGACTGTCACAGTGTTCTCAGAAATGTGCCATTTTGTCCTACTACTAGCAGTGTCTGAAAGGTGATAATTTTGGAACATCACTACCCATCCCGGGTTTTGTTAATCTCCTAAATATTTAGTATGCCAAAAATTGGGTCCTTATCTTAATTTTTTCTTTGTTTGATAGTGTCCAGAGATTCCCTAGAGCTTCTGTGTGCCTTGGGAAGTCATCCCCAACTTGGCAGGTAGAGGGCAGAGTCTTGAAGACAGGGGAAGAAATGGTCTCTCCTGGGCACTAGGTAGTTAGTGAACGATGTCTTGAGGACACGAACCAGATTTGCTGGATGGAAAGTCTTTTCTTTTCCTTCTAAACTTTCTATTTTAAGTCTCAATGTAAATAACTCTATTCTTTTTTTTTTTTTCTTTGCAAAAATAATAGCTTATTTAGTCATGGGTCGAAGCTTAATGACCATTAGGGAGAGTCCAGATTTTTGAAATACTAAAAAATACTTGTTTGCCTACCTTAGGTCTGTGGAGAGCCCAGAGCTGATCTCAGACATAGACATTCTGGCCTCTTAAAACTTGGAGGAAGAAGGGTAAAAGGAGCAAGAAGATTCTTCAATTCCTTCTTACAGAGTCACTTTCTCTTTCTTTCCTCTCCTCCCTCAATCTCAGTTCTAAAGGGGTTGCTTCAGAATTTTTTTTGTTTGTTTATTTTGTTTTTTTGTTATTTTGTTTTTCTTAGAAACTCCATTTTTCATTAGACTTTGCTCTTTTGTGCTTTGCAAGACTTAGAAGTTTAGGAAACACTTGACTCTAAATGTTTACCACAGAACTTTGAGACCCTAGCAGATAAATTTAATTTTATATATACATGATTGCTTTAGGCCCTGTCCCAAAACCCAAAAGGAAAAGTAATCCTCAGGTAGGATCAGCAATGCATAAGGATCTCCACTTTTACAGTAAAACTATGATACTTGACAATTATTAGAATTTTAAATTTTAGTTTCCTATAGAAAATTAATTTAATTTTGGTCAATGCAGTTGTTTTGTTAATGTAATGTTACCTTCATAATACTCTTTTGTTCCTCGCAGGCATTCTTACACCGAATGAACCAGTGTGCAGCGTCGAAAGTTGACAAAAACGTCACAGAGGAAACAGTGAAGGTGAGGAGGCACAATCGGCCCTCCGTTCAAGCACGAGTTCCCGTAGATGACAATTTATCTGTGGGGTGTTTCTTAGGACTCTTCACTTATCTTCAGTTCTAGTATAAGATCTTGTACCAGACACTTGTGTGGTGACAGTTCGAAAAATGGAAACTAGAGTTTGGGAAAAGAAGTGAGGATGAAGAGGATGGAGTAGAAGACGTAGTAGAGAAAATTTTTTGTCAGAGCCTTGAGAAAGTTTGAAGAGAGAAAGAAAAATAAACCCAGGGTGAAGAACCTGTCTGTTAGAGAGAGGGAGCTGAGCCACGTGTCAGATGATTGCTAGAGGGGGCTCAGAAGACAGAGTGCGGGCAGATGCAACATCCCTCTGTCATCACTAAAGAACAAGCGATCTGGATGGTCCACTGGTGCAGAAAAGAAAGTCCGCATGACATCTGCAACTCAGGAACAAATGGATAAGTGTTTCCTTTTCATCGCTAGGGAAGAAAAATTGTGAAGAGTTTTGAAAAAAAAAAAATGGATGGTGAATGAAAATCAGTTAGTTGTTATTACTTATTTAAGTTGTGTACAGCATCACTGATATTTATTTTTGGTACTAACTTGCTGTTTTACTTTACTGAAAAAGAATTTCCAAGGATTTTATGGGCTCTCCTTACTCTATTTCCTTGTAAGTTCAATAGTACTAACTTTCAAATTCTCCCACTGTAGAAGTATTTTAGTTTGTGTGCTTTTGGTTACAAAAGACCCTATTACCCAAATTGGTTTGAAGACTCTGGTTGGTTCTCATATTAGGAGTTCCAGATGGGACTAGCAATTTGGGGAGGTCAGTTATCAGGGGTCCCCAACCCCTGGGCGTGGACCGGTACCAGCCTGGGGCCTGTTAGGAACCAGGGCGCAGAGCAGGATGGTGAGCGGCAGGCAAGCTAGCGAAGCTCCATCTGCCTTTTACAGCCACTCCCCAGCACTGGCATCACCGCCTCAGCTCCACCTCAGATCATCAAGCATTGGATTCTCATTGGAGCACCGGTCCCTGATGCCAGAAAGGTTGGGGACCACTGAGTTAGATGGCCAGTTCCCTCCAGCTCCTCTTCTACCATCTAGGTCATCAGCTTTGCTCCTGGACCCGCTCCTCCTGCAGCTGCAAAACGACCATGTAGCTGTCCCAGCTGTCGCTTCCAGACAGAACACTTTCCCAGAGAGGGAAAAGGGCTGTCCATTCCAGGGTGCCCGTCTTAGGAGCGAGAAGCCTGCCAGCCAACCTGCCCGCACTGTTTTACCAGCAGCGCATACTCGTGAATGAGTGGGAGGACCGTGCGTGGAGTCGGCCATTCAGGCTTTTCCTGAGAGCCGGGAATAGGTTCCTGGTTTCCAGAGCTGTGTGGGAGCGAGAGGATGTCTACTCAGAATTGGTGCTCTGCCAGCCGGTGGGAGGCAGAGGGGACGTGGGAGAGCGAGCTCCCCACCGAAGTTTCGGCTCTGAGAGAGAATGCTATACTCGCATAAACTTCTTCTTCTTTTTTTTTTTTTTAAACTTGCTTCTCTCTTGAACTTACTCACACATTTATTTACAGATGCTGTTCTCGAACATTGAAGACATCCTTGCAGTACATAAGGAATTCTTAAAAGTCGTGGAAGAATGCTTACATCCCGAACCCAATGCTCAGCAAGAAGTGGGAACCTGCTTTCTTCATTTTGTAGGAGGCATTTCCGTTTATTTCGAAAGCTCTCTCCCCCTAGACTTTAAGGTTTAGCTTTTGGCATAGGAGTATGTGGGAATTCAGCATTAGGAGCAAAATCTGACACCAAAAGTTTGGGGTCTTTTAAGGCCAGTGAAATCTTCCCCTTAGAGCCAGAAAAGGGGAGAGCGCTCACATCATCCATTTCATTCAGGGAAGAATAAACAGCCTTTTCTTTTCCCCAACCAGTCCGTCCTTCTTCGCATCCTTCAGAGCTTTGCATTCTAATGAATATTCGGGCTGTTCTTAATGAATGGATTTTTATGTTTCTCTCAAACATAGACCATTTCTCTTTTGAAGCAGAAAATCCTTACTCCTATAATGGCATGAGGAGCCTTTGATTAATCAGAATGTTCCCTTGTTAATCAACTTGTGACAAACCTGGAGGCGAATAAACCCGGTCACTCTAGGTACACATGTGCCTGCGTCTGCATTTTTCTCAAGGATGGCGTCTCAGAATGGTGTCCTGAGCAGTGCAAGAGAATCAGTTAGTCCCCAGCTATGTCAGATCATGCCTCATGCCTGTATGATCATTTTCATCTCTTTGTACATGATAGCTGAAATAATTTATGCAATCGATGTGCAAAGTAAAAAGCCACCTGTCTAGTGAACATTGTTTTCAGAACTAAAAAGCATTTATTTATACTAAAATACACACACACACACAGAAGCACACACACATACACATAGAGTATTGCTATTTATACTATTCACCTGATGCTAATTTTCAGAATACTAATATGAATCCATATGTATCAAAATGCTATTCAATTAATGTTTTATTAAAAGCGTATAAGAGTATTTTGTTATGGAAGTCAATTTTTATTTTTATTTCTATTTAGTCTTGTATAAAGGTAACTATATGTAGTTTCTAGATCTATATTTCTATATGTAGCGAGCAGACTCTGTAGATGTTATTTTTATAACCAGAAAATATTTCATAAAGATAAAGGGAGAGGCTCCTCAGGTATAGGAAGGTGACACTGTGTCTTCCTCGGGTACGACCGGAAGCCAGGCATGTTTGCGTCCCCTTCACCCAGACTGCCCTCTTTCGTGAGAGAATTCAAGCATTCTGCCAGCTGGAGTAGCTGCTGTCTCAGTTCAGGGCTACACATGGGAATCTTCCACCCCGACGTTCATTTCCTCAGTAACACACTATCAATCTGTCATCCATGAATTTAGCTAAACTATTTCTGAAGTTTGTTTTATTCTGGTTCATACCATCTCTTGAAATAAGTAATTCAATACATTTCCTGCTGGCTGGCTAAATAAAATAGCACTCTGTGTCTCTTTCTAAATGCATGTCCTTAAAGTTTCAGGGTTCACACTTTTGTTCTAATATTGGATCAATATATTTTCTGCATCTTCTTTTATTGGCACTACTTTGATAGATATTGATCGTAGCCACTTAGAGAAAATCTTACAGATGGAAGGAAGCTTAGAGATCATGATGGTAAAATTCCTCCTTTTGTGAAAGTATTTCTTCCATAGCATTTATGAAGATTGTTTATTTTGTTTTTATGCGATCACTTTCAGTGACCGCTCTAATTGTTAGAAAATTTTTGTATTAATCTCAAATCTGCATATCACTGTCTATGACTCTCTTGCATTTTCTACGTAGTGGTCCTGGTTTGTGTTTTGGAGCTACATAAACGTGTAAATCCTTTATGATATGACAGCTATTTAAATGTAGCTACCCCTTTCTTTTATATACTAAAAATATCTGTTTCCGAAATGACCTCCCACATGTAGTGTCTTATTATCTTAGTCACTTGTTGCTGAATATTCTCTAGTTTGTCAAGGACCCTCTTAAAGACAATAGCCCAAATCGGTACCTACAAAATGCAGGGTACTGTGTTTCTCTTTTTCTGTGTCATCTGGCACATGCTTTTTCCCCTACCTAAAATCATCTCTTTCCCTTCCTGCCTGAGAAATATGGATTCATCTTTCTGGGCCTTGCTTAGATATTACTTCCTTTTAGAAGCTGTATGTGAATCCTCTTAGCAGAGCTAGGAATTACCTTCTCTGTAAATTGGTTCATTTACCTATTGCCCACATCACATTGGACTATGATTAATACGCCTATCTCCTTTCCTAGGCTAGCTTTCATGGATCAGGGGAATACATTTAAAAAATGTATTTATACATACACACAATATAGCTCTTGAAACATAGTAAACACTTAATAAAGTTTATTCATAAACATCACACAGGTTAATATTTTGAAATGGCTAATAAAATGACCTTAATTTATTTTTACTTGAATTCACAGAAAGACAAGTTTCGTATCTACGATGAATATTGTAGTAACCATGAGAAGGCACAAAAATTGCTTCTTGAACTGAACAAAATTAGAACAATTCGGACGTTTCTTTTGGTGAGTATATATTTATGTGTTGCCTTATGCTGTGATTTGTTGAGAGGCCCAGTAGGAGCTGAAGGATAGCATCATTGTGATGTAGAAGTTGCTTGTGGGACAAATCTTTTTAACGTGTCCTGGCTAGGAAGCTGGGGTCCTTAGATAAATGTAGGAAGTGAGAGTTGGGAGAAGCTCGCCTACGGAGACACACTGATAGTGCCCTCTCCTGGTTGATGGTGAATTGTTTCTGAAACACACAGCTTCCTATTGCAGGAGGACATTTATGCCAGAGTTCATCATTGCTTTTATATCCCTTAATCCCTAGGGGTTCATTTACTTCTGCTAAAAAAGCTGTAAGTAGGGCAGTAACAGGAAGGAAACAAATCAGGGGTATTATAGAAAGGACATTTAGAACTTGATCTTTCTCCTACATACTTTCCTATTCAATTTTCCTAAGAGCGAGAATGCATATTTAATTTCTTTAGGATAACACAAATAAATGCATATTTTGGCAGTTACTTGGACAGTTTAACTGCCAGCAAGGAACATACTCTAAGTGTAGAATTCAATATTTAGCAGACTGTGGAGTGGAGCAGCCGTCCTCATGATCAAGTTGTATTACACTTCTATTACCCCAAAAAGCCCCTCATACCTGTTTATAGCCAATCTTTACTTCCACCATTAGCTCTAGGTGATTATTGATTTGCTTTCTGTATCTACAATTTTGCCTTTTCTGGAAGTTTCATGTGAATGGAATTATTCAATGTAATCTTTTTATGCCTGGCTGCTTTTACTGAGTAGTGTTTTTGAGGTTCATCCTTATTTTAGCATATATCCATATTCCACTCATTTTTATTGCTTCATAATATTCCACTGAATGGATATACCATCTTATGTTTATCCATTTGCCAGTTTGTGAACATTGGGTCAACAAGTGACCATGAAAATGGTGGACCTTAAAAATACTACATATACAAGGTCATTTCAGAGAGAGATATTTGTTAGTATAGAAAAATCAGGAAATGTGTGGTTTGGGCTAGTTTAAATAATGCTGTTTATGAACATTCACATGTAAGTCTTTGTATGGATACGTATTTTTATTCTCTTGGGTAGATACCAAGAGTAGAATTGCTGGGTCATGGTCACTTTTTAAGAAGCTGCCAGAGTGGCAGGGCCATGTCTACCAGCAGCGTGTAAAGACTGCAGTTCCTCTGCATCTGTGACAGCACATGGTCTTGTTAGTTCTGATGACGGCCATGCCAGCAGATGTGAGTTCTACCTCCAATGACCAAGTTAAGCATGCTTTCATGTGCCTATTAGCCATTCATATATTCTTTCTGGTGAAATGCTTTTTCAAATATTTTGCTCATATTTAAATTGCAATGTTTCTCTTATTTCGAACTATAACTTTATTTTGGATACAACGCCTATATCAAACATATAATTTGTAAATATTTCCTCCCAGTGTCGTTTGTGTATACATTTTAAAATGTTATCTTTCAAAAATCAAAAATCTTAAATTTTGTTGAAGTTCAATTTATTAAATTTTTTCCATTATGACTGTGCTTTTGTTGCCATATTTAAGATATCCGTATCCAGGTGTTATACTTATTTTGTTAAGTTTATTCTTAAGCTTTTTATTCTTTTTGATGCTGTTGTGATTGGAATTGTCTGAAATTTTAGATTGTCCCTTGCTAGTATATGGAAATTTGACTATTGTATATTCTTATGTCTTACAATATCTTGTATCCCGTGATTTAAATTCATGTATTAGTTCTAGAAGTATTTTTTGTAGAATCTTTAGAATATTTTACATATGGGATCATGTCATCTGAGTGTAAAGGCAATTTTTCCTATTCACTTTAGTTTTTTTTTCTTGACTTTTCACTGGCTAGAACTCATACAGTGTTGACTAGAAGTGGTGAGAACAGACTCACCTGCCTTGTTTCTGATCATTCAGTTTTTCATCATTAAGTATGATGTAAGCTGTATGCTTTTTTAAAATAGATATCCTATATAAGATTGATGAAGTTCCATTGTATTCATAGTTCATTGAGAGTTTTCATTATGACTCATTTTCATTTTTTAATATAGGTTTTTAAAGCTATGCATTTCACCTATGTACAGCTTTAGCGGCATTACATAAATTTTGACGTGGGTTTTCATTTTCTTTAGTTTTTAAAAATTTCTAGTTTCCTTTGTAATTTCTTTGATTTATCGTTTATTTAGAAGTTTGTCTTTGGAGGCAATTCTCCATGGGCCTCTTGTGTTTCTGCACATCTTCTGAGCTGAGGAATTGACTGCCTATCTTTTAAATAATATTTGTATCATGAACCACCTCAAAAGAGATTGATATTCTGCTGCCATTATGAACGATTCATACTCCCAATCTCAGGTCTGCTCTCCTGTGGTACATGTGTCATCTGGCCCTCTGTGTGTTGTCATGTGGCAATTGGGGCTTGGGAAATTGGCTCCGAAATAATCACACTCTGGCAACTGCTATTGCTATGAGGAAAACAAAACAAAACAAAACAAAACAAAACAAAACAAAACAAAACAAAACAAAACTGTACTATATCTGTGTCCTAGGAATTTCATGTTTTCTTCCTGTATCCATAAATCCATGGCAGGTTCACCTTTTAGCTTGCATGCAGGGTAAAATCTTAGAATCATCATAGTTTAAACATGTAAAAACTTTTATTCCACAATATTGAAAATTTCCAAATTTCTTCCTGTTGTTGATTTCTTATTAAAATGCATTCTGGTGAGAAAACATACTTAAATCCTTTTAACTTTATTGAGAATTTATATTGACCCAGCACATGGTCTGTCCTGCAATTTATTTATTTTTTCTTTATGTTCCATGTGTGCTTAAAAAGTAAATACATTCTACTGCTGTTGGGTATAGTGTTCTGTAAATGTGAGGTCATTTTTATTAATAGTGTTGTTCATGTTTCTATATCATTTCCTCTGGGTGTTCTGTCAGTTATCGAGGGAGGGATATTGACATGTCCCGGGATAATTATTAAATTGTCTATTTTACCTTCAATTAGATCAATTTTTGTTTTATGTTTCAGGGCTCTGTTGTTAGATATGTATGCATTTAAAATTGTTGTGTTTATATTTCTACTTATCATAAAGTGTGCCTCTTTGTTCCTAGGAGTATTTATTTTCCTAAAGTCTATTTTGCCTGATATTATTATTGCCGTCACAGTTCTCTTACTATTTGCATGTTACATCTTTTCCCATTATTTGATTTACAATTCATGACTTTGAATCTAAAACTGCCTTTTAATTGGAGGATTTAGTTCATTTAGCTTTAATGTTATATAGATATGGTTGTATTTACATGTATTGTTTTATTACGTTTTTCTATATGTCTCATTTGTTTTGTTCTTCTGCTCTTCTTTTACTGTTTATCTTTGTGTTAAACAAATACTTTTAATGTACTGTTTCTCTTCTGTTGATTTTTAAAATTATTTTAGGGTGGTTTTATTATTTTTTTTTGGTAATTGCTCTAGGGACTACAAAATGCATCTTAACTTACCAAGTCTATTTCTCTGAGGTTAGTTATTGTTCTCTATTTGTTTTGCTTTGTTTTTAGTAACTCACTTGGACCTAGTTTGAGAACCTATATCTCTTGTATGTGCAGCTGCTGATATCTTTGCTCAGTTTTTTGTTTTATAATTTAGTCTTTTATTTTAGGGGTCACTCCTGTGACTGCTTATCTTAACGATCACTTGCTAATTTGTCAGAGGTGATCAAACATTGATATTCATCCTATCTATGGATCTGTGTGTGTGAGTCTGTGGGAGGGGCACATTCAGAGGACAGGCAGTTTTCAAGTCAGAAATGGATGATTGTTCTTATGGGGCCCCCTCATTTCTTCTCTGCAAATGCAGTCTGACACTTGCCCCAAGCAAGAAGGCAGTGTCAGGTTAGCGGAACTGTGAGCTTCCCCATTTCTTTATGGAGCGTGTTGACTTTATTGACAACACCCCTGGGTGTTAGAGTTTTCCCCACTACAGTTCCCTCTGGCAGCAGATTTGAGGACCAAAGCCACTGTGATAGTGCCACCATGCAGGATGAGTTGGGGCAGGCTAGGGGGAGTTGGGATGGGGGGAGGATGGGAGAAGCCCAGGCAAGAATGCCACAGACTTCCACTGGTCTCACCTGAAGTTCTGCAGTTTTTCATGAATAAACACTTCTCAATTTATTGTCTGCCTTTGGTTGATTTCTAGAGCCCTGAAATTGTTATTTTGACAATTTTGCCCAGTATTCTTTGTCTTTTACCAAGACAATTTCCTGCTCTCTTCTCCCTGCCAGGGCCCGAAGCTCTTATGCCACTGACATTTTAGGGTTCTTTATGAAGTGTTAGAACACTGTCTTACTGAATGCTTTCTGTTCTCAGCAGAACTGACTACGTGTTCACCTTGGTCTACTTGGTCAACTCAATTGTGTGAAACTACACTGAGAAAGCCACAAGTTAAGATTGTTTGCTTTTAGATGATCCTACAGCACACTCTGGTAGGAGCAACCTAGCTCTTATCCTTCTCGTCCTGGCACCAAGTGGCCACTAGTTATCTGCAGAACTTTCAGAATTCATTATATCTCTGGTGTCATTTTTCTTATCCATAAAATGGGGATAATAAGACCCTTTGAAAAATATATCGGAGTTTACTGATTTGAGATGATGATATTGTTACTTTGGGTACTTGGATATGCCGCCATCTCAGTAAGTTTGTATGAGCAGTGAACTCTCTGGGGGCTGATTTAGAAAACATTTTTCATGTATACATAGGAGAGAGCTGACTCTCATAAGCCAGTCTAAAGTGGCAACCAGCCTCTGCTCTTACAAAGAGTTCATAATCTATACAGTACTAACATACAAGAAAATCAAAGTGGGTCAGACAATCATGAGTTCCTTAGGGCACATTAGCTCACAGCTAGGTAATGAGGTGGCCACATTTTATATAGGGACACGGAAATGTCACTGGAACTATGATGACACGTAGTCATCATAGTTCATTATATTCCTCTGCGGAATACCATACTGACTTGGAAAGAGTATTTTGGTAACTCAATTACAATAGGGGCTGGACCCTCCCAAAGCCTGCTGAACCACAGCACGCATCTGCTGCTCTGTCTTTCGAGGTGTCTGGGTGAAGCTGAAGGCAGGGTGTTGGTTTTGCTGACATAGATACACAAATTGGAGCTGAAGCTGAGCTGCTCGGGACAGTGGGGGTTGTTCCACTACTGTCACCCTTCCTTTTACATCCCTTCCTGCTCAGCACTTGGTCTCACCTCTCAATGAATATAGGACAATATTTTTACATAGTGGTGGGAAAGTTACTACATTATCAATATGATGTTTGAGGGGCCCTTTTCTCCCTTCATTAGGCGTTTAACTCTTTCCTTTATGCTCGTCTCTCTGATAGGCACTGCAGAAACAGGTCTTGGCATCAATTTCAAATGTTTGTTTGTTTGTTTGTTTGTTTGTTTGCATTGATGCTTAAACCACAAAACAAAGACTAGATGCCAAGAGGATCAAGGGTTCATTTATCAGAGTTGATTTTCTCTTGACCTTCACTTTCTGGTAAACGGAAACTTCTATTTCATCTCACTCAGATTTGCTGATTTTGATTTTTCTCCATTTATCTTACTTCTGTGGAGATATCTGACCTCCTTCTCTGACACTGGCTGGCCGGTATCATTGGTGAGGTATTATAGCTAAAAGTGACTTAGAGATCACTCAGGCAAACATGTCAATTTTACAGAGAGGAAAACTAGAATTCTGAAATTAGTCCAAGTTGTGTCACTAGTCAGTGGCAGAGCATGGATGGAACCCAGCTGTCGTAGGCCCGTTTCTCTACAAAACAGCACTGCCTCGCTTTATAAGCAGGGTTGGTCTCTGTGTCTGTCTGTCTGTCTATTTTTTATTCATCCATTCATCTACCATCCACCTATTCTTCCACCCATCTATCCATCCATTCATTCCTTCATCCCTATCTCTATCTTTTTCCTCAGAGTTCATATTCAGGAGAATCTATGTGATTTAGTTTTCAAGATATAGCTTCAAAACATATTTTGATTTCTGAAACTAATATGAAAGGCAAAAATATTTTTCTTTCTCTCCTGTAAATGCTATTTTTGACTGAATGTGATCTTCTCAGAGAAAGAAGCTATATAGAGACATACTATCACAACTTTTCAGTAGAAAATTTTATGATGGAAGAAAGCTTTACAACTTCAGGTTTAAAAATATAATTAATTATGTTCATTTCCTCTCCAGAACTGCATGCTACTTGGAGGACGAAAGAACACAGATGTTCCCCTGGAAGGATATTTAGTAACCCCGATACAAAGAATATGCAAGTACCCCCTTCTTCTGAAGGTAGTTTATATGTTTACTTCATGGCAACATTTTCCTTGTACCTGCATATTTTGCTGATGGTCTCTTTAACATAAATTCTTTCAAAGTAATCTGACATTCTAAAAAAATAGCAGATTGTAGTTATTGGTGGGGGAATGGCTATTTTGTCACTAATTTATATATGGAGTAGGAAACAAATCTTTTGTGAAAAGAGACTTTTAGTGTTCTTTGTGGAAAACATACATTAGTTTCAAGGTAGATCCTATTAAATACGTTATGACCAGATTATATAGCACTTTATCTACAGGGTTCTTTATCTTAACAGATTCTCTCTGTTGGTAGATTTTTTTATTTCCCCTGACATTGGTGACTTCTCGATGCTAACGAAGTTAAGGTCAAAGTTACATAATTTCAGAGCCTAGTTTTTCAGTCATTAGCATAGGAAATGGTGTGGGTCGCATGGGACAATAAATAATAGAATGTAGAATAACAGTGCTAAGAAAACACTGCCTGTGGAAGACAGGAAATGCTTCATTAATGATCATAGGTCCATTGCCTCATTAAAACGACCAACATTTTCATTATGGAAAACATATTGTGAAATACTAATTATTACCAAAGTCTATGAATAAATTAGAATAGCAATGTCAGAAATGATGTGTTTTGGAACTGTTACATCAGGATGGGCAGTTCGGGTTGGTGGTTGAGCATATGAGCTTCGAGTTCAAATCCCAAATAGTCTTCTTACAGCTGCCTGACTGGGCACATAATCTAATTTCTTAAAGCCTTGTGGATCAGAAAGGATGGTGATGGTGATGGTGGTGGTGGTGGTGGTGGCAATGATTCTGATGATGATGATGAAATTATAGCGTATACTTACAAGAATGTGTACATATATGTATATGTCAATCTGTGTGTATACATATATATATGCATGTCTAAAAATTATTGTGTAATCATTAATGGAACTGTTTTATATAAATCATTTAACATATAGTATGTACTTCATAAATATTAGCCTTTATTATTTATATATTTGAATCTGATTTATTTTAATATATTAATTACTACTTGGTATCTAAATTTAGAAAATACTCAGAAATTCTATAGGTGTATTAACTGGTGTTACTGGTTTACTTTTTGGGAAGTGAATGTTATGGATTTGAGCTAAAAATATACTTTTTACTACAACTTAAGTCGGTTGCATAAATTTGGTTTCTGTGTAAATTTCTTTGGAAAGGATCTCTCTCCCTATTGAAAAACAAGTCAAAGTTGCTTGGTTAAGCCGTAGAGAGAGGGTAGCACAGCGATCCCCAGTTCTTCAGAGCTTTGGCACGTCCTCAGCGGGTTGGGAGAGTTGGTACAAATGTGGCTCCTGTCTTTTTGAGAGTCCCTTCAGACTTCTGACTTGTTGACTCAGATTTTCATGTGTACTCATCATGGCAGCTATTCCTGGCCCTGATTTCAGAATCTCAGTGATTTCTTTGTTTTACGAGTCAGAAAGTGGTGGTTCTCAATCACTCATTTCTGGATAAGAATGACCTCAGGCGTTTGAGCTGACCTCTCAAAAGATGATCAATGGATAAGTCCTTGCTTAGGAAGAAAGAGGTCAATTCAGAGCACCTTCATCTTTTCCCTTTCTTGGAAGATTATCTTCACAAAGAAACATGAAAAGATTGCTTGATTGTGTAATGAAAATGTTAGTGTTGATATTTTTCTTTGTTGTACCATAAGCTGAAAAATTGTGCTGATGTTCTCTGATTCTGGATGGTTTTATATACTCAGAGAAAAACATTAGGGGATTAGGTTATATGTTAAGAAAAGGTACGTTGGTCCTATTTGTGGAGCTTGAAATTATTGGGTTGGCCAGTCAGCGCAGGGTTCATAGCAAGCAACCGAGAGAAGATGATTACTTGTTGTTTCTCTCATTATTTCACATTATCTAAATTCATGTCTTGACTTCACCCTCAGACATCCCTTGGGCTCCAAATCATAGCCTGCAGGCTGACTTGAGCCTTTTACATAATTTACAAATATTTCTACACTTTAGAATTTCTGGACAAGCCTGCATACCTCATTTATGGATTTGTGATCCAGCATAATGTTAAACCTTGTCTTAGGAGTGATATAATGTATATTTTGGGGGAGCTCGCTCTGCGGAGTAGAGTGTGAACATATCAAACACAGGATCAAAGTTTGGCAGAATTTTTCAGCAATCACAGACCTCAGGGAGTATAACAACTGCATATTTTCCCACTGTATGTTAAGAATTAAGAAAATTCTTTTAAAGACTTGCCTCGGGATTTCTGTAATTGTGTTAGTTACATGATGATGGCAACTGTAGTAAGAAAACAAATGACTAATTAAAAAGCAATGTGGTCACAACTGTCTAGACAGTGGGTGAAGATGTTTAATTTTGTGCTTCTAAACAACTAACAAGATGTTTTAATATATTTAAAGATTAAAGATTACTCTTGTTCTGATACCCCGAATGGAAAAACATATAAAAAGCCAAAAAAAATTCTAAAAAACAAAAATGAAAAGAAAGCTATTGAGAGGAGTATGACAGTTCATTCATTGCAGAGCACGAACCCATTATTGGCAAAAACAGCAGAAATTGTTCTTTTATTGATGGAGTATTATGGAATTTCTAAATTATTTATTTTGCTAACAGATAAGGCATTATTTAAAAGTTCTGCTTTATTTATGACATGTTTTCACAGTTTCTTGAAAGATTAATAGAAAATAAGGCATTTAAAATTACTTTTGAAATTATGGGACATATTCACTTAAAGATTTTCTATTCTGCTAAAGACTAGGAAAATAAAATTAACATATCAAGATGGACTTCTGTTGGAGCAAAAGTCAAACTTGTAAAAATTACATGCTGCAGGTAAGGTATTCGACAATTTGAAAAGAGAACTCTAATTTAGTTTTTAATAACAAAATAGTTTTGTGGGAAAAAATTAAAGTGACTGCAAAATATATATCAGGGCAATGCTTATTCATTGACTCAACCTTTTGTTTTTGACCTTAATCTTCGTGGAGTTTGTGATGTCACTTCTCAAAGTGACGCTCCTGATCTTTGCAGTTTTCATTTCCTGGTCAGCCTGAACCTGCTGTACCAAAGAGCTGGAGATCAAAGGGCGATCTGTTTTTTGTGTATAAACAGGAGTTGCTGAAGCGGACTCCTAGGAAACACAGTGACTACGCAGCAGTGATGGAAGCCCTCCAAGCCATGAAGGCCGTCTGCTCCAACATAAACGAGGCCAAGAGACAGATGGAGAAGTTGGAAGTGTTGGAGGAATGGCAGTCCCACATCGAAGGCTGGGAGGTACATTCAACAATTGAGCTTAAAATAGTTTTGTTATTTCTCACGCTATGTGTAGAATTATTGATATTGGATGGAGCCTGGAGTGGTTATATTCTTAGATAATACTAGGGGGCTATAACCATTTCTGAAAAGCGCTGTCATTATTTTAAATATCTTTAAAGTGGCAGTTAATTGACTTAACCTCAAGCTTTGTGAGAGAACAAGTCGATACTGCATGTGTTAATAGGCTTTGATATTTCAGTATTTGTATATTATGGTTATCCTTTTTCCTGTCTTAATTTTAGTCAGTAGGTACATAGCCTGAATTCTGAAGAGAGTAAAGACCATGTGTGTGCTGCGATACTATTATTTTCAGACTCTGAATTAGGTGTTTGATGATTAATTTCATTTTAAGCCCTTTTAAGCTCTCTAAATGTGAATATATTCATTTCTAAAAAGAATGAACTGGCTCTGATGCGATTTTTAAGGTCTATTAAAGATGAAAAATTTTATAGGTTCACAATTCATTAAATAAAGATTTTTAAAAATGACAAAAAAGCAAATAAAGAGTGATTTTTAGAATCTCTAATATGTTTTCAGCGATGGTAACTTTGAATCTCAATAATTTCATGGGATTGGAGCCCCATATTACTTTAGTGCTATAAAAAGAATAAACTAAAATTTTCTATCTTTTAGTTGCCTTAATTTAGATGAGCATAAGCTTTAGACTACGATATTTTTTCATTATTATAAAGTAAAAAATTAAGAGATTTTTTTGAATGTAAAGAAGTTTTAATGTGTTTCTAACCAAATATTATATCATACAAATCGAAGTGAATAGCTTTTGTCTTCAGAGCTTTATAATTGACTGATTTGTTTCTTATCTTTGATATGTTGGTTTCTATTTTGATCTAAAATTATATCACTCAGATTTGCAAAGAAACCTCAAACACTGACCTCGGGAATTTATTAATTTTATTTATCCATTCTTCCCCATGATTTTTTTTTTTTTTTTTTTTTTTTTAATGCTAACTGGGATCTGACTTAGCTTCCTCCTCATTTATATTCTCCCATTTCGAGCATCCAGGGTGACCTCCCGTTCAGCATGAATGCTACTTATTTCAATCAGTTAAAATGGTTGTGTGTTTTGCAGTTGATTCATGATGGTAATTTTTTTTTCCCGGGGCACGGCTATCCTGCTGGGATGAGAAAAATGGACTAAAGTTTGTTTTGGCTGTTCTGTTGTCACTCATAACATTGAAAGAAAGACCAAACTTGTTTTAAATTGCAAGGTTTGTCAGTGACATCTGCCAGGCCTTTTACCGAAACAGAAACTGACCTCTCTGCTATTTTAGAGAGATGAGATCTATCATAATTTTGTTTCCTCCCTGTGTAAATCCTAAAAATTGAGTCTACTGCAGAAATGAGTGATCATTTAAAGAGCATTGATATTTCTTGTACTGTGCCAGTTACTCCAAGGAAGAATATATGTAGCCATCTCTGTGTCACATATAACCATGGCGGTGGTGCGTCCACCTCACCAGCCTTGCTACACTTGTGGTGCAGGAGAAAAATGGAGCATGAAGACAGAGGAAACTGGTTGAGAGAAATCAGATGTGACTCCCGGTCCAGCAGGAGAAAATATGAATGTCAGGCCCCCAAAAGAGTGGCAACACAAATTTTACTTGAGATTTGAAAATGATTGCGTAAGACACAGCCATACAGTGATTTGGGAGTCTGGGGCTTTGAGGGACTGTAGTGTGGAGGGGCTGACAGCTTGTGGTAAGAACCTGATTCTCCATCTCAGTCTACCAACTTAGAGAGCAGGCGGAAAGCTGTTGGGTACTTAGACCTGGTCCCTTCCGGGAAGTTGAAGAGAAGCCACTAATACCTGGTAGGACCCCCAAGGTGCACAAGCCAGAAGGACTCATCCTCCAGGATGAGGTGTGGCCCTGGGAGTGAGTAGGCAGGCAAAGAGCTTTCTTTGAAGTGCGAACAAGGGCTGTGGCTTAGTTTACAGACAGCTTGGTGTATGTTTCGAGTGGCTTTCCTGAGGTTAGGACAGGGCCACAGACAGATGTCAGATGCTCCTTACAGAGTTTTTGGGGTTAAAGGCCGTGGGAAAATACGGGAAGCGGCTCCCCATCTGGCTCCTTCCGTGAGCTCCTGCAGACCTGTGAGCTCCGCCTCAGACCTGACACTCCTGCTTCAGTCTCTGACCTTGCCCTGAATGACATCTGAGTAGGATGCACTGTGGATCTGTATCATTTTCACTATAGGTTGATATTTATTTCAAATAAGTTACTTAATTAGCTAGAGTCTTATTTTCCCAGCTACCAAATGAAGGCTTTTTACAGTGAGATCTCTCAGGCAACTTGCCTGTTATACAAATTAGTTCTTTGTCAGCATTTACGTAGTGACTGCCACCACAGAAGATCTACAGTTTGTTTTAATTGCTCATATTTGAAATTCTACCTTTTATTAATATAATTTATTGTATCTCAGTCACATATCTCATCTAACATTCTGAACATTCCACAAGATATTCTACTGAAGGTAATTATACAGAAACGATCAATGTGCTTGGGAATGAAGTTTGTTAGCTGTATAATTAGAGTCATTGATTCATTTTGTAGAAGGACCATTTGGTCTGTTTTCTGGTTGGTTATCTTTGGAGTCATACTGAAAGATTTTGACAAGAGCGTATCAATAAACATGTCACTTATTAATTCAGCTTCATGTCCTCGATAGGCCTGTTTGGGATTGATCTCTTAAATCAGGGGGAAAAAATCACAATACAAGATGAGAGGGGGAATTATTAATATATAAAGGTGTTGGGATAAAAATAAGATTCAAAGAAATATTGTACTTTAGGAAGTAAAAAGAAACGATAGAAATTTGATACTTCCTGATTACCTTTATACGTGGAGAAATACAATACTACAAGACCATTTAAAAATCACCCCTTGTTGCTTTTGGAGTCTGTTTGCTGCTTGCCATTTGATGAAAATTGTGTCTGACAGTGTGTTGACTTCAAGTCATGTTCCCTCGTTATGTCATGAGTGTGAGTCTTGCAGAGGTTACGGTGAGACCTGTTTCTTTTTGTCTTCTGTGCAAGGTGATCTGGCAGATACAATTTGTCTACTGCCGTGAGGCGGAATTGATTTATGGGTAACCCTCATTATTTAAGGATCTGTGGTTTGGGAAAAGACCATTGAAAGTGAATCCACTTCAAAGAGGGACCAGAATTTCATAATAAGTGGGAGTAGGGGAAAGTTCGATTGGGACGTATCTTGGTAAAATAAAAATTTATATTATTAGTTTGTTTAATCTATAACAGAATTTAGGTGATATTTTCAGTTAATAATTTGAATCTCAAACAGAGTGAATCAGATGCTAAAGTTTTTTTTTGGAGAGGGCATACATTTTATGACAAAATTGTATCATAAAACGATGTGATATTCTTCATTTCACATTTGACTTTCATAGTATTTTAAAAAGATTTTTTTGAAAGAATGTTTAAATTATTCATTAATTTTCTCAAGAGACTCCTTGGTGTTGAAACTGTGCTCTTACGAAACACCTTATCTCCTTGTCATTCTTGTCGGTTCTCTCCTTCCACTGTGCCTGGGTCCAGCTCTGTTCGATCTTTGTGGATGCGTTGCATGTGAGTGGGGAAGTTTCAAGGCCTCGTGTCATCTTTCATCTTCCCCGAGATTGTGGTTTCCTGTCTGTAGTCAGTTCGTGTTTTTCTGAATTCGACATTCAACATTCAGTTGACAAGATGAATGAGATAGACCCTGGTGATTGCTGATAATGGGGTCAGATAATTAGTGGAGAGTTTCCTATTACAAGGATTTCTACCACCTCATTGCTTCAAAGAATCAGTAATGAACCCCTATGGAACTTAGATTGAGATACCTTGTTAACATAAAAAAGATTTACCCTTTCAAACAGTTCAGAGATGGCTTAGCAATATTACTTTTCTTGAGTTTATTGAGAGGAGATTTGTTCTATTACTGCAGTTCTTCGTAAGTCATGATTTTAATGTTTGAAAAAATGTTGGAAAATAGAAAAGAAGCCATAATAATACACATGCTTCTGATTGCCTTTTCTGGCTATTGTCATTTTCTGAAACCACACTTTGGCACTTAACAAGTGTCTCCTCATGAACTTCATCATGATTTCACATTAAATGCTGTAATGATGCTTTGAAATTTAATAATTTTTCATGTATGCTGACCATAGAATTGGCAGTGATTATATATTTCAAAATATAGATGCAAATATGATTCAACTTAACAAATTAGATTCTGAATTCTTATTATTTTCTTGCTGGGTCTTGTAAAATGAGACACACGCCAGAAGCAGAGCTGTTGGTGAGTGTTACCAAAACGGGCTGCTCGGGTCCCAGTCGTTATGACTGAAGTCACTGTGGGCTCCATCACTCAGACTGATCTCTTAACCATACTGGAAGGTGATATTTAAATGGTGTACTTCATCAGTTTGACAAAGAAAGTTAATTACTGAAGAATGATTTAAACCTGAAACCACAACATAGAATGAGCTATGTAATCAATTTTAAACATATGTAATTATAAACACAGCCATCCCTGATATTCGTCACTGTTAACTCATGGCAACTCTCACTTTATTAAAGTTCTATTATTGCAATGATTGCACTGCATTTAATTCTGCGTTCACATATCTGATTCTTTCACTAGTGTATGTGTTTCTTGGGAGCAGGGGTCACGTCTCGAGTTCTGGGTCCCCAGCCTCTAAGATAGTGACACATAGTGAGTTGAATGGTAATTAAAGGTAGACATAATTACATTGTAGTTACGTGTTAATTGTTAGTGGCTTCTCGCTACTTTTGGATACTCTTGGCTCTTCTGGTTAATGACAGATTCAGACCTGTGTCCATTTAGATGCCAGTATTTGTTTCATTATTCTGCCACGTCGATGTTCTCGAATCCTTTTTAGCATCCTGTTCTGGTTTATGGTTCCCAAATGTAGCAGGTGAGATTTTTCACTTCCTTGTTATTAAAATTGAACACCCTGTGGTTGTTAGAAATTTCAGTCTTTGTAAAAGTATTTCTAAATTACAGATACTGTTTCCTTTGTCTAACGGACACAAACTCAGAAATTCTGAGGGCGGACTTCCTTCAGAATTTCACCCTTTGTGCTGCTGGGGTGATGGTGGCAGAGGAATAGTAAAATAGGTTTGAATAGCCTGCGGTAGAAAAAAAGAAGCTTTTGGCATGAGAGGGGCCTGGATGAGTACAACTCCCACCACTGGTCACAGCTATTTATTTATGATCACTTTTTACCATGAACTGTCAGCTTTCCTTTCCCGATCTAATAAAAGCAGTCAGGATTAGAACTACACTTGTAAATTCCTAGCTGGGGTTTTACCGTATTTAATCCTATATGTGTAATTCATTGCAAACAGTCTCTGATTTTACATAATAAATGTAGCTTCCTAAAGGGAAATGTGCATTAAAAAAAAAAACCATCTAGATGATAAAAGTACATTACTTTAGTTATAATTTAAGGAATTGCTAAAAGACAGCAGGACTCTGAATCATATGGATAAAAACATTATTTAAAAGAATCTGCATTAAATATGTATATGTAAATATTACATTATAAGTAATGGTTTTAGAGCAGTTCAAAATTAATGATTTATGTAAAACCCTCTTATTCTTTAAAAATAATTTTTCACACCTTACTTCTCAAATGTTGGTTTATGACTCTGTGGTATACCAGTACACTTTTAGAGTAGCTTATTTTCATGGGCAGTATTTTTTTCACAGTCACAGTTTTTCACCGTATAGTCTGCTTCCTCTGACATCTACACAGTGACCCATGAACAGTTTACAAAGCTGATTTAATTCAATAAACATTTTTTTTTCCTAAAACTTTAAGACTAGAGAGGCCAGCTTGCTAGAGATAATATCAGGGAAATATACTCAACACACTGCATGGCATGTTGTAAAAATGTTAAAAACCTGACTTCAGTATTCATCGAGATCCACGTGTTTATTACGCACAATTGTTCAGTGACTAAATATGTATTTGGGAAGAAAAGTTATTTAGTTGTAAAAATTAGCATAGATGTTCAAAATGACAATAAAATACTAACCAGGTAAAGTAACATTATACAGATGTAAATGAACACTCAGTGATGATGAAATATATACCATAGGGATGAAGCGTACAGCAGGTGTAAAGGTGACCCTGTAACTTGAGAGAAACACCTCTTCTGCCCTGGGCAGTGGGAAGCAGTCGGGATTGCCACAGGCTACCCAGATGAACTCAGTTTCAATTGAGTTCCACACAAAGTTTTAAGTAGCTCATCAGATGAGGGTAGTTCCACACAAAGTTTTAAGTAGCTCATCAGACGTGTAGTTCCACACAAAGTTTTAAGTAGCTCATCAGACTTGCCTTCCAGGACTCTGAACTTTGAGAAGCATAGTGGTAGAGGCTTTGACCTCTTCTGATGATCTACCTGGCTTTTTGATTTTCTAGCTCAGTGAAGTCACCTTCTCCTTTTGGTAGACTTTAGTGCTCTTACTCTTCATAGCAACCTAATGCTTGTAGCCACACCTGTTTCAATTGCTCCTGTGAATTTTGTAGCTTGACTTTTTTATCCCAAACCCCAGCAACTATCTGGGCATTTCTAGGTAAATGAAAAAAAAAAATGCACATAATTTTCAAAATGTCATAAACTTCATTTATTTCAAAGATAAGGCTACAAGATTTTTTTTTTTACTATAGAAAAGGTAGATTTTATCATTTAAGTGAGGAAAAAATAGGCAAATTAGGATAATATTTGCCGTAACCCTTTCATAATATAACAAATTATCTTCCTGACTTGGGTTTTGTGGGCTACTATAAGAAATAGTCTTAGGTGAAGTATTTTTGTATCTTCAATAAAATTGCTATCAATAAAGCAATAAAGCCACTTTTCATAATGTTGTGTAGGTCCCTGTTTAAGAATCACTGTGATATTTCCTTTTTTATATTTTAATACTATTATGTCTTAGTTTTTTCTAAGGTAGAGATGGTATTAACTATAAATAAAAAAATCAGTGCCACTGGAATTGGGATTTATATTCATATTTGATAACAGTTTTTGCTTCTCGCATGACAAAGTATATGAAATGCGTAAATGTTTGACAGATCTCCATTTACATGACAGATCTCCATTTACATATTTATCCTTACGTTGAAAGGAAAATGGAAATATCCAAAGTTTAAAATGTGTTGTACTATAGATACTTAAATTAACACAATAGCACTATCTTAATTAACTTCCCTTTGAGGAAGTTTCTTATTACAGTCATGAGAGTTGTCATTTTAATTTAAATTTTTATAATTAATCAGAAAAACTGTGTCAATCATTACGGTGGAAGTATGAAATTTAAAATTAATGTTCTGAGATTTAAATATCAAAAATAAAAATTAAGGCATTAAATTTAAAAAGAATCAGAAATTTATCCCTAGATTTAAAGAGACCAGATTTATTTAAAACTGAAGTATTCTTGCAGAACACTTAACAGATCTCCACTTTTTATCCAACTCAGCACGTGGATGATGACAGTTTCGGTTATAGAAACAAAGAGAGTAAAACGTTTATAGTGGCTCAAAATAGATTTCTGTGCTTCGCTCACACAGCTATCCAGTGTGGGCGGTCTCCTCAGGGAGCAGATTTCCTTTGCTGATGATTCAGGGGTCCAGGCTCCCTCCTTCTTATGGCTCCTTTCGACTTCCAGGGGTTAAGAATCAGTTTTGTCACTAATCGTAGGACCTTAGCGGACACTCTGTGAAGGCTTATTTGATGAGTGAGTGTGTCTGTGCCATCTTTTAGTAACTATGGTGAAAGCTCTATGGAAGGTTGCTCTCGTTAAGTAGTTTTTTCCCTTCTATTTCTTCTTTCCCCATCCTCTTTGTTCTAGGGTCTGTGTAAATATATCAACTGAGACCTGCTAAAAATTGAGACAATTTCTTATTCTTTTCCATGTGTCCACCGAATTCTCTTTCCTTACCAAGGAAGAGAAGGAGGAGGAAGGGAATAAAGAACATGTGCTACCTGTGTTCTTTAATAAGGGGAGAATTTCAAACCAAAGAACACAGGTAACATGTATCATAGATGTGTATGGACACGTACATATATAAAACAGCTAAAAGACACACAGAATCTCTTCCAGTAGTTGTATCATCTGAGACTGACCAGGAGGAGACTGGAAAGGAAGGAGACCTATGTTCAGTGTACAAATATTTGAACTGTTTGAGCTTCTGTCCTGCCCATATATTGCCTCTCAAGATAAAAACAAATATTCTCTTAAGGAGAAAAAGAATTACCATGGAAGTTTCTCTCAAATAATCAGATGTCAACTCCATTTTTCCTGACTCAGGGGTCCAACATTACTGACACCTGCACTGAAATGCTAATGTGTGGAGTCTTACTGAAAATTTCTTCTGGAAATATTCAAGAGCGGGTGTTTTTCCTTTTCGATAATCTCTTGGTGTATTGCAAAAGAAAACACAGGTAAGGTGATAAACAGGTAACACCTCAGAAATTGTTTATTCTTCTCACAGTTTTAACCTTTTCCTCTGTGGCCCCGGGAACTCACGATTTCATCAGGAAAATTCCACATGGTCTCAGCCTGTTCTATGACTGTTCTCTTCATCTTATAAAACCTAACTGAAATGTGGCTGTCATTCTATGATAGTACTTTCCCAGGAGTCTTTTGGAGGAAAAATTTTGTTATTGTTGTTCTTGACCCATTTACCTCCGACCCTGTAGGACAGGTAAGTGTGCCTTCCCGTTTCCTACCGCTGTGTCCCAGCCACTTCCTTCTCTTCCTGTGAGAATCCCAGCACATGTGAAATTCACTGCTTTAGGACTAACTTCCTGTCCTTTCTTTGTTTATTCCCTTCCACAGAACACTTCATATCTCCCTGCCGCACATGAATTCTGTGATTACTTTAGCTCTTATATCCCTTTTTCCCCAACCTACTTCCGTTACCACTTTTGGTGTGTTCACAACTCACATGGATGATCTAATATTTGGACCCAAAAGCCTGTAATGTCTTCACCTGCAATGTTATTCTCCTCCATTACACCTGTGCTATGGTCATCCCTTTATTGGTCAACATTAACAGTTATAAAAACCAAAATCTCAGTTGTAAGCATGCCAGTCTGCTTCACTAAGCTGCTCACGTCAAAGTCACCAGAGACTTTTATGTTTTCTAATTAAGTGGTCACTTTTCTGCTCTTCAGGGTTTGGCATGTTTTCTCAGCAGTACTTAATTTAGTGGAGCACATCTTCCTTTTTAAAACGCTTTCTTCTCTTTTGTAAAAAGTATAGAGCATAAATGTGGAGGCGTGAGAATGTGTTGGTACCAGCTAGGAAACCACCACTGTCACCCAAGGAAGAGATGCTGGTGGATCGGATTAGGGTAGATGGAGAGATGTGGAGAGATTTTCGTGTGTTTTAAATGCAAAATCAATGAGATTTTCTAGTGGGCTGGACGTGAGAGGTTGAGGGAAAGTGAAGAACCAAGGCAAACTCTCAGGTTTTGGAATTGAAAAAAAAAGTGGTTGGGGAAATCTTGGAGAAAGAGGAGCAGTTTTAGGAGAGGAAACCAAGAATTCTGTTTCTTGCATGTTGTACTGGCTGTTTCTTCTTCCTAGTATGCTCTTCCCTCTGAGTTTGATGGGTCGGATTCTTCATGCCTTTTAGATCTCATTTAAATATCACTTCCTTGGAAATATCTTGCCTGACCACCCTATCCAAGGTAGCCTCCCAGCCATTCTTTATCGATATCTGGAATGTGCTTGCTGGTATTTCCTCCATTCTTTGCTTATTTTCTGCTACCTTTATAAGATTAGGCTGTAAGGTCCGTGAGAACTAGGGTCTTGCTGCCTTTTCACTGCTATTTCCCAGACTGGAGCAGACCTGCCATGTAATACATACCGAAGAAATATTTGTTGAATAAGTAAATAAATGATAGAATGAGTGAAACCCAAGCAAGTTCTTGGCATAGCTTAACCATCATTAGTTTAAGTAATGTTATGTGTTAATGTTATTGATGTAATATTCGTTTTAAAGCATAGATATAATTTTTTCTTCAGAAGTACTTATTTGATAAGATGTTTTCCTGAACTCTTGAGAACATTTTTTTGCAGATCATAAAATGGTAAAGTAGTACTTCATCGGGAAATTTCCTGAGCTTTATGTGCCTCTTTCTAACTGTACCTAGGACACATTAGTTTCTGTGAAATGGTACCATGTACCTTGATGAAAGGGGACAGGTTAGGATTAGAGCCAAAAGATAATTAAATTGTCTCTCTCTTAATGAGCTCTTCAAAACCTTACTCTTTATCACTCGTGGAAATGAACCTGTTTAGTTTTTCTAGTATGCTCTTCTAAATTTTTTGTATTTGGTAGCAAGATTGGGATTAACAGAAATAGGCTTTAGGAGGATGTAGAAGAGGCTGTTAATTTTACTTGTATGTAACTTGTTAAAAAACTAATGTGATTCAAGTTGTTTAGGTGCAATTATTTTTTTCCAGTTTTATTGAAATATAATTAACAAATAAAATTTTAAGATATTTAAAGAGTACAACATGATGATTTGGTATATATAATACCTTGTGAATGGTTTTCCCCCATTGAGTTAATGAACACATCCATCTAGATGCAGTTATTATTATTGTTTATAGGTGATTTAGATTTCTTATATTTTTTTTACTACTGTTTTTTTTATTAAGTTTATTGGGGTAACATTGGTTAATACAATTGTATAATTTTCAGGTTTACATTATAATTTGACATCTGTACATTCTATTGTTAAAGGCATCCATTTGAGATTGAAACTTTTTTATTATAGCCAATCTCATTCATATAGATGTATAATATGTATAAATATATATAAATATATATATACATATATGTGTGTGTGTGTATGCATATATGCATATATGCCCACCTTTAAGTCCAAAGCTTTTGCAAAATGAAGAGCGAACAAACAATGATACCATTTATTGTCTCTTGGCCTCCATATTTAAATAAGTTAAACTATAAGAAAAATTTTAGAAAATTAAAACCTTGTGGGTTTAGCAGATATCCCTCGTGTATGTATAACATGGACAAAATAAGTAGTGGTTAGAAATGGAAATCACTAAATAAATCTGCATGTCCATTCCCTTCCTGAATGGCAGTAGTGCGAATCCACCATCTGTTTCCTTCATTTTAGAATACTTCATTTCCTTTACTGTGTCCTGGCTAAGCCCTAATGATACTGCAGAAACTATGAGTAAAATGGAGCTTTTCCAAACTTTCATAATGTTGTAATTACAAGGCCCAGAGACCTGATGAATTTATTTTAATTTTAGAATTACATTCATTAAAGGGAAGAGGGCTAATTAGGCAGCCCAGCTCTCCGTATTTCTAATGCTATTAATCTTAGGAGAAACTAGTACTTAAAAAAATAGTGTATTATGTGGTATTTGAGATATATATATATATAACATGGTATTGCTTAGTTTGGCTCATTTATGAGCATTACAAGATAATATCAGTGTATTTAGTCATCTGCAACTTATATTTCATATATAATATGCTTTCTAAAATATATGTCCATGTATTTAGCAATAGTTTATTCATCTTAACTGCTGGATAGCATTCCATTGGTTGAATATATCACAATTTAATTAATAACAATGTAATTATTCTCCTATCAGTGGGCTTTGGGGTTGTTTCCAGTTTTTCTGTTACTGTGAACATGTCCTGCACATGTGTCCTGGTGACCATTAAAACATAAAATTAGGAGGGAAATCATAGCTTCAAGATATAGGAATATTCAACACTACAATACAGAGTAAAATTATTTTCAAACTATAAGCTTTTCAGTCTTTATCCATCAATAGAGCCATTTCTGAAGAGACCAAAGATCTCTCTATTTGAGCTAAGTGTTACTATATTGATCAGTTACTAGAATTTCATATTGAGCGTTATTATCTGCAGGTCCAGAGAAATATAGAAAGCCTGTACAGAGTTCACAGCAGGATCACAAAGTACATTAATACACTGAAAAATAGGACCCGATGATAGATTCCATGCCATGATTATTGGCCTGTGACCAAAGCTGTTATCAAGAGTATTAAGCTTTTAAAAATATGATAGATTTTAAGTATGATGTATCAACTTGTAAGAAATTACTTTTTTGCAAGACACCACGATACGGTTTCCTACCTGAGAGAATAGGCAGTTACTTGCATAGTAGTCTGCTCTGCATTCTTTATCTTTGGCCTCCACTGACGTAAACTTTTATAGCTACCCAGCCTGAATCCCTAATTTATAGCATTTATTTAGGCCTATAAGGAAGGAACATTTAGAAGTTGCTCTCAAATATGAACGTGGCAGTGCAGGGTCATGAAGGCCTGGGGGCAGAGCCCCTCCATCTGATGAATTAATCAATTTAAATAGTTTTCTTTAATAACAATGATGGACTATAAAGTTTGACGAGGGTTTAGACAGATAAGCAGGAATTTGTACTCTTTTCCAAAGAAGGAACTCAGGGAGTGTGACAGCACCTTGTGACACCTCCTTGCACAGCCCCCACCCCCCGCCCCCCGCTCCTGCTTCCAGGGCAAGTATCTAACTGCAAAGGAAAGGAGGGATCAGAGGGAGCACAGAAGGTGGTGTACCTTCACGTCTTAGCTTTTGCTAGGTGTGTCTGTATTACACAACAAATGAATAATTATTTCAGCATATTAAATTGTTAGCTAGACTTGTGTCAGTGAATGGTTGAGGACAATTGAAGTCTCTTTAATGAGTAGGTATTCCTTAATCCTCCTGAATCATTCCTTAGAATCTTCCCTTTTTAATTTAATTTAAAATACCCAGTGTTTTAAAACGATCTCTCCTGAATGTTCAGTGATTCAACGACATACATACATGACTACCTAATTTATTACTGCAAATGTTCTTCTGTAAATCTGGATGTTTTTACTCTGTGTTACAAACTTTTGAAAAGATTAAAGGTCGGTATTAGACATGCTATACATAAAGGTTTAGAATATTTTGGCACTGTTTAAAAAAAGACCTTTACAAAGGATTGTAAATGTATTAAGAGACTTATTCAACAAGCATACAGTTATCATATCATATAGGAAAAATAATTTCAGCTAGATAAGGCTTAAGCACCTCTAGCACAATCAGTTTCTTTGCAGAGGGATTGTAAGTACTAACTGAATTTTACCAGGGCTTGAAGCAACATGGGAATTACCAGGTAGTTACTGAAAAATGAGGATGAAAGAAATCAAATGGAATTTTAACCAACTATTAGTGTCTCTCAGAGTTTAACTGGACACCTTCGAGGTCCTATATTGAGCAAAAGCACATATTTACCTTCCTACCTGTATTATGTCCTCAGCCCAGAGCTTCAGTTTACTTTAAAAGCTAGCATATAAGTCACATCTTATGAAGCATCGGTGCTGTTATGAATGGGAGGACACAAGTCGACACCAAGAGCCTAACATTTGATGTCAGTGATTGAATCGGCATCTCCTTTTCAAAGATTTGCTTAAATTATATTGCTTCAACATTTTTTTGCATTGACTGGACTAATACTTTTGATTTCACCCCATTGTAAGACGATTGAAGAACAGCAAGGCATCTACAGATGGACATCGGTACCTTTTTCGTGGCCGGATCAATACAGAAGTGATGGAAGTAGAGAATGTGGATGATGGAACAGGTGATTAGTAGATTTAAAATAAAATGCCGATGGTAAACTCCCTCATAAGACATACTTCTCATTTGAATAATTCATGTGGACTGATTAGAGTTTAGAGATACTTTGTTAGGTAGAACAGTCAGAGGAAAAAGATGAAATAAGGGAGAGAGAGGACTATTTCACTATGTTATAGAAATACTGAATATTTTTGTACACTGCAGGTATAAGTAAAATGCTTTTTTTTTTCTAAGTAAGGGACTCCATTAGACAACTGATTGCATTGATGTAGCTCAAAACCTGCAGAAGAAATGGTTGTATTTGAAATGAGACTAAGCTTTTAGCCAATATGTAACTATCTCAAATCTTTTGAAAATTAAATATGATTATACTTTTATTTATAATGTTTAATAACTTGGATTACGTTATACTTATATCTCAGCATAGAAAGATAATTATTTCATTGATGATATGACATGTAGAAGCATAAAAATTTGCATATTTATTTTAATATATCAATGTTATTCATTACTTCCTGTGTTTAAGAAAGATGGTAGCTATTGAGTTTGTGGCCACATTTCCATTCTACCATTCTCTAGATCTAATTCTCATTTCAGTGAATTCTAACATAATTTTTCTTAGAAGATTCTTTCTGAGGATATTAGTTTGATCATGATGCTATAAAAAATATTCAGCTTAAGAGCTAAGTAGGAAAGCTACTAAATTTCCTAGAATTAATTTTTGTGGTAATTTTCATAGTACAGGCTTGGAAATCCATTCAAAAATTAGCACCAGATAATTTGTATTCTGTCTTACAAACTAATTTATTTGTGATACTGGTCCTGTAATATGATAATGTAGGGGAGGAGGGTGTATGAACATGTACAATTTAATTTTTTTCTCACCAATTAATTATAGTGTCTCAGTTGGCTATTTTTATAGGGATTATGGAGGGATTGTGGTGTAATTATGAATTAATAATTTTTACTTCCTTAATGTTTCCATTGACACTTATCTGACATGAATTATGAGGTTCTGCTACTTTGTATAGAATGTGAATGTGAATTAAAAATGTAAAGGCAAAAAGAAATGTACAAAACTTCCTTTTGAAAACAAACTGTAATTTCTTTATGGGTGAGAAAATCCTCTGCCAGTTTGAATATCTATATTTCCAGAAATTATTATTGAGTATGAATGGGATTATGGCATATACACAGATAATACAGACAGACATATATATGTATATAATACAGACTAATGTATAATATAATCCTATCCTTGTTCAAATGGAACATGGAACTTTTAAAGACCCTACAACTCCACAGCATCATTTGATACCGCATCCTTGCAATAGTTAAGTTTGATCACAGATAGTGTATGATGATTTTGGAACTAAAAAGTGTATGGGAATCAGATTATGGGAGAATAAGCAGCAACCATGTCTGCCTCTACTCAGAATTTACCAAATGCAGTAGATCATTTGAGAAAAAACAAACAACCAAACAGGTACCATTACCATGAAGTCATTTTTCTAAACCACCTTCAATGCTATGTGGCTTAGCTCCTGTCTACCCACCACTACTGCATGGTGACTCTCAGGGAAGACAGATAAAAGTGTCGCTTCGATTAGTACAGATGCTGATTCAGGCCTTTGTCTTATGTTTTCCCATCCTGAAATCTGCCTTGCAGACCGTCATGCTGATAAAGGCTGGTTACAAGTAACATCTCTATTCTCCACCAGCTGTTAGGCAGAGAGCTAACGTGGAGGGTTTTCTGTTAACATATTTAAATCCGGCATGACAGTTGAGAAAAAATTTTATTGAGACCTAGGAAAAGACAATAAATGTGAATTCATACTTGAAGTTTTTTTTTTGAGTTTCTACTCATGACAGTTATATGTAATGTTGTGGCTTTAAAGAGTGTGTGTACTTTTCAGCGATGTGCAGTGATAGCGGATGGGTGTTTGTGCATTTCCACTTGTTACAGATTAGGTAAATGCACTCCTGTTATGTTCCACTCACTTGGTCTGAATCTTATTGTGTGGTTCATTCAGTAATCGAAAATTGTTCTGTGGGGAATATAGTCGATCTTTGAAACCTAGAATAATATTTAAAAAGAATATTAGAAAGGCAAATGAATTTGACACTATGAATACTCGATTATTGATATGAAAATTGCTCAAAAGTTCTTTTATTACTTTAGGAACTTTAACAATATTTTTGGACATAGAGGAAAAGAATGTTAATTAATTTGGAAGTTCAATTTCACTAATACATTAATGTTAAGAGTTAGAAACATTCTATTATTGAGCACTGACTGCATTCAATATATGAACATTTATACAATTTTTTTATTTTTATGTTCTTTAATGTATATACACATTGTGTGTGTGTGTGTGTGTGTGTGTGTGTGTGTGTGTGTGTGTAAAAAGCCAAGATATTTTGAAGAATTTAATGGTTTTGGAACTTTCATGAATTGAATGATTGCATTGATATGTATAACATTGATTCGTTTACCTTTGTCCATTAATTTCCAGCTGACTTCCATAGCAGCGGACACATTGTTGTTAATGGATGGAAGATACATAACACAGCAAAAAATAAATGGTTTGTGTGTATGGCAAAAACACCCGAAGAGAAACATGAATGGTTCGAAGCTATTTTGAAAGAACGAGAACGGCGAAAAGGTGGGTATATGCACTGGGCATATTCTACCTTGTGAACATTCGAATTTAGCGGGAAAGCAGAAAATGGGCAAAAGTTATGAGAAAGTAAAAAGGTCACTTGAATCTTCTGTGGGCTGTAAGCCCCATGCTAAAATTCTTTTTAGATGTTTCCAAAATTGTTACTTACTAAAATAAAAGAATAACCTTACACAGTTAGCAAAATGATTATATCATGACTGGCAGTGTCTTTTAAACAGTGTCTTAGTCTCTTCAGGCTGTTATAATAAACTACATAGACTGCATGGCTTATAAACAACAGAAATTTATTTCTCACAATTCCAAAGGCTGGGAAGCCCAGTCTGTATCTTAGAAAAGCTGTTTCCTGGTCCATAGATGGCTGTCTTCTCAGTGTGTCTTCATGTGGCAGAAGGAGCAAGGGAGCTCTCTGGGGTTTCATTGAAAGGCACCAATCCAATTCGTGAGGGCCCCACCCTCATGACCTAATCACTTTCCAAAGCCCTCCCCTGCCCCCCCTCAATGCCATTACATCAAGTGTTAGGTTTCAACATATGAATTTTGGGAGGATATGAACATTCAGGCTGTAACAGATAGTTTTACTGTCTTTAAAATGTGTTCAATTTTCTTTATACTTTATCCTTACCATTTCTAAAACATCATCATAGAGTTTTCTTTAAGAGACAAGCTTCAATAGTAGGCAGTGTTGTAGGACCTACACCAATTGTTCTCTGTATTTAAGGGTACATGAAAATTCCTAGGCCAAATATGTTTGTGTCCTAATTATAGAATAAGGCACTTTGGACACACACACACACACATTCATACACAAATACATACACACACGCACATACACACACATACACACATATATATGTATACGTGTGTGTGTATATATATATATGTGTGTATATATATATATATATATATATATATATATATATATATATATTAGCTTTCAAGAATTGTTACAATTCCATTGAATGTAATGTAATACAACCTAATAAAAAGCTTGTTCAAATGGGATGGTCTGGCTCAAATTTGCTTCACGTTTTTAGCAAGGTTTGTGGGAGGTAGTTGGTCGGTAGTATTTAATTGTGTGAAGTTTACCTGCAAGTAAGCATATTTATGCAATTTAGCTAGGAAATGGAAGTATCTTTACCAAATAATTGTTAAGGAACACCACAGTGTTTATTCCTTTTCCCGGAGATCTAGGAATAAAACAGCTCATTGGTGATGACATTTTGGAACACAGAGAGGCTATCTTTCCATCTTCAGATATTTTCCCTTGAAGAACATACAGATTTTCCACCTTGATTAAAATATCCATAGTACATAGTTGTGTAAGAATTTCCAAAGCATTTTCAGATACTTACTCTTTTGACTGATGGTGGATGAAGAATCAGATAGGAATTTTTAAGACAAAGATTATAACTGCATACCTGACTCTTAAATTTTGTTGAATCTAGCAATCAATTCAAACACAGCAAATTAATTTAAAAAGGTAAATTAAATTTTTCATCAGATTGAACCTTTTATTTTTAAAGAATGACTATGCATATTGATATACCTAAGACAAGGAAGGAAGGAAGGAAGGAAGGAAGGAAGGAAGGAAGGAAGGAAGGAAGGAAGGAAGGAAAGATAGAAGAGAAAGAAAGAAAAAAGAAAGAAGAAAGAGAGAGAGAGAAATAGACATAAAGATAAAGAAAAGAAAGGAAGAAAGGAAGAAAAGAAGAAAGAAAGAAAAAAGAAAAGAAAAGGAAAGAAAGGAAGGAAGGAAAGGAAAGGAAAGGAAAGGAAAGGAAAGGAAAGGAAGAAAGAAAAGAACTTTCTATAAATCTGTTCATAGTAATGGGCTCTGTTAATGGATTGTTCACTATTACTGGCAGATGTTAATGTCTCCTACATTGTGAAATAACGTTCTAGTAAGAAATTTTGTAGCTAGGAGATGAAAAAAATTCAAGTATTTCTTTTTCTGTAACAGTTCTTCATGGGTGCCATCCATTGATTAAGTGTCAGTGTTCCCAGGATTCACCTCTGGCACTGTTCTCCAAACTAGATTTTGTGTTTGAGTCTTCTATGCCCACCAGATTAATGCCTACTTTTGCACTGCCACGTTCTCAGTCTTTATGTTTGGCTCTGTCGTTTCTCTTGAGTGTCATACTCATGTATTCCACTGACCCCTGGATTTAACCGGAACGTCCAAAGTCAACCTGCTCAGTGCTGGACTCCTCCTTACCTGAAACCCATTGCCCACTGTGACTCCCAATCCCCATCCAGTTCTCATGTCAAAAATCTAGAAAACATCCTGATTTCTTCTCTTGCCTTCACGCCTATGATTAATCTTGCACTGCGTCCTCTCAATACCACCTCCTAGGTATTTCTCAACTTCATTCTCTTTGCCCTGTGGCCTCTGCTACTGCCCACGCAGGCTTGAGCTGGCCTGAACTTTGGCAGTGCCCTCCTGATGGTCTCCTTTTTCTTAAACCCTCACCCTTTCAGTTTGTCCTCTGAGCTTAGTCTCCAAAGCTACAAGACTTCCTTTCGTGTACTATCCTGCCTGCCCCTTCTCCTGGTTACAACAGTTAGATGCTTCCTCCCCCACCCCAGCTCTCCCACCCCCCCAATCCTAAGGAATGAAGTCGTGGAAATTAAAGGTGAGCAAGGACCCTGTCCAACCTATGGTGCATCTCTGGTCCTCTCACCTGAAACCCAGGGCTTTGTGTCTCTGTGCTGCTGCACCTCACTTAGCTCTTGTGCTTGCTTTTTCTCTCTCTCTCTGGAATTCTGTTTATCCTTGGGCCCTTCTGTGAAGCCTTTCTGAACTCTTATGAACACTCTGAAGGTGCCTCCATTGTATCACAGTTTTTCCTATAAGGCAGTCTACAGGGCCACCGTGCCCAGTTGTACATACGTAGCCTTACAAAGGGGTCCCTAGGGTCTGAGGTACAGCTGCTCTTCCTCCACTGGCCAAACCACGTGCCTCTGAGACAGTGTGCACAGAGGTGCCATATGGCCCTGGACATCCTGCTTTGACTATCTTCCTGGTATCCCATGAGCTTCTTGAAAAACCAGGGCCCTATTGTGCAGAGCTGTGTATTCGTAGCCCCCAGCACATGGAAGACACACAATAAATATGTGTTTAATGAAGGCATGACTGAATGAAGAGACTCTTTCGCTTACCTGTCCTTTGTTTCATTTTTGATAGGTTTAAAATTAGGAATGGAGCAAGATACCTGGGTAATGATCTCTGAACAGGGAGAGAAACTTTATAAAATGATGTGCAAACAAGGAAATCTGATCAAAGACAGAAAAAGAAAACTGACTACGTTCCCTAAATGCTTTCTTGGAAGGTAAGGTTGGTAGTCTGGGTGCATATATTTCTTTCGTATTTTCACTATCTCAAGGGTTAACTTTCCTTAATTATTTGTTTTTCTTTAAAAAAATTCTCCCAAGGATTTTTGAATCTGTATTTACTATCAATATTTCCAGGACCATAGTTGGGTAAAGAAATGTACAGAGAGCCAGGAATTATGATCAAAAAACTTAAAGCATCTATCCATTCACTTGTGACTTCCATAATTTCGGATTTACCATGTCCTAAGGGCAGAGCAGAGGCTGGGGTCAGGCAGAGGCTGGCAGGCAGCGGAATTTGCCTGTAGGGGACAGAGTTTGGCAAGGACATGAATACAGGGTCAGAGAAGACCAGAGAACTGAAGACGCATGGTCTAAGCTACCAATTAATTCAGAATTTTGACACCTGGGCTCAGGATGAAGAGCTAGAGATGAAGAATGTGAAACAGTGGGTCATGTGAGTGGCCACACGCAGATTTGCAGGTGGGGCTGGGTGGGGGAAGGTCACTTGGGTGTTTAGCATAGATGGCCTGTGTCCTTGAGTTTCTGCAGACAGCTGCACATGGAGTCCCTGCTGGGCTGAGTGGGCAGGACCTAAAGGAAGAGTGGCTGCCCAGGTACATAGGCCGGGCTGTGGGCTAGCTTCTTCCTGTGCATTGCTTCTCCTTGAATACATACTTATATTTTGTAAGGATTCAGAAAGCAGGGGCCAGGGAGTTTAATATGGTCAAGTTCAAAGAACTAGTAAATGTTGATGTCGACTCAATAAAAGTAGACTGGAGTAGTTAGTAGTTCAAAGCCCAGACGTCATGGTCTCCATTCAGATTTATTGCTGCCACTGGCTAGTTGAGAGATTTTAGAAAGTTAAATTTCCCTTTCTTGTCTAAAAATAAAGATAATTGCAGTGTTTACCTGTAGTAACTACCCGGTTGTCTTCTTAATTACCTATGCAGGCACACAAAATCACCACGGCCGCCCTAGCTCCCAGCCCTATTAGAAGAACATGGGCCAGGAAGCCCATGTGTTTACGGGCAGCGTGAAGTCTCTTCTTCCGGTGGGCGTGGTCCGCACAGCAGGCCACACAGCTGCCCGTGAGCTAGTGTCACTAGTGTCAGTGGTCCCCCACGTGATGGCTTCTATGCAAGAAAGGGCAGGTGTGAGCCCACCTTGACTTAAAAGCCCCACGTGGCAAAGAAGACACTATTTGTTGTAACGCCCTCGTGGGTATAACTTCCAGGGTCTCCACAGGGACATGTCCACTTACAAGAGAGTCACCTCAAATTATGGCTTCTCCCCAGGTATTGTGAGTATGCGATTTAGCCATCGGGGTCATTTTTACCAGAAGCAAGGCTGCCTACTAAGGAGCTGGAGCTGATACCTTGCCTTCATAAGGTTTCTAGTTAAACAGCCAGAAAGTTAACCCTGGGTTAACTTCTTATTGAAGGACAGAGGGTTTTATTAACCTTTTAGCCACAATGTCTCCTATGGCTATAGGGCTAGTTAGTTGCCAGGACAGGCAAAGCATCCCCCAGAGCACCTGATACATAGGAGAGACTCAGTAAACCCTGCCTGTGTTAATGGCGACTTTTTCCATAACAGCCTCTCCCTCTTCCGTACAGCGCAAGTTCAAGATGGTTTCTAATGGCATCACGGTCCCTGTGCTGTGTGTCGCTGGGATCTTTTTGTTACTTGAGTAGGTCCCACAATAAAGCCACTCATTAACTTCCTTTCCTGCCCCTTCTCCTGTCCCCACCATTCTCCTAATTTATAGCGATACTGAAAATGTGTTCTTTTCCTCATTTGTGTTGGACACATTCAGGAATCTGCTGACATCAGAATGTAGAATTGGGCTTTAGCTACATATCGACCATTTCAACCATCTTGTCAACTGCTGACATTAATAAGTATTCACAATGTGCCAGGCTCCGTGCTGGCTCCCTGACATTTATCAGCTCATTTAATCCTGTGACTGCACTATGAGGCTGATGTGCTCATTATTATTTCTGTGTTATTAAGGGAAAAACTGAGCTTTGGAGAGCTAAATTTACTAATCCAATATCACACAGCTGTTAGAAACAGAAACAGGATTTGAATTCAGGTTAACTTTTTGCAAAGTACTCGATCTTAACAGCTACACCGTATTTCACCTTACTTGTTTTATTTTTTTCTTCTTCTCTTGCAAGGCTCTTATTTAACAGAGGGATAAAAAGCACTTTATCAGTGTCTTCTGCCTTAAAATGTACTTTTTAGACCAGCAGACACCCATATTTAGAATTCCATATTCCTTGGCTATTTGACTTTCACCATATGTGTTGCTTTTGGTTTTGAAATAAATGGAAAAGTAATTTCCTGACACTTTTCATAGCTTTGCTTCTCTGGCCTCTGTGGGAAAAAATAAAACCATTCTAAAATATATCCATTAGTTTATATAAAAAGTCAAATGCTATATTTTTATAACAGATGCGTGATAAAATTTTCCTAGTGAAATGTCTCTGTATTTAGCATTCTCTTGATGATATCACATGACCTTAAAAATATATATACCACTGAGCTGGGGTGCTCCTAAGTGATATAAAACATCATCCTTCTTATCTATGTTGCCAGGGCTCCTCACCCCACCCCTTCCAGAAAAGGAGAAAGATGTGAACTGTAATCCTCTTTGGCCTTTCACCTCCACAGCAGATGTGTGTGGTAGACAGCTCTGATGGCTGGTTTTGTGCTGGAATATTCCTTAGGGATGACACTTTAGATGCAACAATGAATGAATTTACCAAGTAATTTTAAAATTTGGGAAATAAACGTAGTAAAACGTTTCTGTCTTTTCGTGCATATTAATTTTCTATTGCTGCAAAATGAATTGCTGCCTATGCTGCCTACCTAGTGGCCTGAAATAGCACCCACTGAGGAGCTCGTTCTGGAGGAATACTGGGTCCTGTGCTTGGAGGCTCTCCCAAGGTCACATTCCAGGTGTGGGCTGGGCTGGCCTGGGCTCTTATCTTGAGACTGAAAAAGAATGCACTTCTTAGCACATTCAGGTTATTTGTAGAATTTAGTCCTTTGTCCTTGTAAGAATGAGAACCTGCTGGCGGTTGACCAAGGTCTCGCTCTCAGCTAGAAGATGCCTGCATTCCTTGCGGCGTGGCCCCTCTGGCTTCAGACGCGGCAATGGCACACTGAATCTTTCTCATGCTTTAAGTTTTTCTCTTTTCCTTTTGTGCCACCAGACTGGGAAAATCCTCTGCTTCAAAGGACTCAACTCACTGGGTCAGGCCTGCTGGGATAATTTACATATTTTAAAGTGAACTGACTTGGGATTTTAATTACCTATGCAAAATTCTTTCACGGCATGACCTAGATTAGGATTTGATTTAAAAACCAAGCGATAGGATTCCTTACAGGGTGTGGGAAGCCATCTTTAGAATTCTGTCTACCCTAGGGGGCATGCAGTTTGTTTTTATTTCCCTCTTAGAGTTTCACACCCACTGCTTCTCTGTGCCTGGAAAGCCACATTCCAGTCTTATCTCTTAAATTAAGTCATTAATACTCTTTCTGGTTCTGTCCATTAGCTATCTTTAGGATCTGTTTTCTTTAGTCCCAATTTGCCTTTATGTAGATAATAACCTTTTAATTTAAGCTCCTGTAAAATTTCTTTGTGATTATTGGAGGTCTCAACAAGTTAGATAATTACTAAGTATAGTTTAGGTAAGTCTGAATGTATACAGATATGGATTTTGTAGAAAAGAGTTCAATTTAAAAACTGGGCTTTACATATGAAAAAATATATGCCAAAATGCACTGTAAATGTTCCTTTATATTTTGAGATTTCTTTCATATCTGCTTGATGAATGAATGGTGCAGACAGACTTCCTGGGGAGAAAATTAACTATTTAACTTTTTCATTGGATTTTTGTTTAAGTGAATTTGTATCCTGGTTGTTGGAAATTGGCGAGATTCATAGGCCTGAAGAAGGTGTTCATTTGGGACAAGCATTATTAGAAAATGGAATCATCCACCATGGTAATTATTGTATTACTCATTTAATCTATTTAGCCAGAAGTTGCATATATTTTAATTAAATGATCTGTTTAGTTTATAATAATTCTTCACATTATAAGATGCTTATGTTTTTTCAACAACGTTTTTGAGTGCCTAATATATGTAAAACTGTGTTTTGGGGAATGTGGGTTTATGGTGATATTTGCTACCTTTAAAATGAACAACTAGAACACGGGCAAGAATTAGAAATGCAGTAAGCGTTGTGGGACTGTGGAGGAAGGGATGGTGAGTTCTAACTGGAGTGTTTGGGATGCTTCCTGAGGGGACTGGGATTAACATTGGGTGTTACAGAATGAATAGAACTCTGGCAGGGGCAGAAGGGCAGAAGGACATTCCAGCCTGAGGAATACTATGTGGCACT
>CM053511.1:47817682-47862975 GCA_028627145.1 Eidolon dupreanum
TCTTTTTGTTTTGTTTTGTTTACTTTTTGGCAGCAATCCTGTCTCAATTTGATGGCTACAAGCCATGCACGTGGTTTGAATGGGTTGGGGTAAAATAGTTGAAACTTCACGTGTTTGTTTATGTGTGTTTTACAAGTCTTTTGGCTTTTTTTCTGGATTCACCAAAAATAATTCATGAGATTTTATTCTGACAGCTTTTTCTCCCCCTTCAACATTTTTAGCAAAAAGTAAAGGTCAAAGTCTTCAATCTGATCATGAAAATGGAGCTCAATGCAGCAAATTATCCCTTCTGCAGATGTTGCATTCCCTATAAAGAGAACCTAAGACTTATAAATGTAAACTCAGAGCTTTTATTTAAAATTTTTCCTTTCTAGAAGGAATTTTTTTTTAGACTGTCTTTAAAGTGACTTCTCCTGGAAAAAAGAAAAGTTAGAAGTTTAATAGGAGTCTTTATGAGTATGAAAACCTTATCCTAAGGATGCAAATGAAGGATAAACACTCTTATTTTCTACTGAGGAAAGGAAAAAATTAAGTGACATGTCAGAAAGTATTTCTGAGTGATAGAAAACTGTTAAATTTTGGAATCAGTTAGATATTGAAATTATGTAATCCACTCCAGAGATCTAAACACAGGATGAATGCTCAAGATTTGTTTATGTGTGGTCTTGGCCTAATTACAGCGGAATAAAACAGATAAATGTTAAAATTCACTTCCTGGGCTGAGACTCAAATCATACTTACTAATTGGAATATCTGATCTTTGAAGGGTACTTTTTGCTTGACTTTTTGGCATTGTAAAGAAATAGAAAACACAAACTCATATTTATGTAAAAATAAATACCCTACACACAGTTACATGTGATATGCTAGCCAAATATTGCTAACCTCAGTTTAGTTCTTAAGTCATTATAAGGAAATTGTAAAGGAATTATATTAAAAAATTCTTATTATGAATCTTACTGTCCAAATACTCGACTAGGATTACTGTGTTAGGAAAACAAAAGTTTTAGGTAAAACTACAAGTTTCAGTATTTGGAAATATGTATTTCATAAACGTATTCGTTTTGTCTGCCATTTTTTAGATTGTCAGTATTTTAATATATTGTTCCTATGTTCTTAGTTACTGATAAACATCAGTTCAAACCAGAACAGATGTTATATAGATTTCGCTATGACGATGGGACATTTTATCCAAGAAATGAAATGCAGGATGTCATTTCAAAGGTAACAGCTTTTCTTACAACCTTTTATCAATAGCAGAATTCATGTTGTCATACTTTAGCAAGATACATGGTGTTGAAAGACTTAAAAATTCTTTTGGTGTAAGCAAGTCTTTCATTTTCTTCTTGCTGTTCTAAGAATTCTAATGTTAGATTACTTTTTTTCATTCTTTTGTCTAGTTCTGAATGAAAGTAATACAATTGTGTCACTCAGAAGGTTATATTCTGTGAAAATGTTTTCACATGTAGGAACAAGTGGTCATGACACATGAATAAACTTAAAAAATACAAATACATTAAATTAATGTAATGTGTTTATTTGTATACACTTGACAAAATTATTATTGCCATATAATAAATCAGTAGTATGATGTATTACTGCATATATTTGTTTTCTGTTTGCATTATATCTTGATATTTTATATTTTAAGAAAAATAATTTTAAAATCCCTTTGTATATGTATATGTCATATGCATATGACAAATTCATAGCACAATTTAATCCTGTTTTTAATGATTTAAGTCATATCATCTTTATATTGTAGTAACATTGGAATAACTTTTAAATTGGTGGAGATCGCTTAATAATTCCTGAATGTCAACAGTGAATATATTTATTTCAGAATTTCGTTGATGTGTCCTTTCCTTTGAGTAATTGTCCTTACTTTTGACATGTCTTTATTTTACAATAGGGTGTAAGATTATATTGCCGTCTTCATAGTTTGTTTACTCCAGTGATCAGGTGAGTTTGGTTTCTGCAGATAGATTTAAAAAGATTTTAAAAATTTGCTGTTGATTATTGACTAACCTAGTGCATTTATTATTGAAATCTCAGAAATTTCCTTTCAGGGAGCTCTTTATGCAAGTGGATAAAATGATGTGAAAATTAATTGTAAATTACTGACAGAGGCTAGAGAACTGTGAATATAGCTAGTAATTATCACTTCGAGTTGTTTATAATTTGGGTTTTGAAAATACTGTCATTTTCTCATTCCCTTTTGATCCAGGCCGGCAAACTAAATGAATGATAGATTTTTGCCCTTGCGGCCCCGTCCTGATCATGGGCACTTTGTTGGTATCTAACTAAACTTTGAATGATTTCTCAGATCTGAAAAGTCTATTGAAAGGAGAGTCTGATAAGGGACCAGTTGATTACCTTTATTCCCTGGGGATGTGGTGTCATTGTGACAAAATGAATGCCAAGGTTCTCAGTGTATTTCCTTTGGGACAGGTCTACAGCCTTCCCCTACAGCCCAGCCAAGCCATTCATCCTACAGTGCAAATCCAACCTTCCTGGAGAATTCAAAAGTGAAAATTAAAAGAATTGCTTTGTTCTCTACATTTTGAGGAAGTTTTTTGTGCAATCCTATCTGTATTTAAAGGGAAAAAATATCTATATTATTATTATTTTTTTATTAATGAAAACCATAATTTTTGCAAAGTTATTACCAAGTAATATGGCAGTAATGATCTTCTGTATATAAGAACATGTGAAAAAAGAAACGTCTGTTTTGGTGTCATTGTGGGTCTTTTCTGCTGTGAGCTGATGGAGTTTTCAAGTGTTTTACAGACCTTGTAGCCCTCTCTTATTTACACATAATGTGGACAGTTGATTCAGATTATATTGAATAGACTTCTTGTTTCCCACTAAGACTAAATGAAATGTTTCCCTGTGCTCACTTATCAACTTCCTTAACGTTTATGATTTCTTTTTTCTTTATAGAGATAAGGATTACCATTTAAGGACCTACAAATCTGTAGTGATGGCCAACAAACTGATAGACTGGCTGATTGCACAGGTAAATAGACAAATAGAAGTTGCTGAGTTACATTCTTTGTGGTTTTAACTTAAAGCATGTGATTTAGGTCTTGTTGTTGTTATTGTTATTATTATTATTATTATTATTATTATTATTATTGTTTCCGCCTGCAGATGAGGTACAGTGAAATAACTTGACCAATTTCTATAGCTAATAGGAAGCAAAGTTAGGATTTGAACCTAGAAAATCTATCTGACTTTGGAATCTTCAGCCTTGATTTTTATACTATGTTGTCTTTCAGGAAGAGATTATTTCTATTTTAAAATTATCAACTGATATACTTAAATCAAAAAAAGAAGCGTAATTTGAATATCACTGAAGAGTAGCAATGGCATATACTAAATTTTTTGCATGTTTTATTCACTAATTTGTTTTAAAGTATCTATTTATCAATCCTAGCAAGTTATTCTAATCTTTCTGTGCCTTTTCCTGTTAGATAATAATTGTGCTTTGATAATATGAACTGTAATAACCATCTACATACATTTTAAATAGGAAGGTACATTAATAAATATATAAATTATAAATAAATAATAATAAATAAATAAATAAATAAGAAGGTACAGAATTTGTTGTCGTTATTATTCTGTTTCTTCGAATGTGGGAGCTGATAGCTGGTATCAAGAAAAGGTATTTGCTAATCTGGGTACTGAGCCAATACAAATATAAATTTATTTAAATGTTTCACTGTACTAGTCAACTAATAAATGATCAAATGTTTTCCTTTGATTAAAGAAAAGGCTAAGAAAACTGATATCCACTTTGACAGAACTTACTATTTTGAGGAAGGAGATATTGCTTGGTTGAAATATTGTCATTCCATTTGGATATTTGAGTCAATTTCATAAACACTTTTACTTTTTCGTTGTTAAAGAAAGTGGCCTACTTCCTGTTACAAGTGGATGATAACATTTGATACTTAATCATAAAAATTTTTTTTTTTTCCAAATAATGTTTAATTCACATTTGGCTCATCTATACACATATATTTTGAGATTTTTATTATTTAATATTTCTTAACTATCTAAGACCACCTGTTTTTGTATTTTATAGCACTTAAATTTATTCTATTTAGAAGTTAAGATTTTAGATTAGACCTGTAGTTACCTCTAGATAAAACCCTAATTCACATGCCCAGTGGGTTTACTGGTTTCAGAACCTGTGGTAATATGGTGGTCAAAGTGTGTCACTGGAACTGATTCTGTACTTGGTATCAGAGTCGAAATTTCACATAGGAACTCTAATGTTATAGAATTCAAATGAACTTAGACTATATGTTAGTTATGGGAGAAAACTGAAGAAATATTTTTTGAAGTAAAAGCTGGTGCTGAATAAATATTTAAAGTTCTGATGCAGGAAGTCAGTTATCAACTGTTTTTTATTTTTTTCCTTTTTGCATTTTTACTTTCCAAACTTGACCATTAGAAGAAAAGAATAAATTGCTCAAAAAACTGAACCAAGTTACAGATGTTTTTTTCCTCAGGTTTTCTTAGTGGTCTGTTATGACAATATCTATAAAAATTGTACATAGTATAAATTGCAATGGACCGAGACTTGGGGAACCTGGTGTCTGATGACAGCACTGTCAATAAGTAGTTCTGCAAACTTGGACAAGGCACTTAATCTCTTTAGATTTTATTTTCACAACCATTTACTTCTTACTCTAATAGCTATACTTGTCATCTCTTCTCTGTCACTTAAGCTTTATGATTCTGATATTGTAAAATTTACACAAATGTAAGTATCAGACATAATTAACTCTTATTGCTTATCTTCAGATTAGGAAAACATGGGCTGGCTCGGAGGACACAAACATAGTAATAGAATGATAAGAGCATGATAAAGTTCTTAAGCTGGAAAGTAAAGGTTTGTTTCTGCCATGACTCTCAAGTGATAATATAGCTTCGTTGCCAGTACTGACCAGGAAACTGAATTGATTTGGACAGCTTTAGAGAACAGAATAAAGAACTGCCTCCAATAAGAGTCTTTATATGGTTTGAGGAATATTCTGGATCTGACAGTTTCTCTGTTATTTAGCAGTGTATTTGTGACATCGTCATGGAAAGCATGATGACTTTACTTCTGAATACATTTTTAACTGACCATTGTCCCGCTTCTAGTACAATGGGGTATAGATAACTTATTCCATGAAGTCAACTCCTTATGTAGCAGGAGCATTAATGTATTTTTAAAACAACATTTAAATCACATAAGTTATGATTTGTTTATGTCACATTTTATAATTAAGTAATGCCTTCTTTCTTCACAACCAAAGCCATTTCTGTTGTGCTTTCTTTTAATTCTCACCAGTTCTATGTGGCAGGAGTCGGGTTTTTAAAAGGCACATGGATAGCAAACACTTTAGGCTGTATTTTGTATACCATATGTTCAATAAAATAATAGGCTGACCAGCATATCAATTGAACGATCGATTAAATGTTCATGATTATTAAACAAACTCTTATTGTAAGTTTAGCTTTTAAGCAAGTGCTTTGATGGTTAAAATAAAGCAAACCAAGAAAACAGGAAGTAGGCATGGTTCCTGCCTGCAAGGGACTGTTAGTCAATGGGGCTAATTTTTACATATTATCTAAGGTTTTGCTTCACCATCCTCTCCCCTAAGAAGCTTTGCTCGATCCTCCAGTCTGTGATCCCAGTTCCCTGGGAATATGTGTCTAAGCAAAAACCGTATTATACTGTCTCCGTCTTAGCATGCATGTTTCTTAGAGCAGGGGCTTATTTAACCTTTTTCTGGCTCCTAGTATAATGTCTGATTGGGAATACTGACTGAATTGAATAATAGTACTTATTATATACCACAAATTTACGTGACCAAATCCTTTATTAGATTCGAATTACTCGAGGGCAGGGAAGTGTTTTGCATTTGCATGTTTTACTGTATTATCTCTAGTACTTTGGCATGATATGTGGCAAAAAAGTGTAAATATCTTTTGAATCAATGCATAAAAGTTACTTAACAGCTAGATTTTGAAAAGGGCACAGACACATTGTCCAAAGATACAGATTAGAAGTGCTTTCCTAGTGGACAGGAAGATTAGTGAGGATTGGAGTTGTGATGGCACAGGGCAGAGCTTGTCCTGATCCTTGAGAGACAAATAGGGAGAATTTAAATGGGCAGAGGGTCAGGAGAAGTGCATTGTGGGTATGAATGAGTACATGAGTGAAAGCAAGGATGAAAATAAGCACAGACTTCAGGCAACAACAGGGGAACGACTTGACTGGAGCAGAAGTTGTGGATGTTCAGAAAGTGAAGCTGGAGAGGTGGAGTGAAGCCAGCAAGGGTTGGGCCTTGAAAATCTAACGGAAAATTTTGATATGTTATGATTATAAAAACAACAACAAAAAAAGTTTTTAAAAAGTTTTGGAACATGAAATTCCTGTATAAGAAAGTTTAATTCTATAATAGCATATGTTGGATAAAGTACAAAAAATTATTATGATTTAGAAGTGAGATGACGAAACACTAGATTAGGGTGTTGACATGAAATATAACAGAAGGCAGAGAGAATAGAGGATGGATTTGGTAGAGTACCTAAATACTAAGAGATAGAACTGGGAAAAAAATAGATAATATGTGAGAAAGCACTTCTTAAACTATAAAACATGCAATTGTTAGGTTACATACATATACACATACATATATATATGAATCCATACTTATATGAATAAAATAAGTGTTTTCTAGGTTAAAATCATAATGGGGTTGCATTGGGCTTCCTTTTTAAATTCAGTTCTATGATTATTATTTTGGCAGGATAGTGAAAGAGAAGCAAGCATCTGCTGGCTCAGCTGAACAATTTACTCTTAGTATCTTATCAGTCACCTTAGATTAGTAAGTTTCTTTAGGCCTCTTACCAAGCAAGACCATTTGGAGGAAGAAAAGTGATAGCAGAGATCATGCATAATGATATTTGCTTGGCTTTATTTAGTGTGTTTTCTTATGTGGGATATTTCCTTGACCCATAATTACAGTATAAGATTGAAGGAATAAGAGAAAAGGATCGTTTATGGGAGCAATAAATTTTAGTTATTTAGGTATCTTCATGTTTAGTAAAGTAAGGATTTTCTGAAGAGACATTAAATCTTTGTTTTTCGTTTAATGTCAGAAGAAGATGTTTTCATCATCAAGTAAATGTTTTATAAGAATTAGATATGTTGTGGGCTTATGAAAGCAACGTATGCCATGATATCTGAATGGCTTTGTCAGTTTAGTGCGGGAATGTCAAATGTCTTAAAGGTGCATGCCTCCGGCTTCCTAGTAACTTGTGTGGTGCTCTTATGGTTAACAGGGGGATTGCCGCACCAGAGAAGAGGCAATGATATTTGGCGTCGGACTCTGTGACAATGGATTTATGCACCATGGTAGGACTCTTATTCTGGAAGCTGACAGATGTATTTCACTGCTTTGCTTTTGTTAGGGCGCAGGATGTAGGGCACGGTGTTCCAGTGGAGTCATATAGAGACAAACCAGCAAGACTGTCTCCAGGTCTTGCCATGTGTCAACGTTGGGTCACCACATCTGCATTCAGTTTCATGGTTTGTGCCATCCTATGTCAAATTGCTATTATCTACCAGTTGCTGTGACTTCCTCCTATTTTTCTAGACTGTAACTGATTCCCAAAGAGCAAGGGATTTTGCTGAGAAGTTTTTAAAAAAAATAGCTCATGTACCTCTTTAAAACCATTTCATATCAGAGTCATAGTTTTTTTTTTTTAATGCTATTATATATTTAATATAATGCTATTATATATTAATTAAATAAGAACATATACAGTTAAATATTTATTTTCCTTTTTATAAAAATACTTTCAAAGCTACCTCAGAGAACAACATTATAGATCTCTGAAAAAATCTGTGTCTTTTTGGCTACTTATTGAAGATTTATTTATTTCTTCTTGTTTGATGACTTCATTTCCTGTATCAGTTGTGATAGAGAAATATCAGTCCTTGAAGAGCAAACTATCGAATGGAAGAAATGATACCATTATAGGGAATTAAAACATCAAGCTGAAAATAAGCAGTTATAGATAAGTAGTAATTTGATTTCAACATTTATTCTAAAATACTGCGTTATGACAAAAGTTTTCCTTGCAAAAGTCTCTGTCAGCAAATCACAACTCATGCCAGCCTTGTTGTCCTTTCTCACTCCTGATAGGCTGTTTCATGGAGGAGAACAGCAAACATCATGTGAGTTTTTAGGAAACTGCTTACGTCACGTAGATAAGACCTAACTCCATTTCAAATATATTCTTGTTTCTATCTTCAGCGATGACTTGTGTTACTTTTTAATTTATGGTTGATAGTTTCATCCAAAGATCAATATATACATCTATGTGGTCAATAATTATTATTTGGAACTCTGTAAAAAATAAGAAAATAAATAGCAATCAGTTTTGATTGCTTACCATGTGTCCAGTTATTCACATTTATTATCTCATTTTGATTTTGTACAACATTATGAGGAAGGTTTTATGGCCCCCATTTCACAGAGGAGGAAACTGAAGTTCAAAGAGTTTCAGTAACTTTCCCCCTAGAACAGGAATTTAAATGCAAGTCTGTCTCATCATAAAGCTTTAATTTTGTACTGTGCCATGAGACCACTTCCTTCCATTGAGCTCTCTGGCTCAGAGAATCAACCTGTCCCAACAAGCATTCTTCAAGGAATTAAGGGAAGATAAATCAGAATAGAGAAGATTTCTCTTTTCACATATTTTGACTGTTGTCAGGATCCCACTGAACCCACATTCTTTCTATCAGTATTAAGCTTTATTTTAAACAAGGCTTATAAGACATAAACCTTGTTATCATTAGGACATGTTAGGAATCTTAGGGATTTGGGGGAAAATATTAATGCTCAGATGAAGGGGAAAAAACTGACCTTTGCAGAAATAAGGTTTTTTGAGAATAATGCCTTTAAACAGAAAAGAACTCGGAATTACTGGGAACTAAAATCACACTTCACCCAGAAGACATATTTCTGGTTTCAAATGTTAGAACAAAGCGACCACAATGGGAATTGCTCACACACATAAAGACAGCAGTTAACCCCTTTGAATTTTCCCATGATTGTGCAGGATATTAAAAACATACTTAAAATGTTTACTACATATATAAAACCCTGTGGGTTTCTCTGTTTTTGATTGTATACATTGTTCGATTCAATGTGATCTTTTATTTAAATTTAGGTTTTAATTTGGAAAATGAAGGACTTGGTTAAGTATAAAAAACTTAACAGTGAAAAATATGACATTAAAATTTTTAAGTCCTTTAAGTCAGAGGTCCCCAACCCCTGGGGCCACAGACTGGTACCAGTCTGTGGTCTGTTAGGAACCGGGCCACACAGCAGGAGGTGAGCAATGAGCAAATGAACGAAGCTTTATCTGTATTTGCAGCCGCTCCCCAGCGCTAGCATCACTGCCTCAGTTCCCCCTCAGGTCATCTCATAGGATCACTAGTCCCCGGTGCCAAAAAGGTTGGGGACCGCTTCTTTAGGGTAACAATAATTCAAAGGAAACATTGGCTTGATATCATAGACAAAAATAAGAAAATATCATAGGGATATTTGTAAATGTAACTTGTTCTAGGAGCATAAAGTTGAGGTCGTGATAGAGTTATTATTTTACTGAATGTCTATTAGTATGGACAAAGACTTTGATTTTTGGAATAATTGAAATAATTTGCATCTCTCTGTTTCCATAGTCCTGGAAAAAAGTGAATTCAAAGATGAACCCCTACTTTTTCGTTTTTTTGCGGATGAAGAAATGGAAGGATCCAATATGAAACATCGACTTATGAAACATGATTTAAAAGTTGTGGAAAATGTTATAGCTAAATCATTATTGGTAAGTTTATTAATATGTTATATGTCTTTTCCTTGACTAGATATTAACGGATTACATAGATATGTTTGATAGTAACACATATTATTTCATTCTGTTTGATTTGCAACCTTTCTACTTGCTTTATTAATAATGTTAATATTTTGCATTTCAGATTAAATCCAATGAAGGCAGCTATGGTTTTGGGTTAGAAGACAAAAATAAAGTTCCAATAATTAAGTTGGTAGAAAAGGGGTCTAATGCTGAGGTAATGTAAATTAGCATTTTTATTTAAATTTGTTGCCCATGCCATATAAATATAAAAGTTCTAAACAAATTGAAATCAGCCTTTAAGTATCTTTCCTGAAAATAATTTTCTGAATAATCTATTCTGAGGTTTTACAAATATTCTTGGGACTTGTGGCAGAGGAGCCCATGTCTGTGCACTCAGGTGTGGGAGGGGGAGGGGAGGGGTTGGAGATATTTACAGCAGTGAACTTCTTGACCTCCTGGGAGGTGGGATGGCTCATTCTGTGCCCCTGGGAACCTCCTGATCTAGCCTGCAACCCTGTGGAGATTGCATAGGGTGGGATTGTATTATGTATGTCAGAGCATTCTTCCCTTAATTCAAGGGCTGTGTCTTTTATTTTCCTATCACTTTTGGCTGTCACATAAATACAGATTCCGTCAGAAGCACATGCTTTGACTTATTTTCCCATTGGGGTAATGCTAAATCATGTTCTCTCACCTCACTAGCCTTTTAAACAAAGACATTTCCCGATCGTTCATTCATTCATTCAGAAATATTTATTTAGTACCTACTATATGCTAGGCAGTGTTCTAGGCTCTGGGAATACAGCAATGAACAAAACAGACAAAATTTTTTGCTCTGATGGAACCTACTTTCCAGTGTTACATCCTAAGTTTATCAGATTTAAAGTATTCTCACCCTACTGCCTAGTTTATAAGATGCTTATTTTTCCAGCAAACTTCTCAATAGTTGAATCTTTAACAAAGAATGTGAGAATGAATGAGGCATGGCTTTGAATTTTAAATCTATTTACAGTTAGTAGTAAACTGTCACCCATCCTCCCATCTGCTAATGCCCAAGGTCTCCGCCTTTTATCAAACACAAACTCATGTAAAACAAAGTTTTATGTATAGTACATTAATGTTGAGCAAAATAACTCTGGCCAACTCATACTCTATTAGTGGGCCCAGCCAACAAATGACTATTTTTAGTAGTATTCTGTGAGAAAGAAATGTTTCTCCTAGACATTTTCAGAGAATGTTCTTAGAGTATAGCTTTATTTGACTATGCCACTGATAAAATGCCTTCTCCTAGGTCTTCATCATTTATCTGGTAACCAAAACAGCATACAGTTTATCAGCAGTAAGGTTGGTTAAGAGAGTGGCCTGGTTGGCATGGAGAGGTAATTTTTTCTTCTCTGTCAACTTTTCAGCATCTTGCAGTCTACGTTTGTTAGAACTCTTTTCCTTAGACTCTGAGTCATTCCTCTCTCCTGCCTAGGAGACACTTGTGCTTTGTTAGGCTAGCCTTGCATTTGTGGTTGTCATTGATGTCTACATTGAGATCAAACTCTGAGTTAATTGCATATAGATGAAAAACATTATCAAAAAGATTAACCTGGAGTTTGACTATCACTAAAAGGATGAAATAAAAAAAAAGGAACTATAAAATATAACAGAAGAGTCACAGGAGGAGTACAATAGTTAGTCATAGGGCAAGGAGAAGTTCAATAAAGGTGGGTGATCAAGTTTAAAACTGGGTCAAAGAGAACAACTATGTTATCTCGCCCATGGTTCCATTTTGTGAACTTGTATAAAAACAGTGCAAATGTGTTAAAATGTCAAACCTATAAGTTCTAGACTTTTTCAGATTCTAATTCTGTGAAAAATAGTTTCTTATTAAAATTTAATTTGACTTTAAAAAAAATTTTTTTTGTTATATGTCTTTTAGATGGCTGGCATGGAAGTTGGGAAAAAGATTTTTGCTATTAATGGTGACCTAGTTTTTATGAGACCTTTCAGTGAAGTGGATTGCTTCCTGAAATCATGCTTAAACAGCAGAAAACCTCTAAGAGTTCTTGTGAGCACAAAGCCAAGAGAGTAAGTTGTATGATTTATGTGGGATTTAAGAAAAATTATAAATAGGTGAATAAAATAGAAAAGTTAACTAAGCAAATGCCTAGAATTAATCATTTTATTGCTTGGAACATTTAAACCTTTCCAACATCACTAATACTAGTCATTTAGATGATGGGAAAACTGCATTACTTATGATGATAAAATGCTTGCTACTCAAGTCAGCTAGTTTGAGCAGAAATAATAATTTCCTCTTGCCGCCCAAATTTTCTGGGTCTGGGTTGGGTTAAGTTTGACTATAAATGGAGAAAAGTAATAGAGTAGTTGATCATAAAGAACTACATTCCTTCATCTTTGGTTTTAAGAATTTCAGGGGGTATCAGTTGATTAGACACCATTTAGACGCTTTATAATTAAACGCTCATGGGAGGTGAGATCCAGCTGTGTGAAGACACTTCCGTGCTTGCGTGTATTTCATAATAGGTCCATTCATTTAAAAAATACATCTATCTGTCTCTCTACCTATGATTAGAAAAAACTTACATTTATTATCGGAAATTTAGAGTATATATTCTAAAGGAAGACATTTTTCTTATAACCATATCATCCATAAGTAACCATTGTTATTCTTTTGAAATCCAGTGTTAGTTGAATTTTCTAAGTGCTGACACACCTATACACTATCATATATTTATAAAATGGGATTATGCTTTATGATTTTTTTTGAAAAAAATTAGCAAGATATTAGGGATATACTTGGCAAATACTGGCTTTTCTTCTGGAAATCATCGACGATCATGTTGCCTTATTAGGTTTCCATTTGTTTGAGCGATTAAGTAATTGAGATAATTCATATAGAGAGTTTAGTATTAATGTACTGTGATTTAATCAAAATTACTGTTTGAAATTTAATTATATTACTTATCAATGGCAATAAGCAACTTTATTAATTTTTAGACAAATGAAGGTTATCGCTTGAAAAACAAAAGGTTTAACTACTTGTGAAAATAGTCTAAGCATATATAATATGGTATTCTTCCCTCCCTTAATATATACCAGCAATAGCTGGGTATACTATTTATCTTCAGAGTTGAAGTGTAGCATAATTGGTTTGATTCTGCAGTGTAAAGTTATTAAAGTAAACACTTCAGCTTCTACGAGCAGCTTACCAAGGGGTCTGAAAGAGTGAGTGTGACTCATTAAAGTTACTGATTTAAGAAGACTTTGGTCTAGAGAGCAACAAAGAAGCTTTGGGGATTTTAAAAGGAAAAGGAAAGGAACAAGGAAGTAGTACTCCAAAGCAGTCATTAGTAAACATGAAGACTCTCCCCATGGCCCCTTGCCCCTGAATTAACCCTACAGATACTAGACCACTGATGACAAACATTTCAACAGTTAGAGGACTTCGAAGTCATCATCTTCAAGACTAAATACATAGAGGCAGATCCTCAGTCCTAGAATCAGTTGCTAGAAGAGTAGGTTTAGAACCTGGATCTTCTGACTCTTCTCTCAGTGTTCATTATACAGTGTCTCGAACCTGATATTTCCTGTCCAGGTTCAAGCCTTTCTTCCACCACTTGCTTTCTGTGTTCCGTCAACATCCTCATCCATGAGAAATGGGGGTGATAAGAGTGCCTATGACACAGAGCTGCTGAGAACACTGGATAAATCTATGTTTGTAAACAAGTTGGTGACATGTTCAACACATAGTATGTACTCCAGTGATGTCATTTATACTGCTTTACTGTTCTCTCGTTTCATTTATTTTTTTTCATTGCTTCTTAATTATATCAAGAGCATATTTTACATTGTATTTAAACCAGTTCTGGGGATGGAGCATTCATTTTTTCCCTTTTTACTTTTAATTCATTTGAAATTTATAACCTCTCCTCATTCTAATGTATGATCTCTATAAATCACTCCCTCATATTTTCTTATAATTTATGCAATATCCTTCTTGGGGGGGAAGCAAAAATATGAGAGGTAAATACAATAATTTTTATTTTGAATCTAGCTGTATTTTACACTTGATAACATCAAGGAATTTTTCAAAAGGCTTCTTAGCAGATAATTTAGTGTGCTTCCTTTCTACAGGAAGTAGAACATTCCTCTTGAATACGTTTAATTCTTCCTTTAATGGACAATATGGCGTTCCCATGAGGAAAAGATTTTTTCCAAAGGTCGTTTTATGAAGCGAGTCCCAAAACAATGACCAAATACAGCTCATGGTGTTTCGTACATATTTTCGTTAAGAAAATTATAATCTTCTTGAAGACTAGGCTAGGGTCAACTTTCTTCAGCAATATTAGAAAGATAGAAGACCTGCTTAGAAAGGGTTGAGAGGCCACTTTGAATTCTTCACAAGCCTAAATAACTAATTCACAGCGGCTTGACAGCTCTAGGCTATTTTGGCAAAGATGAACTTCCATTCATAATATACAGAAGCATGAGCTTCTATTTTTTGTTTCATGCTCAGAAAATATATTTCCTTTTATTCTCCTAGTTATCTCCCATTTTCAAGTGCATCTTTGGCAGACACTAGTAACCAGGTGCTATTCAGAGAAAGCAGATATAGCTTATTTAATTAAGGATAAATGAGTTCTATGACCTCCATCTCACCAACATGCAGATTGCTTGATAGCGTATAACCTAATGTGTAATAATATTTTCAAAATTCCCTCCATCGGATAATGTGGATTTCTATCACCAAATGCCTGCATGCCTGCCTAGGTTATATTTGAAATTGCGGCGGCAGACTCTGTCTTCAGGCCTAAATGTGGTATATGGCTTTCTCAAGTGTTCTAGGGACAGTGCCGCTCAAACTGCTCCCATGGCTATCTTATAAACTGCAAATAAGAGCTACTGTCTCCAACTTCAGACTCTGTCTAAAGTTGCCCTTGAAGTGCTGCCATATTTATTTCATGATTAATTCATCAGCTTTTGCAAAACACTTTTGTTTCTTGGGCATCAAGGACTATCCATCAAAATTTATTGCATTGTATTCATTTGTCTTTGCTCTCTACTGCAATTTATTATGCTCACTTTTATTGTTATGATGTTCCATCTCATCTTGTGTTCTCTGCCTTTCATTGTTGCTATCTGATTTCTGGCTTCCTTCTCTGGAGTAACTCATTTATTAGTGACAAATTGGACATCCCTCACTGGTTTGCCATGACAGCTTACTCAGGTTCTCCATCCCTTCATCTTCGTTCCCATGCGGATTCACTGAAAATATTTTTTTAACTTATTACGATTTACCTTTTGATGTATTATTCTTTTTAAAATTCCACTGAATAAATACGAAAGTTAATCACATTCTTAAATTATTTTGATGTCGTGTTTGATACATCTGGTTTTTTTTTATAACTAGCTCTTTGTTATTGTTCTTTGATGAAGTTCCCAGCAGGCAGAAATATATTAACTCTGTGTTTCTTTTATATTAATCTTAACAAAGAAATTTCATAGTGTATTGATGTCTCCTTTGTAATAGTAAACTAAGGAGAGAAGCTTCCTTTTTCTCGAGTACCTACATATTCCAGAGCACAACGCAGGGCATTCACCCCAGGTATCTCTTTTAATCTCCACTGACACACCGCAAAGTAAGTTTTAGCATCATCACCTTTCTGGAAACCCAGGCTCAGAGGAGTTAAAAAGTTCATCCAAGTCATCCAGCTATCAAGTGACTAAATGAGGATTCAAAGCCAGGTCTGCCCGAGCCCAGAGCCAGTTCCTTATGCAGGACATACTGTGCAGTGAAGTGTTCAAGTAAGGCTCTGCCTTGCGAGCCTGCTACGTGCTTCTGTGAGGGCGCCCAGCACCGTGTCTCCTTCGAGGGTTTCAAGTTCAGTGTCTTTCACATGCTACACCCTCCATACGAATTTGTTGAAAGCATGGATAAAGGTGTGGGCACCCTATTGTTTTAACCAACTGTGGCTTTTAACAACTCCTCTTACGTTATTTTCCGATTGATTTTAGGACCGTGAAAATCCCCGACTCGGCCGAGGGGCTCGGGTTCCAGATCCGAGGGTACGGCCCGTCCGTCGTGCACGCGGTAGGCAGAGGTGAGGCGTGCGTCCTGCGTGGTGAACGGCTTCCCAGCGCGTTTTGATATTCTTTGTTGAACAAGAATATGTTTAAAATGTGCATAATCGTGTTACAAATTTTCACAGTCATATCTTTGCTGTCTTAGGTCATTGGTAGTACATTCTCAAAACAAAAATTTTTTAAACTCTTAAAAATTATAAGGCGTATTTAGCATTGTTAAAAATTTATAAGCGAATGTTGCCTCCCAAAATCACTTTTCTGTGTGCTTCAGTTTAACCAAAGGATATAATGATTTTCAAGGTCATCTCTCTGTGTTTTCCTCTGATGGCAAATAATTATATTTTTATCAATAATTCCAAGATGTGAGTTTTAAGGTTTAAAAATAATCTGTGTTGCTTTATAGCCTGTTGCTGCTGTATGATTACTTCATGTAGTCCTATAAATCATGTATTTTTTATAAAAATAAAATGCATTTTAAATTAAATAATTTTAGTGATGAAAAGCTTATGTTTATGCTTTTTTCTCATTTTGTTTTATGAGCGAATCAGCAATTGACATCTCTTGTTATCATATGTATTTTTAAATTTTATACTAACGCTAGTAATGATTTAAGGGAATAACTGTTAGATCTCACACTGCCAAACACAGCATATAACTTGCTGCTACAGCAAGAAGTGTCACTATCAGCATTTAAGAGACCACGTGTTTATCTTATCAAGAGACCTACATGCTTTTCATTACTGAGAACTGTAAAATGTAGAGCACCTTGATGTGATCACCCAAACATTAGACTGGAAAGTCTCGAGAAGGCATCGCTGCCAGAATCAAATTTATCAAGAACATACTTGTTAGACCTCTATTAGATTATAAATTTTCTTTCATTCATGTGTGTATGATAAAAATGAATCTTCTTTTTCAAAAACTTGTCTTTTCATGTAGATTTTTAAACATATAGATTAATAGACAATTAAAACGTTTCCAACAATTCATTGATAATATTAAACTGAAATGGGAAATATTTCCTACTGAAATGGGATATTGATTCATCAAATATCTTTATTTTTACTAAACCAAAAAGGAGTAAGTCACATTATTAGTGCTATGAAATAACTGAAAACCCGAGTGAATCAAGTTGTACCTCTCTCCCTACAATATCATTTAAAATGTCTTGTACGGAGCAGGGTTCTGTCTTTGGAACTTAGTGATAGTGTTGGCCCAAGTCTGGTCACAGCGCTTTTTGCTTCTGGAAGGCAAAAGTCTGAAACACTTATGTGCTTTTCCTTTCAGATGGATGTTAAGTGAAAAGATATTATTCTGTGTTTTCTTTTTGCATTGTAATTTTATCATAAAAAAAAATAGAAACTTCTTTTCCATTTTTGTTCTTCAGCCCTTCCCTGGCCACACACTGGAGTGTCTCAATAATTGGAATTTCACCTTTGGAATCTAAAAATACCACTATGCCAAGTTCTAACTACAATCTCTTGTTTTGGCTTCTTATCACTTTCAAATTCTCAGATTGTTTTCTCCTGGTCAGTTATATATCCCTCAAGACCCCACTTCCTCCCTTGGCCAGCCTTATCCCCGTGGTGGGTGACTTTGGTCACTCTTGCCAGTGTCATCAAGATCCTCTCTTCCCTTATCCCTCAGGTGCATACAGGCCACCTCATTTCAGGCTCTTCCAGGCCAGATCAGCCCAACCACCTTCTTCGCTCTTTCTCCTGAGTAACTAGAAAAAAACACTATCATGAATATAGAATTAGTGCCTTCCTAATTCACTGTGCTGTCTCTTACTGGGCCCACATTTCTACTCAGCAATCTTTTATGTGTCTCTGTGCAGCTCCCTCTTTTTTTTCTAATAATTGTCTCCTGTCTCCCGAGATGAACTTCCTTTTTCACCTCACAGACACATTCAGACGGCCAGGTACGAAGGCCCCACGCCTTTTTCTACACATACCTTCCTGGCTGGGTCACCATCACCAACTTGTCTCTCATCCTAGAGGAAGAGGCCTTTTCTCCTTTCTGGAGGTCAAGGTTAATCTCTTTACAAATGTTCTGGATCCCATTCCTTCAGCTACTTCCTCCGGACTATTGCACTGTCAGTATCCCCCTTCAGAATTTTCAGCCTTTTCTCTTTATTGGATTATGAGAGTATAATTTGTGAACATGCTCAATTCTTTCCCGTTAAAATCAACAAAGAACCAAAAGCATCTGAAACTAGAACAGGAACACAAAAACTCCTTCTTTTTGTTCCCCCGCCCTAGATCCTTGCTACTCAAAGAGTGGTCCACAGACCTACAGCATCGGCAACACCTGGGAGCTGGTTAGAAATGCAGAGTCTCAGCATTTCTAGTCTCAGTCTCTCAGGACCTACTGAGTCAGAGTCTGTATTTTAATGAGACCTCCAGCTGATGTGCATAGATGGCAAAGCTGGACGAGAAGCTCAGCTGCAGAGTAATGCTCTAATAACTTCTTTTCGTTATGGCCAAACTTCCTGAAATGCTCCCTGCGTTTTGGCCTGCCTTTCCTCACTTCCTGTTTGAATTTTAGCCCAGTGCTGTAGACAGCTCCTCCCACCTCCCACCCATGTCTCCAAAGTCTGTCTTATAACAGTTACTATGGACTTAACTGGGCTATATCACGGCTATTGATAATCCGAGTGTTAACGGAGCTTTCTCTGGCATTTGTTTAAACCGACCACTCCCGTTTGTTTAAACCATCCATCTCTTGATTTCTGAGAAGGCAGTTTCAGATTTTTCTCCTTTCTTTCCTCTGTCAGCTCTTTTCCTTATTGACGTCTTAACTTGCTCTTCAGAAGCAATCCCACTGACCCTCTTTGCTGGGAATTCCTACATCTCTATCTCCAGCCCACATCTCTTTCCCCAGTTCTATAGCCTGGATCAAATTGTTTATCAAACACATATACAAACATGAATTGTTTAACAAACACAAATGCTTCTTCAGCACCTTAAAACTCAGTATTATCCAACTGAACTTTTCATCTGTTTTCTAAAGCTGCTTTACCTTCTGTATTCTCTCTTTATTTAAAATGACTCCATCTGCTCGGCCACTGAGTCCACAGGCATAGGGGTGACCCTGAGTACTGTGGCCTTGATATAAACTCCATCACCAAACATTGAATACTTGATCTTATTCTCCTCTTTGTAACTAATGCTATCTTAGTTCTAACCTGAAAAATTGCAGTAAATGCTGTGATTTTGATTTTTGACTTAAAGTCCACTTAATATTTCTGGGAATGAATTTTAGTGAGAAGAAAGTACATATGTTTTTTTGATATGTTCTTCAAGATGTTTAATCATTTTTTCATGGGAGAATTTGCTTGTAAAGAAAGGCTTTTCTAATATAAGTGTTATAGTCATTTATATTAATTATATTCATCGTATTTATTAATGACGATTTGTAAATGTTCACTTGCTCAGAATATCAAATAATAATAGTTGAAAAGTTCTGAAAATCTTAAGTCACTGTGTAGGATATGCCACTTCCATATTTAAGTTTACATCTATACAAATAAATGATGGACAGTTGATACTCTTTGATTAATTTTATTCTCCAATAATTCTCTGACCCTTTGTACGTATCCTGAACTCTTATTTTTCTTAGCAAATCCAATCCTGTTATAGTTACTAATTGACTTAATTTTTTTTCCTTAAGACTTTCTTTTAATTGTTGGCATTTTTAAAAAATGAAAGTGAATACTATTTTAATTTTTAGAGATTTTTGTAAAGAAAAATAAATAAGCCACAAGTCTCTGGCTTTCTCATTTTACACTTATACATGCATATTTAGAAAACTGGATCGAGCAGCCATTTGAAAGGGAAAATAACTGATTGGCATTATAAACGTTCCTTTACAATATCTCTTCAAAATGAGTCTTAGGGAGGTAGGAAAATATCCTGTTAATCACAGTTTGAGTGGCCCATTAAAAAGCAGGAAAATTTTGAGAGGGCATTGCTATCATACCCAAATTCATCTAAAACATACCAGCTAGGTCTTTATTACATTTTAAAACTGCTTTCCCTATTACATATGGGATGAAATTAATCTTATTATTCAAATCGATTTTTGACACTGTTCTCATTTGCATTTAAAGGCACTGTGGCCGCAGCAGCTGGGCTTCAACCTGGACAGTGCATTATCAAGGTGAATGGGATCAATGTCAGCAAAGAGACACACGCCAGCGTTATTGCGCATGTCACAGCCTGCCGGAAATACAGGAGGCCAATGAAGGTAAACTGCCTTTCAGCTGAGCTAGGTCTAATTGCAAACTTGCAGAGAGACCCTGGGGACAAGATAGGATTCTGCCAGAGATTCCCATTTAAGCACAGCATTGTAAATCTCATCGTGGCTGCTTTATCTGCATAATTACTTACCATCGATTATGTTTAAATGATTACATTTTGTTGTTGCAGGATTATCATGAGTTTAAAAAGTCTCTGGGGGTGTTTTCATTTTCACTGTGATATGAGTTTTCAAACAGCTGTTTATCAAACTGAAATGCAAAGGTTTAAATAGTTTTCTTGACACTTGTGGTTGTTTTGGAATGTGTAAGGGTCATCAAGGGTCATCCTGTGTCTGTATATATGAATTACAAATGCTTCCAATGTTTGTTATTAGAATTTTTTAAAAAATAATAACTTGTGAGTTTAACAGAGTCTGCAATTGATTTTTGGATATAATTTATTTAGGTAATTGAATTTACTTCTGAAAAGAAAATACCAAAATGTACTTGTCATTTTTAAAAATTTTAAGCACTATCCTCTGATCCAGATTTCAAGTGCCATAGGAAAATAAAATTACAATTCTAATATATAAGCAAAGCTTATTATCGCATGATGTAGAGTGACTCTTGGTCTATGAGAGAAAAGCCTCTCGACTTAACTAAATGCAAAAAGACTTTAAATGCAAACAATTTTAAAGATTTTATTATTATTATTATTATTATTATTATTATTTTGTATTTTTCTGCATGCACAGTGAAATACTCTTTTCTGGATTCGAGAGTATGAATTTGTGTCCAAATCAGAAAGATGAATGGCTGTTTTCTCATAGGCCAGGACTTACACCCTGCAAAATACCAAACCTACAAGAAAATACCTCATCAATTTTACTTACTCATAAGGTCAAACTAGCATAGCTAATTGGAATTCACACATAGATACATAGGTTGTTCTTGTCGATAGTAAGCAGGTTAATAAATATTTATTGAACTGTATTGTTGAAAGAATTTTTTTACAGGATACTTCTGAAATTATCAAAGCTTTCCCCTTCTATCAGAATTTTAATAAGTAGCCAAGTTGATTTGAGTTTTATTCCTTTTCATTCTTCCTGCCTGTCTTCTTGGAGAGGTGTCGATCAGTAAAATGATGAAGAAAAACAATAAATGAACAGAAAGATTCACTAAACGAATCACCTGCTCCATCAGGTATACACTGCCACAAAGCAGACCGCCCCCAGCATCACGGCTTCTGACAAGCGTGACTGACTATTTCTCTTGATTCTGTGGGTTGATCAGGTGTGGGTTCCCGTGAGCGCTCTGACAGGCCTGCATTCTGCTGGGACCGACTGGACGCTACGTCCCCTTGCTGGTGGCCTGTCTCTCTAGAGCTCCTGCTCAGGGCCTCCCTTCCAGTCTTCAGCAGGATTTTCCCTTTCTGCATGGCGTCTGGGGTTCAAGAGGGAATACTACAAACTATCAGCTCTGTTTACATCATGCTTGGTAATATCAGATCACATGACCAAGCCCCGAGTCAGTGTGGGAAAGAGCTACTCAAAGGTGTGGCTACTGGGGGTTGCAGGTCACTGGAGGCCATGATGAGTCACCATGATGTGTTTGCTCAGATGTTAACTGGCATTTCAATGATACATGGCGATGTAATAACAAAACACAATTGAGAAGTTAACAATATAGGAGGAAGATGGATAATACTGTTTATATCACACTCCAGTAGTGCAATTCAGTTTATTGTCTTACCTAGGAAAAGTATAAACTTAAAGTAATTCAAGCCTAAATACGTTTATTTAGTAGCCATTTCATCTCTCATTTATCTAAATAAGTCTGGGACTGCTATTTCAGTTACAATATAGGGTGATTTATGAAATGGGGGATTAAAAGATAGTTACATTACTTGGGAACCCAAGAGATGGAAGATATTCTAATTTTTTTATTTGTTTAATTGAAAAAAGCATTAAGTGTATCAAAATACATGTAACTGTTAAGAGAGATTTTAAATTGTTTGTACATTTATAGATGACTGATTCTTTGGAAGAGTGTTCATCTAACATTTACTTATTTAAAATGTAATGTATAATTTGTTTTAAGACATACACGAGGCATTTCAGTAAGACATTTAGGAAATACAACTTATTTAAAAACCAATCTTTGGGAGATAAAGCTTCAAGCTTTACAAAGTCAATTTGTTAAACAATATGGTTGCCATTGACTTCCTGTTAGTTTCTAATGTCAATTTTCTTTCTCTTTCAAATTTTTTGATTTTTTAAACAAAGTAGAAGAATAAATAAGATTGCCAACTCTCCTTCCAAAGCAGGTTTATGCAATGGATGTGCATTTTAGGAAGCCCTGATCCCTCTGAGGTCTTTTTCCCTTTCTTATTTCCAGCAAGATTCCATTCAGTGGGTGTATAATAGCATCGAGAGCGCTGAAGAAGACCTTCGACAGAAGTCTAACTCCAGATCCCCTGGGGATGAAGCCGGGGATGCCTTTGACTGCAAAGTAGAAGGTGGGTTCCTTTTTTTTCTCCTCATTTTCTTATAGTATTCTTTTTCAATGTGCCGATGCCTGATCCCAATTATTAAAAGTCTTGTATGTTCAAACCACTTTCTTAAGTCGTTATCACTGATAGACTTCACGTCGAATGCATCAGTAATAACTGCGAACAGCTAACAAGTAATAGCTACTGCACTTTGTTAATCGCTCTATTAAATGTTCGATGTGGATTATCCCATAAAGTCATAAAAAAATATCTCATAAAGGTATGATTATCATCATCTTCATTTAATGAGAGAAGAAATTGAGGCCTGTGTAGGTTAAGGGAGTGGCCCAAGCTGGTAAGTGGGGGAATGATAATTCAAACCTGTTACACAGTGTGTTTCCTCGTTTTGAGTTTAGAGGTAGTGGAGACCTTCCTACTCCAATGTGGTCTGCAGACCAGCGGCAGCAGCAGCAGCCCCTGGAGCAAGACAGAGATGCAGACTCTCACCCCACCAGGGATCTACTCCACTTTAACAAGATCTGATCTGTATGCACACTAGGATTTGAGAAGCCGTAGTTTAGGTCCATAGTTTCTTTGAATATACCTTCTTGAGTCAAGTAATTTTACCGTATGTAACACTGATAGCAATGAAAGAGGCAAACTGATAATGTGAAGGTGAGAAAAAGAGAGAGAGATCTTTGGATAAGGACTCCCGTCATTCTATTTTCTCAGGGAAGCAAATCAGCAGATTGCTGTATTCATTGCCTTCTTTGCCAAGGGTGAAGGGACCGAGGCAATTACATTTATGCTCACATTTGACAAATGCCTTGAATTATTGTTTCAAAACTTTTTCACAGAAGTCCTTGCATCCTCTCTCCCGTTTTCCTGGTATCTTTCCACTCACATATTTGGTGGGTGACTCTGCGCGTTTTTATTGTGGTTTTAGGTTCTTCCAAATCAGCACAGCTGGAAAGTTCCCTGTCCACACTGCTCAAATGCGGGTAGTTAGGAGAAGCCGTTTCCCCTGAACACTGGGTTCATGGACAGTATTAGAAATATTCAGCCTCACTGGAGCGATAAGGTTGTGCCGATAAATGAACTCTCTTATTTATTTAAACCAGGAAGAATCTCAGGACTTTATCCTGTGGCTTTTTTTTTTTTTTCTCAGTTTGAGTTAGTTTTTGCTCATCATCACGGAGGCCACAGGGAAAGGCAGAATGGCTGGAAACTGATTTCTAGCTGTTTTGGACTTAATTATTTTAAAGTTAACCGTCATTCTGCTTTTCCCTATTTTATATTTGTTGTTTCTGCTATTGTAGAACTTGTTTTAAATCTACTAGTATTCTATTTTTCCTTATTTAATATTTACTGTTTGGTTTCTCAATAGTATCTTACTTGAGATTTTAGTTGTTTTTTTGGTTTGTTTTGCTTGTTTGTCTATTTGTTTTTGTTTTTACCAGCTGACTAATTGTAGGCCAAACCTATAAGAAGACATTCCAGATGGAAATGTTATTATAGTGAACGATGACAATTTTTCTCAATGAGCTATCTCTGGAAGATACTGTTTGGGAAAATTCAGGCACCCTCTCTGCTAAAAAAAATTATTATTGCATCTCTTTTCTGCTTCTTCAAATGGATTTATGTATTTATTCTCTTTTGAGAAAATATTCATCTAATGTTTAAGGCAGCTTTAAGAATCCTGACTTTACTTCATGCATGCTTTTAATGAGAAAATATAAAATTGTATGTATAATGTTTATATCGATATAAATAGGTGTACATATGGTTCAGAAATCAAAATGAATGTGCAAAGACTAGTCATGTTACAGTGGTGAGATTTGGATCACTCAAACATATTTTTTAAAATGTTCTTAGTTTTTAAAATGGTAACAAGGATAGATGCTTCATTTAGCACATCAGATTTAGCCATCCTCTAAAAAATTCTTTAAAAATTATTCGAAGAGACTCAACATAATTCGAGAAGACTAACAAACCCTTCATGAATTTGCTGAACTCAAATTGTCCTTATTCTAGAGGTCATTGACAAGTTCAACACCATGGCCATCATTGATGGGAAGAAGGAGCACGTGAGTCTGACGGTGGATAACGTCCACCTGGAATACGGGGTCGTGTATGAATATGACAGCACAGCCGGGATAAAGTGCAATGTGGTGGAGAAGATGATCGAGCCCAAAGGTTTCTTCAGCCTCACTGCCAAGGTAAGCGATGCTGGGAAGCAAACTGAAACCCTCCTTCACTCCACCTTCACCAATGTAAATAGCTATGAGTGTTTTAGCTGTCACTCCATTCAACCTCTTTTTCTTTTTCTCTTTTCCCGGAGTTACTGAGTATATACGTACAGTTGTCCTTTTTACTGATCTCTTTTGAAGTGTTAAGTCAGATGGGACTCGAGCCCACGCAAGTGTTAGTTGATCTGGCAAAGGCGCCTCTGCATTTAGTAGGTCTGCTATATTTGTTAATTCCGTATCATGTATACGTTTCAGACGGTTTTCATGACAGGTGGTACTTTTCCTAATGTACCACAATCCTCCGAAGAGTATTTGAAGTCATTAAATAACATTATAAGAACTTTTCAGATGTGGCAGGTCTCAAGTTTATTTCATAAAATTTCATAAAGCGTAGAGATTGTTTATGAATAGATCCTCAGACATTTGTGTAATTCCTGGTAGTGAAGGATATCATCCTTAGTCTTTAGCCTAAAGCAAGGTAGGGAGGGAGCGAGTCTTCATGCAAATGGATTAACCATGTAGGAAAGAAGAGGCGAGAGAATTTTAATGAGAGAAAATAATATAGAAATATAAATATACTATTACCAAAATAATTTTATGTTTTTGTTTTGTATTCTGAAAGTCAACTTTAAAAAAACAACATTGTACCACTTTATATATATGTGTCTTTATATATATATATACAAACACACACACATATGCGCGCACACACACACACACACACACACAGACACACACACACAGAATCTGTATATTAAAAATACAACTCTTTCTCAACTACACTATACTATTAAAGTGGATCCACGTAGAAGTTTGTGACCATGTTATTGGAATTATTTTATCTCATTTTTCTAGCTGTTTCAAATTTGCAAAATCATATGGGTTATTTTATATAGGATAAGTGCATAAATTAGTATTCCAATGACTTCCATTTCATACGTGAAGAAAAGGAAGTCAAAGAAATTAAGAAATTTAACCAAGATCCCACTGCTAACGATAAAGGAGATCTAATTTTTAGACCAGTAGTTAAACAAATAACTCATACTCCATATTCTGCAAGACAGGGAGATGGGGTGGTGAGGGAGCTCATAAACACGGCATGTATACATTTCTCACACAATGGTATAAAAATGTCAGGTAAGGGTGTAATCCTTATGATCTTTGAACAGTCATAAATGCTACATGTAAATATGACACATAAATAATTCTCAGTTCACTGGAAATTCTCAGTGATGTAGGATGTGTGCTTACACACGCACGCGCGCGCGCGCGCGCACACACACACACACACACACACACACTGCCTTATAATTGACTCAAATAGCCGAAGGATTTACTAATTGAATACATCATAGGATGCTTTTATCTGATGCTTTTATCAGATACAGCTCAGACACTGCAAGTAACATTGATTATTACTTTAGCAAGAAAACTTGTTTATTCAATACTTGCTAAATGCACTCTCTGCCCTGGGCTATCAGTAGCAAGAAAGGAGGTTATTCTGTTGTTTTCCTTAGTTTTTGTTGTTCTACTATCAAATTGAGAAAAAAAATGTTCTGAGTAACTCTAAGTAAAATGTAGGCACTGTGTTCCCACATCAGAGTGTACTGGTTTATCCAGCAAGGGGTCTTAGGATTCTGCTCACCTCCCTCAGGCCTTTTCTAGCCGGCAGAAGGTAAGACGTGAGATGACAAACACACAAGTCCATCACCTCACTGAAGTTTTACTGAACATAGAAACCCTAGGCAGCTAAAAGCAGAGCATTGTCGGGGGCCACCTTGTGTTGTGGAACTGTGAAAATTTTGACTAACTTTGAAGGTTTTATTTTCTTGTTCTGTTTTGCGTGTGTCTTTGTGTGTGTGTGTGTGTGTGTACATGCGCATGTGTTTTTCACTACAGATTCTCGAAGCCCTGGCTAAAAGTGATGATCATTTTGTACAAAACTGCACCAGCCTTAACTCTTTAAATGAAGTGATTCCCACTGACCTTCAGAGTAAATTCAGTGCCATTTGTGGTGAAAAAATCGAGCACATATGTCAGCGAATATCCAGTTATAAAAAGGTAAAAGTTCTAAGTATATATGTTACATGTAATTATTATTTACATTTCAAATTTAATTCAATTCCTGATATTTATGTTACTTATGTGTGTGCCAATTTATTAAAGTAAAGATCACACTCATATATGAATTACATGAAACATTTTGGAGTTTTAAAATACCTTTGAATCTGTTATCTGATTTGATCTTTATGAACCTGTAAGCTAGATCATTATTCCACGTTTTCCAAATATAATAACTGAGGCTTAAAGAATTAAATTACTTATTTGCAATAGATAGAGTTGGGATTTGTGCCCTGGCCACCTAATTCTGAAGTCAAACTTTTAAGTTATGCCATAGTTCTTTTTCCTCTTTTCTTTCAACAACTGGGAGTAGAGCTGTCAATCAGAACGTACACAGAACACAGGCTGTTTTAAATTGATTGTTTCATTCGTCTGACATATTTCTTGAGCACCTTTTATATGCCAAGCACTGTTGGTGGTACCCGGAATTTGGCAGCGAGAGAGAGAGAGGATCTTTCATGGTGCTTACATTTGAGTGGGGAAGCAGCAAAGAAGCAAATAAATGTCTTGAAGGGGGGTGGGGAATCCAATATTGAAAACAATTATGAGGAAATCAAAACAGGGAGTGTGGTGGGAAGAGCCATGATGGAACTCCAGAATGAGGGGCTAGAGAAAGCCTCTTAGAGAAAGCTTGTGTCTGAATGACAAGAGTGGCCAGGTATGAGGTCGGAGGCTTGGGCAGGGACCAGCAGGAAGAGCTGTGGAAGCTTGGTACCTTTTGGAACTTTTGAAGGAGTTTGGATTTTCTTCATACATTAATGAGAAGCAATTGGAAGCTTTTAAACAGGGGGTGACTTCATACAACTTAGGTTTCTGAAAGATCATGCTGGCCCCTCTGAAGAAATGGCTTGCAAGGGCCAGAGTAGAGGCAGAGAGATGAGTAGGAAGCCATTGCAGTAGTCCCATGAGTGATGGTAGCTTGGACTCTGGTGAAGATAGAGGAGATAGAAAATTAGATAGATTCGAGAACATATTTTAGTGGTAATATTATTAGAAATTGATCTCCAAGACATCTTATAGTAGGTTTTAAATTTTTCTGTTTATATCAATAGGAGACTAGTTAATTAAATTATTTTCGTTGAAATGAGGCTGGTTGCTAAAATTTGGTACCACTATACTAGGAAATATTATTTATCTCAATGTTTACCAATATGAGTTAATTGTATATGTTTTATGTTCATGATATAGTACATAAAAGATAACCCCATATAGGCCACATTTGTCTGTGTGAGAATAGGGAAATGCGTGAATGGATACCCAAGGAACTTCAACATTGGGTACCTCACATAGAGCAGGATGTGGGGAAGAGAGATCATTCTGTTTTCCTTTAAGCACTTTCTATAATGTTTGGCTTGTTAAGTTGAGTATATATTGCTATTGTAATTTCTTAAGTTCATTCACATGAGGAAATTATATTCAAGATTGCTGATTAACTGTCACATCTGCTAATCCTCTTTCTATGACTGCTGGACTCAGTTCACCTATTTGAATTTGGGACAATTCCATGAATATGCTTTGTCGAAGTTGAAGGACAGAAGATTTCCTTTTAATCTCTCCTGTCTCTATAAGATGTGACCATGCTTTGAAGTAAAATTTAAAAGCTCTAAACAAATGCAAAATAGTATGCCCTTCTGAACACTTTTTGAAAAGAGAACATTTTACTTCAGAGATTGATCTATATAAGGTGTGATGGGTGTAGGCATATTCTGGTTATCAAACATGTCACTGAGTGTGTGTGTCATTTTCTTTCTTTTTTTTTGATCTCCTTTGTACTTCTCTCTATTCATACAACAAAATCAGTGGAAGTAGCTTAAAGAAATACACCTGGATCAAGGTACACTATGTAAATAAAAGTGAAACACTAGGATCAGTATTGATTAGGTGCTCTAAGAAGGACCAAGATAACTCAGGCTTAATTGAGACAGAAGCTTTATTTTTCGCTCATGTGGAAATTCGACTTGGTAGGAATCCAGTGGCGTGGGGCTTGATGATCTTCTAGGGATCCTTCTATAATTTTGCTCTCTCCCCTAGGATATTACCCTCTTCTGCAAGGTCAAAGTTGGCTCACCACCACTGTGTCTAAGTTACAGGCCCTCAGAAGGGGAAAGAGGAAGTGGAGAGTCAAGAGTTTCTTTTAGCCGGTGTGAGCCGGAAGTTGTACACACACTCCTGTTGGTCATTTAATGAAAGAGAGGCTGGGAAATGCGATCTCAAACTAGGCATCCGCATGCCCAACTAAGACCCAGGGTATCTTATTATTAAAAGGAAGAAGGAGAAGATGAATATTGAAGGAAAATTAGCAAGTAAGTTTATAGGTAAATCTATATTAGAATAGATGGTCTAGACCACCAAGGAAGAAAGGTCATAGGAAAACAGATCCTAAGACTATTTGGTTGCTAAAGTGAAATATTACATTTGAACTTCAGCTTCATAATGGCCAAAATAAAAAGGGAAACACAGTCTATTGCATATTTATCAGCACCCCTGTGATATATACACGTTAAGAGAAGCAAAGCTGTTCTTGGACTGAGTTCTAAAAGAAAACTCTCATATTGGATTTCAAAGAGACAAGGCCAGGAAATGGCAGGGCAGTGCCCATAAACATATCCTCTCAAAAGAAGCAGCTATTTGTTTTGTGTGGCTGATATTTTTAATGTACTCTTTAATGAAAGCCCATGGAGTAGGTTAAAAACTCAAGCAAATTTTTTGCAGGATGAGGCAGGAAGCATAGGGAACTATTTACTAAATGCATACCTTTTATATAGGCAATATGAACTTAAGTCACTTGACTTAGGATGCCTACCCTCCCACGCTTACAATTTACTTGGGAAGAAAGGTCAAAATACATGAAGTTAGTACTAATAATACTGACTGTGTAACCTACTAAGAGATGTCACCATGAATGGTTAAACATCGCTGGCATACCACACCCTGATCTATAAGATGGTGCTCCGTGGAGTTATGTGGCACACAATAGTTTGTGGTAGTCTACTACAGGTATCAGGCATTGCATGAGATATTTTATAGTATGCATGTGCTATATAATCTTACCAACACAGTGAAATGAGACACACATTGTTTATTTCACTGATGAAATAATGGAAGCTCGGAGTGGTCAGCGTAACTTGCCCAAAGGCACACAGCTGGGAATAGCAGGGGAATTTGAACCTTGCTCCCTTTTATTCTAAAGCAGGTTGTTTCTCGTTTACCTGTATTGACACCATACTACACAGTTTATGTGCTAAACAGTATGGATCTGGCTACAAGGGCCATCACATTTCAGAAAAGGGAGAATTATTGTGGATCAAGTAGTCAGGAAATGCTAGATGCTATAAGCTGCAAAAATTAGAAAGATTTATCAGAGTAAAAAGGAGAGATGGCACTCAAGTAAACAGATATTGTAAGTGAAGGCATAGATGTGGGCATGAGGTTGATCTTATCAGTGAAGAATTGGAGGGGAATTTGAGTTGGGGGCAATGACAAAGCAAAACTGACAAAATCTAATTTTTCCAGTAATATTTTGGAGTGCCATAACAATCAGATTTGTTTGTAAAAGTGCAAGTTGATGGTGACTGGAACTTGTGGGGAAGGAGAAAAAAGGATCAATTCAAGCTATGTGTAGGAGGTAAAATACATACAGCTTTGTGATGAATTGGTTATGGTGGATGCAGATGGTATCATTCCCTGGTTTCTAACAAAAATACAGTTTGCGATAATCTAAGGAATGTGTGTCGTGGGTGATTAGAGGGAAAAGGTACAGGGTTTTCCCTCCAAATGTTGGGATTCTCAAAAACACCATTCTGGTGAGTGCGAAATGCCTTCCATCAATTTCCTCAGAAATAATTGGGAGCCTGGGAAGCTTAGAAAGCAGAGATGGAGCATAATGGGCGGGCAGTGATTTTAGATGGTAAAAATAATGACACTGAATTATAGAAAGCTCTTGTATCTACGTTATTCTTTGAGGTTCGAAACAGCCGTGTGTACTGAATACTCTTATCCTGCTTCTTTCTCAGGGAGATTGAGAATTCGCTTAACATCACATAGCTGGCAAGTGGCAGACTAGGTATCAGGCCTACGAAATGCTCTTATTTTTATTTTTAATTTAGAGATAAAAAGAAACTTGGAGTCATCTAGGACTTAAGTGCTTTAAAAGCTATCCTTTCCATCTTCCCTTCTTGTTCATAAACATATTTAGAATAATTGGCTATCTTTCTCACTAGAAAGAGAAACCAAGAAAATATGTCAAGAATCTTTTCTGTTTGAACAAAATGTAGGTGCCAAAGATAACAGCATTCATAGGTCTTGTAAGGTTAGCTCTATTTGTATGTGAAATACATATTGACAGAAACTATAGCCTTTGTGAATATTTATTTTTAATTCCCATGTATTTACTTTAAAAATATTATTAGTCACAGACAAAGGCTTCAAACATTCTTCTTTTTTGTAAAATAAAATGTATCCATAGAAACTAAAACTTCAAAGGGGCTGGCTTACCTTTATTTTGACTCTAAAACTTTTAGGTGTTAAAAATAGAAACCCGTGGATTTCTACGTTTTCTGTAGCCAGGCTGCAGTAATCTTAACTGATTTCACTGCCAGTTGTCCAGACCACATGTGTTTGTCGACACAGGTATGAGAGAAGTCCACACCTTCCTGGAGACCTGCGTGAGTCCTCGGCAGGCCTTTAATCTCTAGAGCGGGATGGGTGGGTGAGCCAGGTGTAAAACTGCCCTGTGTGGAGGAATGTTCTCTCCTGAAATTGTCCTTGGAACCCTTTTTAATTCTAGATTCTGTCTTCTGTTTTAGAATACTTCCTTCCATAGTTGGGCTTATTTGGGGTATTTGGGGCTACTTCCTCCATATACACATTTCCTGAGCTTTAAAGGGAGACTTCCTGTTTCTGCAAAAATATTACAGCGAGGAAGCAAAGTCTTATTTTGACTATTCCAAGTACCTTTAGTTACTAATGCCACATAATCTTCAAACTGATTTATGGAGTGGGAATGTGGTGGGTAGAATTTCTCCTCATGTCCCCGTTTTCTGATGTAAACTTTTCATAACTCCATGCCAGTGGGGTTTTACCCTATTCTGCCCCCTTGTGTCGCTTTAATGATCGAGATCCTATATTGGTGTCCTGGGACACCGATTTCTCTGTCAGACTTTCAGTTGCTAGGAGTCTGTGAATTTGAGTCCTAGTAAGTGGTATTGGTTACTTGAATTCATTTCTTTTAACTTACAATCAAAGCTTCAAAGGAATTGTATGCATTCACTGTCTATGTTGCTTTGCTTTATTAAGAATGTGTGGATTTTAAAATAACAATTTAATTTCTAACATATAATTTACTTGACTTCAGTTGACATGATTTATTTTTCTTCGGATTTTGCTATGAACAATGGAGAAGGGAAATGTTTCGAGTTATCACTGTGTTTTCAACTGCTTTTTATTTCTTCTTTAATTTACAGTTTTCTCGTGTACTAAAGAATAGAGCCTGGCCCACCTTTAAACAGGCCAAATCTAAAATCTCCCCACTACACAGCAGTGATTTCTGCCCTACCAACTGCCATATCAATGTGATGGAAGTTTCTTATCCCAAAACATCGACCTCTCTGGGGAGTGCATTTGGTGTTCAGTTGGATAGTAGGAAGAATAATTCTCATGATAAAGAAAACAAATCTGAGCAAGGTACGTTGGTATGTTAGCTTTTGATACTATATCAGACAGCGAAACGTAATTTAGCAATCAGAACTGTTCCGGCAGATTCCTGGTGTCTAAGCAAGTCTGGACTTTTATAAGGAGAGGATTCCTCCCTACAATCACTTGGATAATTATGCATAAGTGTTTATAGAGTGAAAATGCAGTTATTACACGTATGATAGGCACAGCTCATCCTCCTGTGAAAATCATTTACTGAAACGGCCCTATAACTAGGAGAAACATTCAGGAGAGCAGCTGCAAGAGATGCATAATGTCATTCTCCACCATCACAGCAGGGTGTGGGATTTGACTGTATTCCTAGCTTTTAATCACAACTCCCCATCAGCTTAAATTTGTGAATTAAATTCGGCATTGGATTGGCAATTTATTTCCTGTAAGCCTGGACCTCTAAAATGAATTGCACTGGATTGTGACTATAAGTTAAAGGTAGTAAATATCACTGTGGCATGATTTTACCTCCTTAGGGAAACTGAGCCCTATGGTGTACATTCAGCACACGATTACGACCATGGCAGCCCCTTCGGGCCTGTCCCTGGGACAGCAGGATGGTCACGGTCTCCGGTATTTGTTAAAAGAAGAAGACTTAGAAACCCAGGATATCTATCAAAAACTGCTGTGCAAACTTCAGACTGCACTAAAAGAGGTGGAGATGTGTGTTTGTCAAATAGACGAGTAAGTATTTTAGTTACTATATTTTTAAATGTACCTAATAAAATAGCTGTAGAAAATGAGACTTTTGAACATCCATCATTCTCTCTTTAGTTTTGGAAAATAGGAGATTTTTGCAGACCATATAGATCCTCTTTGTTCTATCACCTTAAAAGTGGTAGAACATGGCAAATATCAATAGCTATATACTTTAAGGAAGCATTTAGTACCAGGGAGAGGATGACAAACTTTTATTGTATAGAAAAACACTAAATAAGTTGTAATGTGAAAATATTAAATTGAAAGATATGATTGAAAGACTACTGTGTATAGGGATTTCCTTGTAGCTTTTACAAGAGCAAAACAATATTTAGAGTATAGGCACTCAATAGATATTTAGGAAAAATATAAAATATAACAAATCATTACCATACTTCTTAAAGGAGTAAATCCAAAATTATATATCCCTGAGACTAACAACCAATACATTTTTTCACTTCTGGTTGAATCAATGATCTACTAAGCAATAACCTAAATAGTTGTGGCAATAATTTGAAAGTTTTGACTAAGTGAGGCAGAGGAAGTTAATGGTAACTTTTCCAAAGTGATGAATGCTGATTCTTACATAAGAGTGTGGTGGTTGACGAGTTGCCTGAACTCTGTCGGGTGATTTTCCGCATCATCGTGTGTGATTCTTTTCCACATCTAGTCAGGGCAGCTGTACGTGGTCAAAACAGTGTGGGATTTGGGGCAGCACAGTGTCTCGTGTGAAAACTGGGTAAAAATAATAACAAATCACTAGTTCGTGGTGAAAAATTATAAAAATTAATGTGAAAAACGATCAACGTAGTGCATGACATTATGCTTGCTCATCATTCAAGGATTGAAATCGTTGAATATATCTGAAGTTGGTAGAATCTGAAAATGGTATAAACACCTCTAATCCTCTTTTAATTGTACCTCGCTTTGAGTTACAGATTTAGATTGCTATCCGATGTGTGTTGTGTAGTTCGCACACATAAACATCATCTCCTACTTCCATGGATAATTCAGTTTTGTCAAAATAGTTTGAACTAATTCTAAGCCTTTGTTGCAATTAGGCATTATACTAATAAAGTCTTAATTGATATGATCTCTTATTTTATACATCTTTGAGATTTAGAGATCAAAATCATCATATTGGATGCATCAGATTTCTCTAAGAGTATCTTTAAATATTTACTATTTTCTATGCTATTTTTCCTGATGTTTTAATGAGTTAATTTAGAATTAAAATTCTGTTTTCCTATTTCTCATACACTAGTTTTTAGAAATTCCTTATAATATTTGGTATATTATATTGTGACTGCCCCATTTACAGATGAATTGAACAGTTTGAGCTTGCTAAGAGGACAGAAGTCAATTTTTAAACAATCGTATGATACTTTTGAATTGTTTTCAAATGATCATGTGCCTTGTGACAAAAATTTTATATTTTAGGACATTATATTTTGCTCTATTTAACAAATCAGATTTTATTATATGATATGCTCTGTATGAGAAGCCAGTTTTTGTTGTCCCCTGAGGTATTTGAGAAGTGAATAGTCTACGGCCATGCTGCCCCGAACACACCCGCTCCCGATCTTGGAAGCTAAGCAGGGTTGGTCCTGGTTGGTACTTGGATGGGAGACCACCCAGGAAGACCAGGTGCTGTAGGCGTAAAAAAAAAAAAAATGAAAGCAATGAATAGGGGAAGATTTGTTATTAAGGCAATAAATAGTAGCATTAAATCATGTATCTTAGATATCAGAGGGTTTTAGGTGAACATCTAGACAAATCCCATACTTCTAGTCAGGCCAACAGGTTTTATTCTTACATGTTATGTCCTTTGTCAATGGTAGGACTATTGACGTGCCTGATTGGACACTGCCCAGGAGACGAGGCTTCTGATACACTGACTACCTAGCACTGCCTGGCAGTTCTCCGGGTTTTGTCTATATTAACTTTTTAACTTTTCCTTTTTAGAGTGAGCTAATGTAGATGTATTTTTCGAGAAAACAGTTAGAGTCAAGGGGCTCTCTTTCCTTGGTTTAAAATGCTTTATATTTAAAACACCAGTTGCAAAAAGGAGTTAAGCTATTTTTATTAACCAAAACTACTAAAAATGATTACTTATTTTTACTTAAGATTTCCCCACTCTGTTCTTCTAAAAGCTTTTACCCAACTGTGCGTATTTATGAGGAAAGTGACATGAAATGAGCAAATGACTCGAGAGACTTCCTTGGTCATCTCTGTGCGTACCATATAATTTAATTCTAAATATAAATGGGTTCCAGGTAATTCCATGTGCAGTGTAATTACTTTAAGACAGTACACTTGTCCAACAACCAGGATTCCCTGTTGCTTTTAGAGATGCCGCAGTGCAGTCGAGCTTGACGAATTATTTGAAAAGCTAGTTACCAAACAATTTTCCCACTGTGTAGTAATTATTCTTGGTCAGGCATAGATGTCTCTGCGGAGTGGAGAAGCAGATCTCAGAGGCTTTGCCGAGTTTTGAGAGAAATTGCATCACGACCTCCCATTGCTAGCCTTTCTAGAAGTCATTCGTCCCTGTGAAAGATGCTGATGTTGAACTTGTTTTTCCATAAAGTCTGGTTACCCTGTCACTCGGGGACACTTCTCCTAGAAACAAAATTGTATTTAACACATAGGATTTCCACTAAATCTTCCTACTTCATTCAGATCCAAAGATGGAACTTGAGATGAATTTTCTGTCCAGTAACACGAATTAAGGTAGTATCATAAATTTAATCAGTACTTTGTGATTCCTGTTTCATCTGGGGATGCTAAATACTTTTGCCTTTTGATGGTTTATTTTCCGTTAATGGCACTTACGTACTAGACACAAGTAAAAGGAAGAATAATTTGTGAATAGTCCAAAACCTTCCATGGGATTTTAAAGTACAGGGTTTGTGTATTCTCACAGGAATAAAATGAGTAAGGAACCAGGGGGCTATTGAAGATAGGACACTTGAGAACAGACTTCATTCGGCAGGTGCCATATGCCTGAGGATTGAGGAGCAAACAAACCTCTTGTGGGACATTTAGCAGGCTGGGGGTTTCTGATAGGAATAATAGGGCTGGTGGTGGAATTATCTTTGAAGTTCCCCAAGCATTTTTCTGGTAAATGCATTAAAGAGAACACAGCTTAATACAAACTAACATGTATTATAGATGTATATGCACCAGACACAATTAGATCATTACGTGCTCTGTCTCTCTGTGATATGGTTTATGAATCACTGGGATGCATCACAGGTGCCTCAAACTTAAATTTGTTTCCAAAACCAAATTCTAGATTTTATCGTACTCTGATCTATTTCCACCCCTCCACCCTGAGAAAAGTATTTCCCATCTCTTCCATTCATGAAGGTGGAATCCAGGTACCATCTCTGATTCTTCTCTTTCCATTCCCCTTCCCCTTCAGTACCGCATTGAGTTCTGTCAGCTTCATACCTCACAATGTATCTACCCTTAGACTGGGTCCCCACCATCCCCTCACGAGTGCCTGCTGTAGGGATTTTCAGCTGTGCCTCTCTCTGATACATTCTACATTCAGCAGGTGCCAGAGAGGCCCGTAAAGGTAAATCATGCCGGTCCCCTGGTTAATGGCATTACAATGCAATTAAAATATTACCAAGCGCATTATGGCGGCCTGCTGGACCCTGCACAGCTTCTCCTGCCCACCTTTCTAAACTCATCTCCTTGAGCTCCAGCTGCACTGGCCTCTTCCTGTCCTGGCACTTGACAGACCTCCTGCTCAGCCCTGCCCCTGAGCTCCACGTGGCTGGCCTTCCAAGGTGTCAGGCTAACAGCAAATGTGTAGAGAGGCTGTGCCTAGTTCCCCGGGATAAAGTAGATACTTCTGTGTCCCAGCCACTCACGTCCTGTTTTCCTAGACATCTCCTACTTTCTGTACAACTGCTTTTTACCCCCTTCATTGTTAGGTTAACAAAAACAAGCCTCTCAGCAAGGCTTCCTCTTGCCCTCAGGGTCACGGGGTCTCTGCTCCACACTGACCTCACTCAAGTTCAAGCTAATGGAGCCCTCGTCAGCTGGAATGTCTCAGATTGTCACCGTAGGGAGAAGGAAAGGGGCTGAGAACACTGGCAGAAAGTCTTTCACCTAGAAGGGACCCATGTCTTCTCCCCTGACTTCTAATTGAAAAGATAGATAGAGCTCAGAGGACTCCCTGCAGAATGAGAACTCCTGTACCTTTTCTTTTTGGTATTCAGAGATCACCTGTCTATGCAGTGTGAGGCTTGGGTAATTGGCGTTAATCTAATGTTTTAGTCTTTTGGGTGAAGGGAGTGAATACACACACAGTTTTGTCTTACATGATGTGAAAGTTTCCTTCCAAACAGAAAAACTGTGTTTAAAATAATTCCTAGCCTCACAGGGCCATGAGCAATGTAACACAGTTTCCTAATTTTCACTGGTGTCTAAAAACTATAAAGTACCAGAATGTTATTCCCATGTCATCTTACATCGAAGACCTTACCTGACTATGCTTTTGAAGCTGCATCTCTGGCTTCCTTCTCTTCTTTATTTTTCTCCTTAACATTTGTCACTACCTGATACCCTGTACAGTTTACTTGTTTGTTGTTTATTTCCTCCCAGGAGAATTTACTTTTCAAGAGGGCAGGGGCTTTTTGTTTTATAAGTTGCTGTTTGCACAGCACAATGCATAGTACAACAAATGTGTCTAGTCAGTTAGTTAGTGAAATTACTTAACATGTATTTACTCAGGACACAGCATTGGGTTTGATGTTATGGGATATGTTTTAAGAGGTATAAAGCATTTCCATGGCCTTGAAAGAGCAAAGCAAATGACACTACTGTGGAAAAATGAGTGTCGAGATTTGTGCGTGTGCTTGACTGGGACAGGCTGTCATCGCTATTTGGTAAATGACAAGATGATGGCTGGCTGGAGAAGACATGCATGGGCCCGTTTTTCACATGTGGTTTAATTTATTATGCAAGTTTTAGAGCATGTTGCTTGATAGGAAAGACTATTCCAATTTTTTTTTTTTTTTTTTTTTTTTTTGCATTTTTTGAGTTAGTTCTAACAGAAACCTTTTACAGCCAAACATTCAAGGCTAGAAATGGTGGAATCAGTGCTACTCAAAGTTCAAAGTCGAGGTTTAAACCAATTAGGCCTCTGAAGGTGGAGTTTTCGCCTTGAGCCGAGTTGGAAGAACTCTTCATGGGGCCAGATTTGTGACATGTCATCCTGACTGGATCACGGATGAGGTGGCCTCGCCCCTGCTGGGTTCCTGTCTTCACCTTGTGGGTGACTCTGTTTAGTGTCTTATGCTCATGACAGCCTGGACTCCTGTCAGTCTGAGCCATGAGAAAGAATTGCCAGTACAATATTCTCCTCATCGAATAGAGAGAATCTGGAGACACCCGGGGTCGGGAGATGCTCAATGGGTAGATGGGTTTTTAATATCTGAGGCTTAGCTGCTGAGGATATTTGAGCCCATTTAGCATTTGTTTTAATATTTGAGTAGCACTTTAAAGGTTCCCCCGTATTTTCACATGGTGGTGACAGTGGGGATCATGGCTAAGGGAGGGAGGTGACACCCACTGACTACCGAGGATGAGTCTTTCTCATTTTATTCTCACAGCAGTCCTGGGGGCTAGTTTTTTTTTTGTTTGTTTGTTTTTTTTTTTATTCCCATGTTGTAGATGCCAAAGAGAAATGTCAGAGCTTTGCTTTGATAACCAAACTAATAATTTGGAGAAGCAGGATTTGAACACAGCTTTCTGGTCTAAATTATGTGCTATTTCTCTTATTCTGGGAGAAAAAATTGACCTTTGTGTAACAGGCTTTTTATACAGTAGGATATTTATTTCACATGAAACATAGACACACTCTAGACATAATTGTTAAGTCTATCAGATCTACAAGTAAGGTAGTTATCTATAGCAGCCAGTTTGCAAACAACGTGCATTTATTCTTTTTCTTTTTTTTTTTTAAATGTCTCAATGCAGCCTTCTGTCTTCGATAACATACTCTCCTAAATTAGAGCGTAAAGCATCGGAGAGCCTAGTGCCACTCGACAGTGACAATGAGAAGGGGGAAAGAAACAGCAAACGCGTCTGTTTTAACGTGGCAGGAGACGAGCAGGAAGATTCAGGTCATGACACCATCAGCAACAGAGACTCCTACAGGTAATTCATTAATTCCTTAAGCCGATTTCATCAACAAAGTCACATGTGATTCTGTATTTAACACAGTGGTCTTGAAAAAATTTTGCTACTGTTGTTTTCATTTTTTTACTCTCACAAAATAACCTCTGGCTCTTACCAATGCCAAACAGAGTGTAGTGAGGCAACATAACCTTTCAAATTTTTCCCTTTTATCATCCAAGTAATTTGGAAATAGCATTTTTTTTTTTTTTCTCTAGCTGTGTGGACCTAATTTGGGAAACTTCTTGTTCTATCATCGATTGTGTAACATGTGTAGCAAATAAGCAAATCGTGCCTCCATTAACATTTTTCAAATATCTGGTTCTGATTATTGGAGAGTCGGGTAGTGGATAGCAGTTCTTTTTGTCTTGTTTCTCCCCTTTCTTCTTATGTTCCAAGCCAGTTGGACTAATCCCACTTGCTCATCTCCACAACCAGCCTTGTGTATTTTTCTTCTCTTGCATGTCTTCTCTGAAATTTTGGTAGGGCAGCTGTAACAAATTACCATGAACCAAGTGGCTTCAATGATAGTAATGCATTTATTTATTATCCACAGTTCTAGTGCTACAAGTCCGAAACTGAGGTATCAGCAGGGTTGGTCCTTTCTGAGGGCGGTGAGGGGGAAATCTGACCCGGGCCCCTCTCCTTGGCTGATAGATGGGCATCTTGTCTCTGTGTCTCTTCACATCATCTTCCCTCTAAGCCACACATGACTCTGTGTCCAAATTTTCTCTTCTTCTAAAGACAGCAGCCACACTGGATTAGGGCCCACCTTAACAACCTCATTTTAACTTGATTACCTTGGCAAAGACCCCCACTCCAAATAAGATCACATTCTGGCATCCTGGGCGTTAGACTTCAACGTGTGAATTTCAGGGGGACACAGTTCAACCCATCACGCCATACAACATCCAAGCTCTGTTGTCATCTTCTTACCAGACTCACAAATGATGCCTTTTCCAGTTAACTTCCTTAATTCAAAGTGTATTTTCTTCTTTGAATCCTTGTATTACCTGAAACCTCACTGAGAACCTTCCTTCTTTGCTGTGTGTTCAGCCTCAGCATCTCCCATTTTATTTCCATTAATTGAAGACAACTCTCTTATTCACGCTTATGTGTTTTGCAATGAAAATATATTAAGTAATTATTGTTCAAAGTTGTTCTCATCAGAGACGTTTAGTACGAACAAATAGCTAACATTAAAAACAGATTTTTACCAGACACGTGGGGGGGACAAGATGATCTCTCATAATTTCCACCACGATCCTGAGTGGCAGGTTCTGACAGTAACTCCATTCAACAGAAAAGGCGCACAAGACTACCTAATTTACCTGTGAAACCAGGTAGTCTGGCTCACAGTTTATCTCTTAGCCACTCTGCTATTCCAATTTCTAAGTGAAAAGGATTTTAATGAATACATAAAAGTTAATTATTCCTAGAGATTTAAATCTATATCACATAGATTAACCACTTTTACCATTTCATTTACTTTTAGCTTCTAAGAATACCAGTATGCTCTTTATTAGGACCCTGTGGTTTCTCTCCAGTGGGAAATTACATGTCTAAAAATACTTTCTTACCTCAAAGTCTAGTTATCAAGTAATTAAAATTACCCTCACCATCTTTCTGTAGGCAAAAGTAGAAATTTTATGTGTAAGTTTGAAGGTAAATAAGTCATTTTTCCTTACTGCGAGAGGAAAAAAATATTTCCTCTCCTGTATTATTTCAGAAATCTGTGGCATATCCATATTCACACATAGCCATGTTAAACCTTCTTTCCTTTGACATTCACTATTATTGATCTTTTACATGCTGTCCTGAGCTCCAAGGTGGGGAGAAAATGCCATTAATAATTTATGATTTAAGCTACTGGAAAGAGTTGAAAGGCAGAGATCATGACACAGGACTTACTTTGTCTCTATTAACAAATTAACTAAAGACATATACCACTGAATAGATTATATGGAATTTTAATTTTGGTTTAACTCCTAGTTTTATCACTATACATTTAAAAATTTTTGATACCTAGGCGCTTCAACAAAATTCATTTAGGATTAGGTTATATGACGTAAAACATTTGAAATGTGATTGGATTCAAAATACCTACATTTTTAAAAGTATGACAAATTGTCAGAACAGTTTACCTTTCTCATATTTTCTATAAAACATTAATAAACGTAACTGCGGCATAATAAGTTTGTCTCATAAGAAGTCACGGGGAAACGTTGGCGGATGCACGGCCGACGTGACGTGTGCCTCTTTGCAGCGACTGCAACAGCAACAGGAATTCTGTCGCCTCCTTCACCAGCATTTGCAGCAGCCAGTGCAGTTCGTATTTCCACAGCGATGACATGGACTCAGGTGCGTTTGGTGAGGCGTCTGCACTTTTACACGCTGGTCCTACTGGAGGTACTTTTACGGGATTGATGTGTTGGGTCCTCCTGCATGTTTACTTTTCGTCAGCCATTCGTGGTGACTTTACGGACCACACTTCAGTCTTACGGGCTTGATAACATCAATTGCCCGCTCTCATTATAAGCAGAGTGAATTAAAAAGAAATGAAACAAACAAACTGATTTTTTAATTACCTTAATATGTAGTTTATGGACTTTCTATGATACTGTGAAGGATGATAGGTCCACAGGAGGCAAGTTTTACCAAAACATGGTTGCTTGGGTGGGTGGGGAGGTAGGAGATCTTTGAAACTAAGGACTTTTAAGACAGTATATGAATCTGGAGTAGCCTTTAAGTGGGTGACAGGGAAGGGATGGGTGAGGGTTGGGTAGGGGTGGGAGAAGGGGTAGTTATTGAGAAAAACACTGACTGATATAAATATCTCATAAATATCTTGTTTTGTGTGTGTTACGAACAATTTTCATCTAGTCAGGATGAATCTTAATTTTTATATCTTTAGTTTATATCAACTGTTCGACCATTAGAAAAATGTACCATTTGAAAGAATTATTAACATGGGGTACCCAGTATTCTTTCTGTGAAGCACTCCCCTTTCATGTCAGTGGCCAGTATCAATAATCTGATCATCTAATAGCTGTTAAATCTTTTGTAATTCATTTTCTAAATGTGAGAACTACTGTATGGAATAAAAGCTGTGTTTAAATACTTTTTATTTGATTTCTATTAAAATGGTTTATAATGTTAAAGATAAGAGTGAAACAATTTTTTTTTTTTTTTTTTTAATATCTAGGTGACGAACTTCCCCTAAGTGTTCGCATTTCTCATGAAAAACAGGATAAGCTACATAGTTGCTTGGAGCATCTTTTCAGCCAGGTATGATGGGGACAGTTATGGATATTTTTTCTGTAGACTAACGTGCTAGAAATCCCTTTTTCAGATGTGGAGTCTGTCCCACCACCCGCTTTACCTCAATCTCCATAATTGAAGATGAGGATAAAGATTCCTGCAGCCAACTAACCCAAAGGATTGTCGTGAATGTCGAGTGTTTTACAGTCCTTAGAAAAATCATAAAGAGTTGCACAGACAGGAGTTATTCTTTTTATTGTTTGTTTCTTTGTCGATTTTTGGAATCCTTCATGACATTTCTTGCTCAACTTTATTCCTAATTTCAAAAAGCACAAGATTGTCTTGGAGTGCATGTTGGTGTTTTATAATCTTAACAAATTTATATCCATAACCAAAATTTTTCATATCAAAGCTTTTATTACCCTACAAGGGATTTTGAATAACTTTTAGTGTTTTTTTTAATAACTAGAACTTTTACTCCTTTTGCGAATTGACATTTTGTATTAATATATGTAGGATAATAAGAAATGTCATTGCAAAAGTTATCACGTGAGTTCATTTCAATATTTTATTTAAAAGTGGATTTCATAAGAATCACCAAATTTCAAAAGTAATTGTTACTTTAAGAAAGTATTTTGCAAGATTTACTCTCCAAACTATCTATTATATATTATGTAACTTTCACAAACCTCTGCTATTTTGACAGGTGGATGCGATTACCAATCTCCTAAAAGGGCAAGCTGTCGTGAGGGCCTTTGACCAAACCAAGTACCTCACCCCAGGTCGAGGGTTACACGGTGAGGTTTAGAAAATAATTATTAGGAGCAATAGGGAAGCAAAAGCGGGAGACGGAGTGATCATGAAGACAAAGCACATATGAGAAGAAAAGTTCTGGTTGCTCATGTTTCATAATTCGCTTAATACTACTTTTATTTTTTATAAGTTGGAGAATATACATAAAAACATCAGTGTAGGACCTTTCAGGATTCTTGGTAGGTCAACATGTTTAATGCCTATAGGGACCAGACTGAAGGGAAACGAGGTAATTGAAGAAATATGTGTCACCTTGCTTTGGCTGAAACCTGTGTACTTGGTTGTTATCCCAGTGGAGGGAGTGGGGGTTCGGAAATTGGGGGGACCAAGAGAGCGGCCACATAGCACACCGTCTAGAGCCGCCACTTTCTGACTTCTAGTTTGAGATGTTGAAAGTATAGTTTTCACCCAAACTTGCTCCTTTGTTTAGACGGTTGTAAAAAAATAATGTAAAGGTTTGACTTTTTAGATTAAACACACTTTATCCTTTGATATATCTAAAAAAGCTACTGATATGACAATAATTTAGGACAATGGCAGTAAAAATGAGGATTCTCAAGCTTCCAGGCTTGCTGTTTGGTAAATGGTTGAGAATTAAGGGCGATTTTTGTGTGTGTGTTTGTTTGTTTAGAATTCCAGCAGGAAATGGAGCCAAAGCTGAGTTGTCCCAAAAGGTTAAGACTTCACATCAAGCAAGATCCTTGGAACCTTCCCAGCAGCGTCCGGAGTCTCGCTCAGAACATCAGAAAATTTGTTGAAGGTCAGGATAAAAAGCAAAGAACATTGCATTACATCAGGGATAATCGTTAAAAAACCCATTAAAACCAAGAACTCAGTAATGCCCTGATTGCTTTTTGCAGTATTTTATGTTATGAGGAAAACAGCGGGGCTGTAAAAGATGAAGGAAGAAGGTAGAAAGAAGTAATAAGGTTGTAGAACCTTGTGTTCCAAGATCTCAATGATTGATATTGTGGAGAATATTCTCAATAAATTAAAGAAAGGCTCATATTTATGAAGACAAATAGGACATGGAGAGAGTTTCATATTTTATAACGTTACACAATATCAGAAACATTTCTAAAGGGTTCACAAAAGGCTTGAAGCTAACTTTAATGAAAGAAAGTCTAAAAAACTCATCGCAAATCTGAGAATCAAAATAATTACATAGCTGGCATCATTTGTTTTTAAGTTGCTTCTTTGAAAGCGCTCGTCTAAGTTGACAGTTCTTAACTACCATGATGTCATTGTCTCAACACCCTATAATTGGTGCAACCTGTAATTGGAGATGTAGAACATTGAGATAACTCCAGTAAGTCTGACTGCATGTTGTTTAAGGCCAGAGTTATTAGGTAGAAAATTTTGAGAGTTCCCAAAATAATTATGGTGAAAAAGAGGAAATGAGAATTTTATTTAATTTTTCAAAATGTCTAATTCAGTGATTTTCTACCCAATATGAGGCCATTGGTTGGCCATATCTAAAGGACATTTTGGT
>CM053511.1:47863475-47893859 GCA_028627145.1 Eidolon dupreanum
AAAATATCATACTTAGGCCAAAATAATTAATCATAGCCAATTTGAAAGTCATAGAAAGTATATATCATTTAAGTCTACAGATAATTCTAAACTTTCATTTTGATCTGTTAGTTTGGCTTTGAAAACTTTTTTTGAGTGCGTGCATCAAATTTTGTGCTAGTCGAGATTTTCTTTCTTTCTTTTATTGTGGTAAAACATACATACCATAAAATTTATCATTTGACCAATTTTCAGTATGGAATTCAGTGGCATTAAGTGCAGTCACAGTGCCATGAAGCCATTTCCAAAATCTATATCCAGAAATTTTCATCCTCCCAAACAGAAATGCCGAACTCATCAAACAATGAGTCGCCATTTCCCCCTTCTCCAGTGCCTAATAACTTCTGTTCAACTTTCTGTCTCTATGACTTTTTCTACACTAGGTACCCCATGTAAGTAGGATCATAGAATATTTGTCCTTTCTGCTGCTATTTTCATGTTATATTTTACATATGTACATATATATTTATATATAAATACATATATATACATATATATTTATATATTTATGTATATATGTATATATATATGTATACACATATATATAAAAGGACTGCCCTAATGTTTCTGGCTGTGTGGATAAATTCTGTAGCCTCTAAAACTTTTTCTCAAATATATTACAATTATATAGCAAAATTGACTGAACCGAGTTTGCACTCCTTGTCTTCAATTGATCATGTAGAATGTGTTAGCAGGCAGTGAAAACAAGGTTTCAGAGCCAAGAAAAAACAGAGCCCTACGTTATGTTCATATTGTATAGAATTTAGATCTAAACCAGTTGAGAAAGATGTTATAATTGTTTGATTTGACAATAATTGATAAAATTTATAATTTAATTCTGGAGTAGACATAGTCTACATTGTTTTCCTAACCTAAAAATGAAATGAAAATTATTTCATCTGTGTCAAAATTTAATATGTACAAATATAATCACAATAACTATCTTGATTCGTTTGTTTATCCTGTACAATATCCAAGATTGAAAACCTTTTCCCATCTTGTTCATTATTGTATATCTGGCACTGAAATGCCTAAAACAAAAAGAGGCAATATTTTTTTTGAAGGAAATGAATGAACAAGTATCAGTTAAGTGTATACTCTGCCACAGGCAAAGTGGTTTTATGCTTATAAAAGAAGGAAAAAGAAACTGAGTGTGAAGAATGAAGGAGTGAATTTCAGCAGAGTATAGTTGTATGTTGTTGCAAAGACTCAAAGAAGTTACTTCATAAACTGAATTGAGAATTGAAAAGTATTCCTTTTATTTAGCAAGTTGCCATCATGAAACCTAACAAAGACTAATTTAGAAATATCCAATCAGAGAAGTAACAATACCTAGGGCTTAATTTTTATATCTTTTAGTTTCTGCAAGTTATCATCATTTACCATTTCAACATTGTCAGAAATAGGTTTAAAATATATCTGTTAATCCAAGAATTCTTTTAGCAGTTTGTTATTTCTCTCTCTCTCTCTCTCTCTTTTTTTTTTTTTTTTTTTGTAAGTGTGAGGCACTACTTATTCTGATTGAAGATGTGAGCTTCTTTAGGGCTGGGAAAGATTCTTATTTATTTTCAGATTTACAATGTCTAGTACAATAAATAGGGACTCAGTAAAGATCCATTTAATCCATGATATGATTTAATCATTTATTCATCAAAAATTTCTTAAATGCCTTCTTATGGCCAAACACTATCCTTGCTGTTGGATACAGCAGAGAACTAAAAAGACAGGTAGCCCTTGCAGAGCTGATATTCAAGTGGGGAGAGGTAAATAATAAGCAAGAAGAATGAGTTAATTTGATAATAAGTTAGAAAATAATAATATGAATGTATGAGGGAAATAGAAGAGAACAAAGGATGAAAATGAAGGAGCAGGTGAAAGGTTGCAAACGTTTAACAGCTAGTGAGAGAAGCCCCATGAAGGAGGAGAGAAAATCTGAAGGGGTCCTGGGAGTGAGGTGTACAGCTATTCAGGAGGGGGTGTTCCAGACTCTTTGGAACAGTAAGAGCGAGGACTGAGGTGGGAGCATGTGTGGCATGCTGTCAGGGTAGCAAGGAGACCCGTGTGGCTACACTGGAGTGAGTGAGGAGAAAAGAGGACGATATGAGAAGGAAGAAGAGACCAGAGCATTGAAAGAACTTTGCCTTTCTCATTTAGCCCCTCGGCGGAGGGATGACATGATTTGGCTTCCCTACTAAAGACGGCCTCAGACCGTAGTGTTGACCATTCCTGCCAAGACAGAAGCAGAGAAGCCAGTTAGGAAGCTGCACAGTCACCCAGATGAATGGCGATGGCGACTTGGTCTCGAGGGTAGCTGTGGAGGCGGGGAAAGTGGTTGATTCTGTACTTACTAAATTATGAAGGTAGAGAGAACAGAATTTTATTAAAGTTTCACCTTCACTGACAAATACGGGAGAACAAGAACAAGAATGATAATGTAGGAATATAGGTTATATTCAAGGGAGGATTTGTCTGGGAAAGTGGAATATTTAATAATGATAATATTTTTAAACAAATCATATGGTCTTCTGTGGGCATGTGTAAAATAGAATATATTTTCATTTACTTGAATAGTGTACACGCACTTTTGCTGAAGGTAGAGAAACTCTATTTTCACAATATAACCTAATACTTTTTCTTTTAAATTTTGCCTGAGGAACTATAAGCTCACAGGGGTACTGTTTTCTATGGTTCAAATATGACATTCCTGGTGAATGATCTGTTAAGCAAGCAAAAGAGAAACCAATATTATAACTTTGATAAAATATTTACTTATTGCATATCTACCCCGAGAGATTTACCATTGGCATATTGAAAGATATACTAAATATTGAAGATAATTAAGACCATGTAAGCAATATTAGTATATAAGTATAGATGAACCTATGACAAACACAAAAACTATGATATGCATTTGGCAATACATTTTTATATACTTCTCCAAAGCATAACCTCAGCTTCCGAAAACAGTTCCCCAAACAAGCTCTGTCCCAATGCTACATGACAAGATATTCCAAACAGATTCAGGAAAGAAGAGAATTATTCAGTACCCAGTGTCATCATGTTTTATTTAAGTGGTGTAAGAAAACTAGGGCTTTATCATTAACTGCATGTGATTTGATCTTTTTATAAGCATACGAGTGGAGGAGTCAGATTGCCTAATAATTTGTGTCACTGTAATGAAAACTAGTTGTCTCTGAGGGAAGGACTGAGTACAGAGGGGTGGAAGCGTGAAGACACAGGAGAAGAAAGAACACTGGCCTTGAAGTCAAGACTCTTAGTTCACACCTAGGCTTTCATCTTCAAACATGAGAATATTTGCTTTCCCTGATTCACAGGGTTACGAGGCTTCAATAAGATAATGTATTTAAAAGTCTCTAACATTATATCAGGTTCATGGTAGTATTCAGTAAATATCTGAATCCATCCTCCTCACTTTATTACTTTGCCTTCTTTTTAAAAAGCTATATTTAGCATTACTCAGTCTTATTTTTACATTAAAGAATAATGAGATTCTGAAGAAATATGGCAAGCCAAGGAAGTAGAACTCAGATGTCTGAGTTGAAGGTATTTTATTAATCATCCTTAAGTATAGATAATATGCTACACGCTGAACTAAATTCTAGGGAGATAATGGTGATAAATAATACAAAGTCTTTAATTGGCGTGGGGCTTGGAGACTAGTGAGAGTTACAAAGGAACGATTTATATTTATGGAGAATATAATGATGACAGATTTCCCCCTTTTTAATGGTGATACAGGTAATTTTATAGTGTTCATTAGGAAAATCAATACTTCGAGCCTCTACTCTTTCTGTATGGGCCAGGCATTGTGCCTGGAACTGTGGATGCCATGGCGAATAAGGCAGACCTGTCCCTCTCTTCATGGGGCTCATGGCCTAGTTGGGAGATGACAAATAAGGAATCAATGACAAAGACAATTAAGGCCATGATAAATCCTGTGCCGAAAATGAGCACTGCACAAAGAATAAGGGTGAAGTGGACCTTTAAGGGGTCTCCAGGGAAGGTCTCTCAGTAGAAGTAGCCTTTAAGCTGAAATCTGAAGGACAAGACAGAGGGTCAAGGAAGAGCAATTCAGGCAAAGGAAACAGACAACTTCTTAGTCAAAGACTTGCTTTGAGATTCGTTGATCCATTCCATGACGGGGGGCTGTGTTTAAAGGGATGGGATTTCACCATTGAAACTTCTCTCTTGGATGAATCCCTCAGTAGGGTGGAAACAGAGACTCTTTCCTTATGCAATAATGTCCTTGAAGCTTTTAATCATTGTGTAGTTCTAATCATCAAGTTTATTTTTTATGGTTGATAACCTTCCACAAGTAAAAGGCAGCAGTTTTCAACTCCACATTATAATGCACTTTTCAAGTGCACCAAATACTTTGAAACAGGTTTCCATTCTTTTATATAGGACTCTCAGTTTTAAAATTCATTTTAAATTTAATGTACTTAATAATTTTCAGTCTTTTTCCGTTTCTTAATTCTCGGTATAGCATCTTTATTTCTTCTTTCTTAGTTCTATAATAGGGAACTGGACTGCTATGATATTATTTTCCTTTCAATAACATTATTTATTTGGCAACACAGATATTGGCTGCCTTGGTGCTAAAGAGTAAAGGGATATAATTTAACAAAAATTAAAATAGATATGAGACATTGTATGAAAAGGGGAACTAGAAGATACCAATATTTAGTATATAGAAATCTATGTTTTCTTTAGTCTCCATGCATCTTTATTTTTACTTTAGAACCAGAAAAATTTTTTCCCATTCATTGAAATGTAGTTAACTTCCAACTCTTCAACTGAGAAATTTATTTATTATTTTTTCCTAAACCAAAATCTGTCATCACTCTTAAAAAAAAAAAAGAAACAAAAACAAAATTAGCATCATTAATACATGCATAAAAGAGATTTGTAGATGATGCCTCTATTGATATACAGAATTAGATACATTTAATAAGAAATCTGGAATCTGTTATCAGTGATATTTAACCTTGAACTCTCCTTCTATACAGAGTTTTATTTCAAGAAGCAGGTTAGAAATAATAAATATTGAGTCAAGAACATGTATTAAATCCCTACTAGATTTTGTATTTAATTTTTAACTGGTTAATGTGACTATTTGGTTAATGTGACTATTCTAGCTTTTGAGAAAGATTTTACGTTGTCTTTCAATTATGTGAAAATTATTCATCTTGGATAAGCATCATAAAATGAAGAGGACTTATGAGAGCACTACAATACACCTCTGCAGCATTTTAGCTTTTTGAGTTATTTGGGTTTTTTTCTTTTTTCTTTTCTTTTTCTTTCTTTTTGCTTTTTTTTTTCTTTTTCTTTTTTGAGTAATTAGATTTAGGATTTGAAAACAGCTAAAAGAATTTGGACAGATGATTTCTGATGACTTGGGCAGCAGCCGAGGTAATCCATTTCTGATCTGGGGCTTGGGGAATGGAGCTTGCAGGGCCCATGCTGATGCTGGCCGAGGTTGCTCTCCGCTCAGTTGCTTGCACACTGCTTAAGCGGTACACCCCATGGACTCGTTTTGACTAAAATATGAATGAGGCAGAGGCCCTGGGAGGTTGTGATTCCAAACCACATGGAACTAAACTCTCATTTAGTTAAGTGAGACATCTGGTGTGTCAAAGTGTAACAAAATTTTCTTACAGAATTTTATATACAGTATAGTAATAAATCTGTTGTTTAGCTAGTGAATCTGATTTATATTCTTTCACAGACCAGCACTGTAAGTGTGCCTAACCTGAACTCGATGTACATGGGTACTTTTTAGTTTCTAGTAATTTTCAGGATTCTTTTTAAAGGTTAACGAATATACTATATAATGTAACCTGATTGTAGGAAGTAATGTAACATTAAATGTCATTTTAGATGTTCCTCTTACATATCAAGTGGAGGGAACCCGACAAGCTCTGAAGGTTTACTTCTACATTGATACTTACCACTTTGAACAGCTGCCTCAACGGTTGAAAAATGGAGGAGGCTTCAAAATTCATCCTGTTCTCTTTGCACAAGGTAAACTGCTTCCATTTTTATGCTTTACATACTTCAACTATTTTATCATGATCAGTTTTCAAAAATAAGTTAAATTGTAACCATCATTATTTTTTTATTAATTCAAAAATTCTTGCATAGTATCTAGGTAATGTATTTACTTCTGGGAATGTTTATTAAGGAAAGAATCACAAATATTTATCAAATAAGATTACAGCATTATTTATAATGGAGAAACAAGACCCGAGTGGTTGAAATACATAAAGATAAATTAATTTGGCTTATTCATGATAGTAGGGCCATTAAAATTGTATGATTAAAAATATTTCATGAGATGGAAAAAGTTTGGCAATATATACATGCAGATTACAAAAAATAATTTAAATTATAGTCACAATTATATCATATATGTATGTTTACATGTATGTAAAATGTTTTTAATACATTTGCGTGATTAATCATAATTTTTTATTCTGAGTTTTTCTTCATTATGTCAATTTTTGTCAATGAAAATATATTCTTTTTTTATGTAAAAAAGGGTTTCTTTGGCAATGAACAATGAGTGTCAACTGTAGAAGAAATTAAGGTTAAGATGATTAAGAAGATTTTTGCAGTGAACTGGTTTTTAAGGGAATGTTCTGGATCTTTTTTATTATTATTATTATTTGGGGTCACAAGTACTGCCTAAAAAAGACCAGAAGCCAGATTATTGTTTAGTTTCCTTTAGTCTATGATTTTTTTTTTTTAATTCACACTGTGGTCACAAGATTATATCAACTTTTCTGAGTGGTATCATAGAGCATTTTATATTTTCTTCTTTTGAGTTTTCAAGACCTGCATTGGTTTTGCTGTGGCATTTGTATTTTCTAATGAAAAAATGAGAAGAGTAGAGGAATAAAATCAACATTTTTAACTGAAGAGCAGACAGGCGTATGAAATTTAAATTCATCAAGTGAAAATTCTGCTTGTACTCGCTTACGTGTTATTTTAAATCTAAAAGATAGATTGCCTTTCCTCTACCTGCCGTCATTTAAAAACAATGACTACCTCTAACAGATTCTTGGCAAGAATACACATTTAAGCAGAGGAAAGTTTCAGTGAAGAGAAGATCATAGGAGTTATTTGAAGCTATTTTCATTTTCTTTGGACGATGGTATTACGGTCCATAAGGTAATGCAAGATTCTTCCATAATGACAAGGAATAAAAAAGAAAAAGAAACAGAGCAAAAATAGATGTTTGGAGCTATGTTAGGAAAATAGTTTAGTCTAAAAGATGTTAAAGGCATGATTTTAGGAGATGGGGAAGGACACTTGTCTGGAATGTTAACTTTTATGGGTTTAACCAGAGCTTACAGTTGTTAAAGCCTCTTCATTTCTCTTTTTAAAAATTCTGCCTTTGAAATTATTACTGAGATGACAGATGGCATTAAGCATCTTTTCTAAAAAAATTATTACATTTGTGACACATCAGCCAGAAATAGCTGAATATTCATACACAGCAGCAAATGTGCATAGAAGAGAGATTGCTTTGCAAGTAACCTCTATTTTATAATTGTGGCTAAAATGAATTTAAAAAGAATCCCTAAATATATGTTATTTCGGTGAGTACAATATCATTTTTAAACTGTAATTTAATGAGACACTACAGCAAACATTAGGTTTTAGTATTCGCACAGCAGTAAAATTCAAGAAATGACTTGAATTAGCAATAGTGGAAATACTACAGCAGTTGAGATCACAAATAGGTAAAGAAGACCAGAAAACAGTTTGTCTCTTTAAATCCTGACCTTGAGAAGGTCATTTATTTAAAGGGCTTGCAGAAGTTCCACTGTGTTCATAAAACTCCCACGTAACCCTCAGTATTCATCAGCTTGAGGGAAACAGGAAATGCAGCCCTCGCTTGAGTCAAGATTACCATCTGGTAATTGCAAGTGGTGGTAACAGGAGGAGATTCCAAATGGAGTCTATGCTAGGGAGTCGGGTTTTTGGGGGTTTTTTTTGTTTTTTGGTTTTTTTGCAGGGTTTTAGTTTCTTGTGTACCTGCATCCACGGGTCTTTGCTAGCAAAGAAAAAAATAGAAAAATTAGGTGAGTTTGAAAACTTCCTGGGAAATGCATTGAAGTCGGCCCTCTGAAAGTTGTCTATGATGCCACATACGTAGGACGGAAAGCAAATGTACTGCCTTCTTCCCAGTTTTCTTGCCTGATTGGACCCTGGACAGAGGAGGGGACACTCCTTGATGGGGCACCCTGCAGAGAGGGAACCCACTTTTAGATCAGGAATTCCAGGGGTGGAAGCGAGTAGGGGAATGAATATCGCTAAAGGCCAGAGCTGCAGGAAACAGGAATCTAGACAGACAAAACAGTGATACAGATTTTTAAGATTTTAAGGAGCACAGAAACAGCCAGACAGGACAAAACATAACCAAAATGCTAGAAGGTGAAGATCATGCTAAAGCAGTCTCTATATGTACTTCCTACGGGTCAAGGAATTAATTGAGATTCCTGAGCCCTTGTTGAGATAAAGCAAGTAACTATAAACTGGGTGAAAATGGGAATACAAGGAAGACAGATACTCAGGGTCATTTCCTTCGCCCATTCCCACTGGCTGGTCTTCACACTGGCTCTCGGTGTTTCTCCATACTGGCTGCGTATTATTCATCTTGTGTGTGTGTGTGGGGGGGGGGAGGCTTAGAAAATACCCACGCTTGGTCCCACTCCACACCAATTTGGTCAGAATCTCTGGGAGGTGGGGCCCAAACACCAGTACATTTTAGAAGCTTTTCTAATGCCCACTGGGAGTGAGAAAGCACAGGTCTTTGTGGATTATGAAATGCTGTGCAATTATACAGTTAAGAATTGCTGAATTGTATTCCGGGGACCTCAGGTGTGGAGGTGGGGACTTTTTGCTTCTGCCCTGGAGGTTATTAGGATGCCAGCTGCCCCCAGAGGGGATGAGATTTGGGTGGGACAGTTTTCTTCAGCAAAGGCTGAAGATGCCCTGGAGAGCTAACAGCCGAGGGATGTGCTACCGAGATCATAGCACCTGGGCCACAAGCCTGTCATTTCTGAAAGGGGATCTGAGCGAGCGACTCTCAGAGCATCTGTCCTGGTCCCAGCTCGTACCATCAGGTCCATTCCTCTCTGTAAGGACTGGGAACATCTCCTTCACGGAGACTCCTGATGGGCCTCCCTTCCTAGGGTCACATTAATGAGAAACACATTAATGAGATGAGCTATAGCCGTTGTTGCTACAGCTGGTCTTGGGCTGCAGTAGAGTCTCATTTCTCTCTTCTGCTCTCCATTTAGCAGATTAGCCTTTTTCTCCACCTTCACCTCTGCTGTTGACCTTGGCATGACTAAGACCTTCATCTCTAAGGGGTCTGATCCCCTGGTCACTATGCCTTGAAGGCCAGGATTGGTGCAGTTGTCCATTCACCATCAAATGAGCAAGATAATGCCAACAGGGACTTGAGTGGATCCCCTGGGTGCCATACATGCTCTTTGTCCATTAGCTGTGCCAAGATGGTGATTGCATTCCTTGGCTGCTGGTGGCTTGGGCACAAGGAGCCTCAGATGCCCAGGTGGCAGCCATAGCTTATATTTTAGTGGGACTACTGCTTTGTCTCCTAGGGAAAGTGTGTGCCCTTTTGGGGCCAGGACCTTTAAACCCACAGAGCCAGAGTTTCGGGGTGGGGAGCACACATTTCCCAGGTGAGGCACTGAAGCTGTGTGTGTTAGTTTCCCAGGGCCCCCACAGCAAATGACCCCAAACCGGATTGCTGAAAACAACAGGAATTTGTTCTATCAGAGTTCTGGAGTCTAGAAGTCTGAAATCAAGATACCCACAGGATGAAAATTGAGGAAACTAGATAAGAAAATGCTAAAGAGATGTCAAACTTTGAAGTTTGGACATGCTCATATATTTAACCTGCTTTTCCGAGAATAGAAATTTAATTTAGTAAAACATCATTCCATTTTCTTCTTTATATAACAAGAAATAACCAAACTATTCACTTAAAATAGAGAATGTGGTTCTCTTTCCTCTTCTCTGCCATACAAAGTTTACTTTTTAAATATAGAATCAATCTTTTTTTTGTTCATTTGCCCACAACCCCATTCAGGCGCCATAAAATTTTGCAGAGACTCTTGGCAAAAAATAGACTCTTTTTCCTTTTTTAAAGAACATTTTACATAATTGTGAATTTTAACTTCTGTTAATTTGGAAATGTCAAGAAATGTAATGAAAACGTCAATATGTTTAATATTGTAATAAACTTTTAGAGCAGGACTGGACATTTTGGTCAAAGTTGAGCCATCAAAACTTTTATAGAAGTTAGATCCCAGGTATTTTCTTATTCTCCCCCACCTCCCACCCTTAGATACCCTCTCGCCCCTTCCTAGTGTTCTCCTTCCGTTCTTTCTGGCCTTAAATCACAAACTGAAGTGTATTGGCCTGGACCCTCCTCTCAGTTCCCCCAACTTCCTGTTTGACTAAGCATGCTCGTGTATATTCTGTATCTTGGGGAAATTAGATAATGCCTGTAGGGCACTGGGCACGTTGCCTAGTGCATAAAACACGTAAATGATAAGAGCAGTCATGGGCTCTCTTAATACTATAATTTAACTTAATTCTTTTCCAAGAACCATAATTAGTAGCTACTCTTATTTTCCATTTCACAAATGAGGACCCTGAGGATCTCAGATATTAATAAACATGCCCAAGGTCACATGACTGCTGAGGAGTGGAAGTTGTGGTCTCACTCCAGTTCAAGGGCTTTCATTATTAGCTTTACAACTAGTCAGAGGAATCCACATGGAAGTGTGATGATTGGTAGACTGAATCCTCTTGGAATATTTGCTTTTCACAAAGAAACATCCTGTTAATGGAAGCAAATGTGACATGTATCTGAGGATTGTTTCATCAGAAAGACTTCTTTTAATTTCTTGTGTGTGTTCGGAGCCAAAACCATACTGAACTAGAGCAAATATTCTAATTAATGCAGATGTCAGAAGGAATAAACAAATTAACAATCTTTGAAATAAGCTCACAAATTTGATTTCCTGTACTGAAGTAAATATAATAAGCTTTCTCTCTAATTTTCCACAAATGTTTTTCTCAATGATAAGCCGACACTTCAGTTTTTAAAAATTTCAAATTTAGCAATATTCTAAAAGTTTTGTTGTTTCTTCAATGCTCTAGAAATCTGACTATGATTTAGAAAATATAGCACAGCTAAAATTTTTGCCTCTCCAAATAAATTTCTGTCAATTATTATTTGATTTTGAAATTATCGCATTTAGCAATTTTGAAAGAAGATTGGCTTTTTAAAATAGATTTTGAAATAGTCTGTGGAAAATTGAGGCTCTATAGTCATAATAATTTCAAGGAGAAATAATTTACAATGAATCAAATTAATTCCAAATTGGACCCATTGCCATTCCTGTTGCTGGCAGCTTCTCCATGGGAAATCTTGTTCTTCAAGGAACTTCTGTGTATTTTCTGTCCTCTCCAAAAGGTCCAAAATGCCAGTGCATAATGTTTAAAGGAAAAAGAAACACTTAACTAAAAATATTAGTAAAGAGAGAAATTTATATTATCAAAAGACTCAAAATTAATGGGAGTTACATATATATGTTTATGCTTGTTTATTTTTTTAACTAAACTAACCTTTAGGGTAGAGGTAATAGTCTAAGATTTCACTTAACCTATACTTCTTATTTACTACATTAATATTTCGTAACTTAATTGCAGCTACAAGAGAATGTGAATATATGTGGAGAGTATATTCACATGAATATACACTAAAACAATTTTAATGTTTTTACTCTTACGTATGTTAATACACAGTTCTGCCTCTCATACAAATGTATGTATATATGTAATATATGTGTGTATATATGTATATATACACATACTTTTGTTTATATATTTTGTTTAGATATTAATAATATATATGAATTTTGAATTTAGCCTCACGAAGGATATATGCAAAATGTTTTAAAAATAGAAGACAGTTTATATTAGCAATTACCTTTGTTTACTTAACAGATAGTCATCAAATGTTTAATATTTATTATGAGAGCAGAAGAATAATTTTCATTCATTTTTGGTTTGGTTAAAGATAGTTTCTTGCACATGTGGTCATATTTGATGTTGTTGAATGCATTTACTAATAATCAATAAGATTACACTAAATGTGGAGAAATCGAGTTATAAAATCACATGAAAAGTATATTTACTTGTTTACACAGCACTGGAAAGCATGGAAGGATATTATTATCGAGACAATGTTTCGGTGGAAGAATTTCAAGCCCAAATAAATGCCGCCTCATTGGAAAAGGTCAAACAATATAACCAGAAACTCAGGTACCTAATTGTTTCATTTTTTAAAAAAATAAGTTTTTATATTTTTACAGGAGTCGATAGTTTTGACATTCATTATATTAGATGATTAATCATATTTATTTTGATATAAAGTCCTCTATTTAGGGTTTAATATTTCAAATATTCTAATGAGTACACTTTTTCCAAATAAAGTAGAAAAAAGTGTGAAAATTTTCATTCTATTGTTTTAACTTCTGATGAGGATCAAGAGATTAAATACATAGTAGACTGCTTCCAGGGGAAAAAGGCATTGATGTTTTCTAGTGGTGCCTCTAGGAGGGTCAGCGGATTAGGGGTAAAATAGTTTTCTTTATGGACATTGGACAGCTGGCACCGTCGCCCAGAGAGAAGAATGTGTTTAACATGGCAGATATGATAAAATGTACTTGGTATTGAAAAAATACCTACTTTCAAATACATATGATATTAATGTTTTTATTTTGCTGGGGTTATTTTTTTCCTCTGTAAAAATAATGTTACTGGTACAATGATCAATGGCAGAGAAAATTAACCATAATAAATGGAAAGGAAATGTGTTATGATTCAGCAGTTTAATTTTCAACAAATTATTGGCATATGTATCTCCCTCTTATAAATTACCCTGATTATCTTTTAAAATTGCTGACAGATTATGGCTTTTTTTTAAAATAGAAAATATTTTTGTCTACTTGAGCCTTAATAACTCAAAAATGTGTGTGTGTGTGTGTATTTTTTTTTTTTTTTTTTTTTTGCTTTTGTCCACAATGTGGCTAAACTGTGAAGATAATGGATTTCTAAACTTCCTGATACAGGAGGGTGGTTATGACCAATGGGTAGGCTTTCTTTCACTAGGAATGCTTGTCTCCCTACCCCTGCCTCACACAAACCTGTCCCTTTTCCTAGATTTTTTACTTATTCTATTGTTTTATCATCCTTTGAAGCTCTAGCCTGAAAGCCCCCAGTATCTTTTTGATTTCTCAGTTTCTCTTCCTCCTAAAATGTAGTTGGAGATCCTGAAGATTCTGACTACAATGTCTCCTAGGCTGCCCCAATTTCATTACCTTGTCTAGATCACTATATCTTTCACAGAAAAAAAAAAAGGTTAATCTTAAATTCTTAAATAACATGTCTACTGACTAAGAAATACTAACTTAAGAAGCTAAAGTTCAATCTTGTGAAAATCTCTCAGTTAAGTAATATATTCATGACAGAGAAGTTTTACCTTCATAACTGATAAAATATGTTCTTAGATTATTTTTCAAATCAGGGTACAAAATTAAAGCATTAGTGTAGACCATGAAGGCCCTGAAAATACACCCCTGGAGTCCAGTTTGAGGAAATAATTCTAGACCGTTACTGTAGCATCCTAACTAATCTGTCCCTAAGTACGGAAGTTGTTTCATCTACTCAGAATTTTGCTTCCAGCTCTTTTAAACCAATGTCTTACTATGTCATTCTCTTGAAAAAGGATTTGGTGACTTTTATTGCCCCAAAAGGAGTCACAAGCTCCTTAGCATGGCAGTCAAGGTCATTCAGGACTTGACCCCAATTTCTTTTCTCTGCCTTTGTACCAGCTGTGCTGTACTCTCCTCATTTCTGATCGTGCTCCGTACACTTCCTTCGTCCTTCATGTCTTACCCTTCACTTAGCATCTGCTTCCTCTGTCTCCAACCTTTTATAAAACTACTATTCATGTGATTTAGTGTCCAGTGCTAGTATAGTTTCCATCATAAAATTGTTTTCTTTTATTTATTTTTTATTATCTTTTTCATGGTGACATTGGTTAACGAAATTCAATAAATTTCAGTTGTATGTTTTCTTTTATTATTGGGTAAGGATGAGACCTGGGCGTTAGATTTTTTAGAAGTCCCTTAGGAGATTCTAGAATTGAAAACCAATTCCCTAGTTTCGGGAGTTCTCAAAGGGTGGTCTACAGACCAGCAGCATCAGTATCATTTGTAAATTTGTTAAAAATCTCGTGGGTGGGCCCGGCAGTCTGTGTAGTAACAAGCCTTCCCGGTGAATCTCAGGTATACTCACATTTCAGAACCATGGCCGTAGGCTAGGTGGATGTCAGATCTCTCTTCCAGTCTTTCTTTTTACTTTACTTATGGCTATTATGGAATCCAGTGTTTCTTCCTGATGGTACAGTTGTATGTACAGATTTCTCATCTTCTTTATTCTATTATAAGCTCTTTGAGATGAGAGATAAGTATATCTTGGTGTTTCCCACTGTGTTTATCAAAATATTTTGTGTAAGAAGCTCTCCAGAAATGTATGTTTAGCTGCATTAGATTGTTTAGGCGTAGCTAGCAGAGAGAAGAGATGTGACATAGCATTCATACTCCTGTGGGTTTTATATATATAATGGATATTCGTATGCAATGGATCCATGACAAGACGTTTAAGATTCTTTATGAAAAAAAAAAAAAAAGAGCATGTGTATTAATTGCATGCTATCCTCTTCGCATAAGAAAACATTTTAGTGTACCTCTCCTGGAAAAAGCATTTTTAAAGTACAGACTCCTTGGTACAAATCAGTCTCCCTTGTCAGTAATTACCTGCTATGCACCTTACTTGCTGTTAGATTTTCTTTGCACAGGAAGACAATTTCCTTCCTCTTAGTGTCCAATAGTGCCTCCTTTCCTGCTTATTTCCGCAATAAGGGTGTTAATTTCTTCCTTAATTTTTCCTTTTACTTTGTAACCACAAGTACAACGAAGTTACTCTTGGACAATCTCTTCTTTGTTTTCGGAGCCACAGATCAATGCTGACCATTTCTTTAAAGGGGTCTCACTGTCCGCCTTGCAAGTAGCACTCAGGTATCACTAGTTCCTGAAAGCCCGTGAGCCTTTTCAACACTTTATTGAAAACCATTTCATCCTGCATGTTAAATTTGTTTATTTACTAATAAGACCTCAGAAAAGGCCTTTTTAAAAAAAATCTTAGCCTTACGACAAACAAACATAAGTAAATAAGCTATTAGAAAGCAAGTTTCAGAAATCAAACTCAAGCTGGTATATGAAAATAATGTGTTGGCTTGTATAACAGGTATAGCCAGGGAGCGTGGCTGCTTCAGGCACAGCTGGTTCCAGGGGTATGGGTCTTCAGGATACTCTATCCTTCCTATCTATCTATCTATCTATCGATCTATCTATCTATCTATATATCTATTATCTATCTATCTGTTATCTATCTATCTATCTATCTATCTATCTTTCATCTCTCTCTATCATCTATCATCATCTATCGGTATTCCCTTTCCTCTGTGTGTGCTTCATTTCAGACAGGGTTGTTTCATATTTGGGTAGAGATGGTCACTGTAGACCACTGCTGCACTCAGAGAAGAAGAGAAGGCCTCCCCACACGCCCCACTGAGAGCTCCATTACAGGACCCAGGGACATACTCATTAGCCAGACCCAAGTCACGTGCCCATACTCGGGTGAGCTCACCACTGCAGAAGACCAATGGACTGTCACAGAAAGTTCAGGGTAAGGATGCTGCACAAGAAGAAACAATGGATTCCACTCGAGTCGTAGAGATTTCTCCAGAACAGCAAAGAGTAGGTAAAAATAATTTGCTCCTTAAAAAAAAAGATAATGATAGCCTCATACTTTGCCAATTTTTAAAAACATGTTAAGAGTCAGTAACAATGCTAAGTGAGTTATGTAGATTATTTAATAAGCCAGTGAGTTCCATATGATCATTTCAATTTTAAGGGAAAGGTAGAAAAGTATACCCAGATAATAAATAAGCAGTGAAGCCTAGATTTAAATCAAAGACTTTTTTTTTCTTTAAAGTCTGTACTTTTTGTACTATGACAGGCCATCTCAGTAAATGGAGTGAACACTAAACACTGAAAACAAATTCTCTTACTAAGTTTTGGAGTCAGATTTATCAGATGTCCCCAGCTGCTCTGGTTCTGCACTATCAGTCATTAATTCGGTGTTCGTGAAGTTTCCATTCTCATGAGACTGGGAAGGATAACAAACAAAGAAATCTATAAACGAAGTATTGCAGATAGTGAAAAAAACAATGAAGAAAATTTAAAACTAGGAGGTTCATCATTTAGAGTGGGCAGTTAGGGATGACTTAACTGTTAGTTGTGCTCAAACATAAGCCTGAATCACAAGGAGGTGGCCTTGCCAAAATCTGGGGAAAGATCTCCCCCAAAACAGTGAATCGATGTGCACAGATCTTGAGAATAAGCTCGAGGAAGACAAGGAAGGCCAGGGGCATTTGCATGCATTGAGAAGGGTGATATGTCTTGAGAAGTATGTAGGGCTATAGGCCACTGTAAGGGGTTAGATTTTATTATAAGTGGAATGCAATTTGTATCTCATGTTTCTATTGCAAATAATATTCAAAATGGTTAGAGTTTTCATGGGGCGGTCATGAATGAAGCGAGCTGGCTGGTCTGCCCACCCCTCGCCCAGTCTCCGTGGGACTATGGACCCCACCATGCCCCTGGGGCATCCTGGCCACTTGCATCAGAGCCGTGACACTGGCTGCCCGAAGACACCCTGGTTTAGTTCTTACCCTCAGTGAACAAGGTTAAGCCAGCAGAAATGTTTAACAGCTGTGTCTAAAGACACCCTCCTGTGCCAAGTCAGATATACTTCTTGATCAGTTTTTCTGATTATTAAGAAATAACAGCATATAAAGTGTTTAACTCAGACTCTAACCAAGAAATTCAGGAAGAAGAGCATTTTCATTCCCTACCTTTGCCATCCTCAGGTTACTGTACACTCCTTTTTTCTACCTCAGGCTTTTCCTTTTTATTCCCTCTGGCTGTGAGCCACCATTCCCATTAGCCTTGTTTTTTCCTGCCCTACATAAAGGTAATTTATCGTTACCAAACCCTTTCATTTTAATGCATCCTGGTTACTGGCAAAAAGCACAACTGCGGTGACCAATGAGATAAAATGTGAACAATATTCTTTCCATTAAAGTACTCCTTTCAGTTCGAGAGGTTCTAGATTATTATTTTTTAAATATTACTATCATTATAAAGTCAACAGTAAGATAAAACAGAAAAATCAAAAGGAAACAAGTTTTGTATCAGTTACTGAGGTCATCTATTATCTTTGTGAAGTGACAGCTTCATACTGAAATTTTTAAGGGCTTATAACTTTATGTTTCTAAATGTAAATTCATCATCTTTACAGAAAGAAGGCAAGGAAATTATTCAAAGTATGTATTCTCCTAAGGTGTGCCTTTGTGGATAAGGGATGGCACATTTTTTTTTTAGAAAAAAGAAAATTAAAAAGCCAAAATATATTTTATATAACAAGTAGAAAGAAGATATTTATGTTAGCAAGAAATGCTACACAAATACCAATCTCAGAGTCATATATTTAGAACAGTTTTTTTCAGCTGAGAAATGTCTGGCCAGAAGTATGTTTGTGTTCTGGCTGTTCCCATGATAGCACCTCTAGGAAATGTGTCGCTTCTCTCTACTCCAAGGGAGAAAAAAAATGTCAGCGAAGATGCTCCCTTGGCACAGGATAGATATGAAGGATGGCATGGACTTGTGGCCATTTCTTGTCTATAAGTACAGCTCTCAAACAGCATGAGGAGAAGAACAGGACCTCAGCCTCCATTCCTCATCCAGGCGTAGGCACGTGTCCCCATCCGGGTCTCTTTCTTCCTTCAGAGTCTTCGATTCATAAAACACTGTTTCTCATTCTTCGTTTGGATAGCAAACAGTGTAGCCAAGCTTGAAATGGAAAATTTTGGTTGTTCTATTGATGACGACTTGTGGAAACTACCCTAAATCAACAGGAATATGGACTTAAAATCTGAGAGAGAACAAGGCAGAAAGACACATTAATTAGAATATAATTCCTTTCTCTTTCTATTGTTTTTCTTTATAAAGCTACAGCTTTAGAGTTAGTGAATGATTTCATTTCTTTTTAAATTAGCTGAAAACATTCTAGATGCATGTTTTATCTCCTCTATAGCAATTTTACATTTATTTTCTATTCTATCAGCCAAATTCCATTTTTTTTATACTTTAAGATACATCCATGTTTCTGTTTCTCTAAGAAAAGCTGTAAACTAAATGTTTGTATTCAATTTCTGTTTTCAGATTAGGAACACAGAGTTTTCAGAGTTGTAAATTTTGTTTTATATGAGAAGCGATTCTTCAATAGCAGAAAAAAAAGTCTACAAAGAATTTGAATTTGTTTATAATGCTTAAAAGTCATCTAGACTTCTTTTTTTATATGTGAAATATATAAAGGCTCCAAAATTTTACAATATATAAGTTATACTTAAGTACCAAATTCTCGCCCAATGTTACACTAATGGAACTGCTGGATACTTATATTTATTCCATTGATCCTGCGTGCCCACCAAGTACCAGGGACAGCATTTCACACTGGAGACGTCACAGCAGACAAGATCGCTCCCTTCCAAGGAAATGTTGCCTATGAGTTATGAAAAACATTAAACAAAGTTTTTACTAGTAATTTTAAGCAACATGTGAAAAAAATGATGTAGCAAACTGTAAGGTGCTATGTACATGTATAAGAAGAGAATCAATCTTAATTGGGGCTGGAATGGGAAGATGGTTGAAAGTTTCAGGAATGAATTATTTGAAGAAATGACCTTTACGTAGAGACATGAGAGGAGCTGGGGTTATCGTGTGTGAGCAGGAGGGAATGGGAGACGATGGTGTGGGGCGGGGGTGATTTTCTGGCAGAGAGAACGGCATGGGTGAAAATGCCATGGTGGGAGGAGAAATTATAAAATGTAATGGAGGCTGGAATTCAGGAGGAAGAGAGGCACGAAACAGGTGTGTGAACAGAGTCAGCATGCCCACCTCCACTTCTCCCTCATCTTCTTTTAACCCAGCTGCCATCCATGGCAGGCTTCGGCTCCATTTCCATTTGTTGAAAGAGTGTAATTATTTAAGACCCATCTCAGATTTATCTTTCTGCAGGAAGCGTTCAGTTACAGCCTCAGCTGAAATGAATCACTTTCTTGTTTAAAACTGAACAAGCTCTTGGATTGCATTTGTTTTATTTTGACTCGTGAAGTATTCATCTGCCTTGTTCAATATACACAGGAGGGCAACCAGGTCCTAGTTCTCTACTGTGCTAAAAATAGTGGAATTGAATTGGAAATGAGATTAACTGCAGTGTAATGGTCTTCTTTTTTGTGTGTGATTATCACTTTATTGAATTTATTCTACTATCGAGTCTACTTGTTATATCCAGAAAATTCTAGGCCATTTGAAGGGCGCAGATGCCGACTCTGTTGGAGACCTCTCTCCAGAAAATTCATCAACACAGCCAAGGCTCATAAATTTCACATGAGACGAGAACAAATAAACTCGAAATTGTAGTGACACATTTGAGAGCAATACAGCTCTATGTGAAGAATACTGTGATTTTATTAAATGTTGCTGTCATTCCTTTCTGAGAATGGATATAGCTGCATGCGCATTTATGTGTGTAATCTTATTTAATTTACCTGGACTGTACTTACCTACATTCAGAGTAATTCATTTGCACTTGAGAAGTTTTAATTATATCTAATATTTATTTTACTTCTACATTAAAGGAATTTTAATACACTCTTTACATAAGAGTAGCAAGTGCAGCTTGAATTATTTAACTCCGTGTGTTCACATTTTGTGGTGAGTCCTTTACTGGGATGATATTTGTCAAGAATGAATAGATAATCCTAGGTGATGGGCAGAAGAAGATAAAATCATCTTCAAAAAGAAACCTTTGAGAAGAATGACCTCTGTCTCTAAGCTAAGAAAAGCAGTTGTTTTTACCCAAGCCACAGGGAAGATAAAGTACTCTGTGCGCAGGATTTCCTTTGGAGTAAATGAGAACCGGAAGTGATAAAGAGGAAAAAAGCGTAAGAAGATCCAGTCAGGGAAATATACGTAGTGAGGAAACATTGTAGGTGCTTATGGAAGCACTAGTGATTTTTATTTTTAACTCTGCTGTCTTTTCTAGCCCATCACAAGGACAATCTTTAAAAAATATATTGAAGGCATGCTAGTCGAGTTTGTTCAATGAATTCTTTTTTCCCCATTGCTTTTCTTCTGTTTCTTTCTGCTGACATTTAGGACTTCTTTTGTTTGGAGAAAGTACCATGGTGGGTGAATAAGTGATTGTAAATTGTCCTTTCAGAGCTTTGTCCCTACTCCCATCAGGAAATTTAGCTTGGGCCCAGGGCTTTTGATTAAAAAAAAAAAAATAGCTGTAACTTAGAAGAAATGAATATGAATTTACTAAAAATCATCATTTGTGTGAAGAATAGAGAGTTAAGTTTCAAAAATTAGCTGTCTAGTTACAGTGACCACACAACTTCAACAGAGGGCAAGTTTTAGTTTATATAGAGTCAAGTGTGTCAAAGTCTGTCCATATTCAGGAAGAAAACTGAATACATTTTTTGCTTGGCTTTTGATAATTTCAGCCGGAATGACGCTAATTTCAGTTGCTTTGGCCAATTCTTACTCATCTTTTCTGGCACACCTCAAAATTCATTCCCTCAGGAGGTCTCCCCAGCTCCCCTAAGTTAGTCTTTTTCTTTATATTCCTTTATATGCCTTTATTATAGCATTTATCACTTCATGCTTTATATTTTTTTTATGTATCTCCATCTTTCCTTTTCACTTTGTCTTTGTTTTTCATTTACCTATGGCTGATAAGGTATCTATGAATGGATGGTTAATGAATGTTTGAATGTATATAAATACCCAAATGTTGGGGCAGTCAAACCAGGACACAGAATATAAGTGGTGGGTGAGTTCCTGAGTGACATGATGACTTCAACAAAATGCCACTCATGTAGAACAGTATGGACGCGAATGCCAGCGTTGAATGAATCTTTCTAGCCACTCCCATTCTGTTTTGGAAAAATTTTCTTTGTGGTTCAACAATATTTATGCTGTGCTTATATGCAGGTATAGGAATGTATATAGCAGTGGGGTACAGCCGTGACTCACATAATACTTGCTCAAGAATCTGAAAGGAGATGAAGAGTAAATGCAGTAAACGAGTTATTTTGAAACACTGCTGGCCCCAGTGGTAGAGGTGACAGGATGCAGAGGGACTACAGAAGAGGAACCTGGGGAGTTCAGGATGGGGCAGTGCTGACGTGACCGCTGGTGGCCCGGGTGAAGGAGGGAGTGAGGCTCTCTCAGTGGGAGGGAGCTATGTGAGCAAAGGCATTTCAGAACTGTGATGAGTGAGGAGGGGCAGAAAGGAGGCAGGAGAGGTGGGCAGGAGCGGGTGTGGGGGCAGGAGCAGACACCAGCTGAGGAATTTAGGCTTAAGCCTATAGGTGAGGTGATCTGCCTATGAGTTTCAAGTGGTGCAAGGCAAGGGGTCATGCATTTTAAACTGAATATCCTGTTGGTACCACTGAGGACAGATTAGGAGGGAGAACAAGGCTAGAGTCAGAGAAACTAGTTAGGAAGCTATGCAGGCAAGCAGTAATAGAACCCTTACAGATCGCAATGGAGATGGAGAGGAAGGGCCAGATTTTGAAAATTTTGGGAGGTGGGGAAAAAAAATCCTCTTGTTTGAATACATAGTGTGTTGAGAGGGAGACAGACAATTGGATTGGGCTCTTGGATCAATATCTGATATAGTGACAGAATAAGAGAAGAAGCTCCTTGGGAATCAGGATGGCAAGATACTGAACTGGATTGGATATGAGATGTGGGATTGATATCCAAAAGACTCTCTCCAGTAGGTTGGAGTCACTAACAGAGAGGTAATGCTTAAAATCTAAATAATGCATGAGATTTCCCAGACTATCATACCTCACATATGGAGGGAGAGGTTCAGTGAATTGCTCAAAGGCAGGCAACTGGCAATGCTGGAGCCAAGACTCAAATTAGATATTTTGGCTCCAAAGCATATACTTTTATTACGATGTCCTGTTGCTTCTCCAAACTAGTGAATGATCCCTGTATTAATGTGTATGGCTTGGGGAAATGATTTAATGCAATTTTAATCACTCAATAAAAGAGTTATGTACAACACAAATGTTGAAATCTTTGGGGGAAAAAAACAAAAAACAAGAATTCCCAAGTGTTTTACAGGACACTTGTGTTGTTTTCTCTGAAAAGAATTGGTCCCATAGCTATAGAACTAGAAAAGAAGACATGAAAATGACCAAAGTAGAATAAAAAGGCAGAGGGGACTAAAATGGTTGTGATCTTATTGTTAATTGGAAGCCAAAGGAAGTCTCTTTAGAGTCTGACTGTGACTCAAACTCACCAATGTATATTTGCCCTCATAACGACCATACCTCAGAGAATGTTTCACACTGTCAGTGAAGGGGAATTCCTCTGCATATATTTTTTAAATGCCATCAAAATGCATTATCAGCCATGTTCTTTGCATCAAATTTTAAAATATAGTAGAATATATACTATGTAATATTATATATGATAATACATAAGTAGAATTATATAATGATAATGATACATTATAATTAAATATAAAATATTTTACTAAAATAATACTGAATCTAGGGTATTTTCCTTTAAGTTTATTTAAACATTAAGATATTTTAATCATGCAAAATTAAAAGCCTACATTCATAGCATATTATATACGACTGTGACACATGAATAAGTTAAAAGCTTCTTAGATGTGTTTCAGTTTATATAAACCTTGAACTTCGTCTACTAAAGATATCAGCAAACTCATGTAAAATTAGACACATTCAGAAAACACAGTGGAGGATAATAGATGAAGAAATCCCTTTCTAGTCTTAAGGAGAAGTATTTTTAGTTGATCTAATAGGACATTGCATTTCTTATGAGCCAAGAGAGAAGAAAAAAAGAAATATTCTTAATTAGCCAAGTGACATTTAGGTCATGGGAAATTTTTTTTCAGTTGGGTTGAGGTAAATGTGAATGAGAAGAAACAGAAGGTTAATATACCAAAGGTCAGGGAGTTGGCCAAGTTTGGGTTCCAGTTCCGCTCTTCCACTGACTAGCTGTTAGACTTGAGGCAAGTTCTTAATATTTCTGAACCTTGGTTTCTTCATTTGTCCATTGGAGCTACTGATGCTTTATCGGCTGTTGTGAGTATTAGCTGAGAGATTTTTGCAATCCTCAGTATTTGCCTAAAGTTAAGAGTAGTAGCTAATCACAAAGACTTTGCATCTGAAGGTGGGTTTCATGGGTTACCTGCTGAGCAGCCTTTTCTGAAAATAAAGTTGTACCCAGGGCTTCCCCAAGGAGCTCAGTGTTGGGACAGCTGACCTCGCTGCCCAGCCAAGGAGACATAGAGGGCACTTGCATGGAACAGCTCTGCGGGGTGGAGCTGGGAGAGCCTTATTTGTGCGCAGATACTCCTGAGAATAACCCAGATACAGCGTTTGATTTCACACCAGGAAACTATAAAAGAGTAGAGGCGATTGTGGAAAACTCTCTAGACGACTGGACAGCCACATCTATGCTTCCAGTCCTGGATTCAGCCCGAAGACAGAAGAGGTGGTTGCCCAACTCTGCTAATGACAGGTTGCAGAATGTTTCTAAGCACCTCCATTGAGTGCACTAGAAGCAGGAGCTTTTTATACCTTGTGTAATTCAAAGCTAAATGGAAATTGTCACATTCAGCTCTGCTCTGCTGCACTTGAATGCTAGCAGACTCTTTTGACAATTGATAAAGAATTACCATTAAAGTCATTTTTGTTATTATGCAACCAAATTAAAAGTTATGAGTGAAATTGTGATTCCCCATGTTCAATATCTTTACATATGCTTTGAACAAAACAATGCATATACCAATATTTAAAGTTTTCACTATGAGAAAGCTAGTTTCTTGCTTGGTGACTAATCTAGGTTGGAATGGTAGCAGAGCTTACAGGGAAAACTATACCTCCAAACTCTTTCTATGCTGTTTTAATAACCCTACTAGTAGACGAAACCCAGCCTCACAGAGATATGTTGCCAGGGGTGTGAGCAGGAAGAAAAGTTTTAGAAGCAAACTCTTAATAAAAATCCAGTCTATAGATTAAGGACAAATATTACCAATTTGATTTCTCTAATTTAATTATTATGTTAAGCCACCAATTTTTAAAATTCTGGTTAACAAAATGACTGTAGAGATGACAAGTTTTAAATGAAAGTGAATGCTGATTTCAATTTTTATACATTTTTGGTTTATAGTTGACAAACTAACCTTCACTCACCATCACTTAGTACAGTGTGGCCCTGCTGTGCATGACTGTTCTTCCGCTCACAGCAAGTAGGACTTATTGTGCTACTCTGTGCCCTATTCAACAAGACAAGTGCTTTTGAATATTTACATGTTGAGGCAATATAAAATTTTATACATTTGCAGTTCTCGCAAACAATTTTTTTTTTTTATTTAAGTCTGCAAATTACATTTTGAGTCGTACTGAGCTAGAAGACACACGTTGGGATTTAAAATACAGATACCAGTGAGAGATATCACTTTGGCCCTTCACTTATGTGTGTATGTTCTCTAAAAACTGAGATGGACGTTGTAAAGTGAGCTGAGAGCAGATCTCAAAGGAGGGAGAACAAGCTCGTCTTGTGTCTGGGCAGAGAAGGCTGTTGGAAACCACACTGGGGACAGGGCCGCACTGGAGTGGAAAAGCAGACGTAGGAAGAGTCGGTGATAGGAGTTTCTGTTTTTCCCAAACAGAAGCTGCTGGAGTCAGGTTCTTCAGACGCTTACCTGGGAGAGGAGGATGTGTTCACACCTGAGGTGTACACTGTCCCTGGGGGGTGGGCTCTGTCTCTTGTTCCTTGCCATATTCCTAAATCAGGGAACCGTGCCCTGTACCTCAATAGAGGTGAAAACGATACACGTTGGAGTAATTCAGTGAAAGTATTAGAGTCTGTCCTTATGTCCAGGAAACCATAGTGTAGGCTTGGTATTTTTTATGAGCCTTGACTGTTGTTGCATACCACAAGGATTTCAGGGAGGTTGGACAGATTTGCAATTGTTTATCAGCAGTAAGGACAAGGGAAAAGTTTTTGAAATCTCACATCATTTACGTCTTCATTTCCATTTAAGACATTTAGTATAACATTTCCTTTGTTAGATCACATATATATTTAGTTTCTTCATAGTATGGTAACTCCAACTCCTTTAGAACTCTCTTGAAATAAAATTCGATTCCATTCAGTACTACACCAAGGTTGTGTGTCAGGTACAGTCTTTGGTGATGGGATTGCAAATTTTAAAAAACTCTCTGCCCGCCAAGAGTATGCTGTTTCACAAAAATAGCAGAATGAGTGTGACTCAGTATTGTATAATGAGATCAATTTGTTTCAGCGGGTAAGTTCTCAAGAAGATGGCATATTTGAGACAGATTTTGAAGCATCAGTAGACTTTTGCCAAGCAGAAGGAGGTAAGAGGAAATTCGAGGCAGAGGGAGTAACATGAGAGAGGGTGGGGGAGGTGCCCACGTGAATGGCGTGTTGAGCAAATGGACCATGAACTTGGCATGTGAAGAGGAGAGTGATGGCCTAAGAAATCTGTTGAAAAACCGCTGAGAGAGGCCTTGAATACCCAAATTGGGTGCTGGGGAAATTTAAATGATATAAGTGACTTAGTGAAATCACTATCCTTTAGAAAGGTAATTTTAGAGGCTGACTGGAGTCAAATGAGAAATATAGAGAAAGACACTGAAGAGCGGGAGCTGACCTGTCAACTTACTATAAATTGAGGCATTACGGGACTCTTATGAAAATTATCCCTTAACAGGCAAGTGCCACACTTTCTGGAGATACAAGTATTATTAAATTAAGTGGAATAGTTTAAAAATAGGAATATTCCTTAAGACTGAAGTGGTTTTTTTTTTTTCTGGGTATGTGAGATGTTTTGTTTTTGATGTTCTTAAACTTTAGTCTTGGAAAGGCTTTCTTATTTTCAAGGTTCTTCTCTCTCTCTCTCTCTCTCTCTCTTCCTCTCTCTCTCTCTCTCTCTCTCCACCCTACCCTCCCTTCCTCCTTCTAGCCCTTCACTTTTGTCCTCTATCTCCTTTACTTTACCTTCTTTCTCTCTCTTCTTTTCGTTAGTTCATTCATTCATTCATTCATTCAACTATTGTTACTCTCTGCTGACTAATTTCTCAGCTGCCATTTCCACAGAGACTGTGTTTCAGAGTGTGAGGGCATGATGTTGCTGTTGGAAGGGGTGCAGTATTTTAACAGCAGACAGTGCCCGTGGCTATATGTACTTGCCGCAGGTACAGGAAAGAAATATCACCCTAGCAGACTCATGAAAAGAGGGACAAAATGAAAGAGATGAAAAGGAGTGTTGGGAAAACAGAGAACAGGATTTTAATCCCATCACATCACCGATTGAAGGCTGTCAAGAGAAGGAGAGTGAAATAAAGTTTAGCAACAGTGGGAGGAAGTGGTGAGGCCTGTCCCCATTGCGTCTGACACCGTAAGTCTGTTTTTAGGGCATAAAAGATGTCTCAGAGAAGTGGTTTTTTGTTTTTGTTTTTTTTTTCATGTAGAAAAGTCTTGCCCTCTGTGGCCACTCAATTGTCTTCTTAACCTTCCTGCATTTCTGCCCCCAATGCTCAAGTAGAAAGGCAGCTGTTAATTGATAATAAGCAATTCTCTGATGAGTATAACCTGAGACGCTCCATTTTTGACAAGACAAACACACATTTGTCCAAGAAAATTAAAGTTTATCTCATTATTCAGGATTTCTCTTCTCGCAGCTTTAAGTAAAACCTATTCCAGAGAAGTCAAGGCTAGTGAGTATGGGTGTGGAAAGTGCATGGGATGCAAATTAACATTCTCCCACCTACTTGCTCATTGTATATTCTTTACTCATTTGTGGGCATAGGTTGAGTCTGTCTGACGATATTCATTTACACAAGAGATCAGTGTCCTTTAATGAGATTTTCTCTAGAATTTTTTTCACTAGTTTAAGTGCTATGGTAGCTGAATTCAGTTTAACAATAATACTCATGAGACACTCAGTCACTTCTATGGTCAGCTGCTGTACCATTTGATCATTTCTGTGACTAATAGCCATATCTGATCATTTCTATGACTAATAGCCATAATTAACCAAATGCTGTTGTAGTTCTTATTTGAAATGCAGAATAAATGCTAACATCCAAAAACTACCTGATACAGAGTGGAATATTTGAGGATAGGACATGATATTGAGAGGGGTATAGATGAGTCTGGCCAAGTGACAAATTTCCATAAATTATTATAAGTATAGAGATGTTCTCATAAGCAATGATATGGAGAAGAAACGAGAACATAGCAGAGGTCTGAGCTGAATACTATACTTGTTCCTTCTTATTTATAAAACACCCGTGGCTCTTATGCCTTAATCATCTCTCTTAGAAACTTAGATATCTTCCAACATACCCAGAAAAGGGGGGGGGGGGTAAGTACTAAATGAGAAGAATGTCACTGATTTAACCTCCGTGTGTCTCCTATGACAAAATTAATAGATTTGAACATTTTACATCAAGCGATTGTATTGTCTCTTTCTATGTAAAAACTTGACCATCCCTGGAGCACCAGCCCATCACTAGAGAACTATGATCCTAATTCTTTACCCATTTGACAAAGCATTTTCCTAATTCTTAAATTAGTATATGAACTTGCATAACTCTGCATATCTAATCTCTATGTCCCCCAAATTCATTTTCTTTCTCTCATGGCAAACATCAATTCCCTTGGTCTCATTATGAATGCTGAATGATGCTTTTCATTTCTAGGGTCCCTTGAAGCTCTGAAGTCCCTAAAATTTCATATCTTCTGTATCACATATTTCTTTCCGTGTATTCTTACATTATTTTACTGGGATCTGAGTGTTTGCCATGTAGTGCTTCTCTACTGCTTAACAAATTAATCGTGATTCTTTAGTTTGACATTTAATTTTGTCACAACGCGGATCCAGCCTGCTTGCCTGACATTCCCTCTCCCTACCTTACATGAACCCGCCCTTCAGCCACAATGACTCCAACCACGTCTGCGTCCGTTCTGTTGTTCATGATGTTGCCTTCAGACCTGACATGCTCCTTCCAAAGCCCGTTTTGCCCTGTCCAGAATCCCACCTGTCAAAGCCTGACTCTTCTGTCGTATTCTTACGTGACCTTCCTTCTTCCTCATCTGGGTACACCCCAGTAACTTTTTGCACCTTTTAGCTTACCTATCACTTCCGCTTTGCATTATAGATACCTGTCTTTGCTACTAGGTGGTATGAGGTAAATGCTCAAGCTTAGTTTCATTGTAGATATTTAATTTTGATGTATTTATATCACTACCAATTGTAACTTATGACATTACCACCTTTTTCACCAGTATTTTATTCTATACTAAATGAGAAAATATTATTATATGTATTCCTTTTATATGGCAGAGTTAATTTGAAAAATTATGACAGTGAAGCCTGATATATGACAGCATACAAGGAAACTTATTGTTCAGCTTATATAAAGTAGCAGCAACACTTTCCAAATGGTTTTAATGAGATTTGCTACAGTGAGACAAAGTACCAGGACTGCATTCTTACCAGCCTCAGAAGCATAATAAACCATGGTCAGCTTTGGCCTGAATCCAGTCTTACCATTAACTTTCTCATAAATTTTGATGAAGGCGCATTATAAGACTTGCAATTAAGGGAAGTACAGTAGAAATTTATTTCCTGTCTACACTTTGCCACAGTCGAAAAAGTGCTAAAGTTCTGTAAATACCTGTAAACCTTAAGGATAGTAAAATACCTGGTGGAAAAACGTTTTTTGTTTTTTTGTTTTTTTGTTTTTGTTTTTGTTTTTTTGTACCTAAAATTGGTTGCAACTTCAAGTCCAGATTTTTATGTTAACAGATAATTATTTAAAATACTTGTCAGCTATGTCAATATGATAAGACTAACAAGGTGGCTGTATTTCATGGTTATTTTCTCTGGATGTCATCAGCACATAGATATATTTTATAATAATTTGTTGCTTTCTATAATTGTAGATTAACAAATATTAACCACTTGCACAACTCCGAATTTGTAGTTGGCCTTCATCTTCTAACGGTGTTTTTAAAGATACAGTTATATCTTTAGATGCTTTTTCTATTTTCCATCTACTCTATAGCAGCTTAGAAAAGATGAGCTTGTTCCGGAATAAGGTTTCATGTGATGTGGGCATTTATTTATTTTAAATCTATAAGAGTTATATTTCTGCTGGCTGTCTTCATCAAATATGTTTAAAAAAAAAGAAAAAGAAAAAGATTTTGCCCCATCTACAAGTTGAAGATTTCTGCCAAGTCCATTTAAGTGAACTTAGCAGAATGAGATCAGCGTGATCTTGCTCTGAACTGGCTGAACCGGTGACAGCTTTTCTTTATTATTTTTTTTTTAAGAACATCTCTTTGAGAAAGGAGGTGTGCTCAGTGTGGCCAGCTGCAGTGGCAGGTTGCAGTAGCGAGGTTTTCCTTAGGAGGTACTAACCATCTCTGGTCTCCTGTAGAATATTATTTCTTTCCAAACGATGCAAGGTATGGAAGGGCCGCGGTTTCTAAGCCAGTGCACCTGATGAGGCCATATGAATGACATTCTTCTTTTCTTTAATCTAAAAATGGTTACTTTCTTTTTAGACCCGAACCTCTGTTTGTGCACAGATTTGTGGAATTATGTAGATTCCAAATATCTACCTGAATCTTCATTTTTCACATGGATCATAAAATATTTTAGATGGCCTTAGAGGAAAGCAGAAAGCATGGGCCTTCTTTTTATTCGTCATGATGGCTAAACATGCTCCAAGAGATGCCTCCTACTGTGTGTACTTGAATAATAGTTATTACTGTCTATTAAGTGAATTCTATTTGCTTATCACAGTAGTGAGCACATCATATACAGTGATTAATCTTCAACATTATGCTGTCAGTATATTAGATAATTCTAATATCCATTATAAAAATGAGGTATTTCAGACCCTGGGAGTCTAAATAACTTTTCTTT
>CM053511.1:47894359-47919594 GCA_028627145.1 Eidolon dupreanum
TGCATTTAAATATTGCAGACCACTAAGATTCCACTTAGTGTACTAAAATAATTGTTACCAATTACAGTCTGGTGACAAAAAAGAGCCAGCATATCCTCAGAGGGTTTAGCTTCCAATCTAAGCATAGCTTAGTGGCTGAAAAAATCCAGCTCTTTAGTCTGTTTAAAATTAACTTTTTTGAGTATTTTTTCATAATCTTATACTTGCACAGTAAGTAAAAACTGTATAATATTCTTTAATACAAGAAATTATATTTCTTCAACTTTTGTAATAATATTAATTATTGAAAATATTAATGAGCATTTATCCACTCTAATGCATTTTGTTTGCATTAACTCATGCCATCTTTTCAGAAGGCTTGTGAAGTAGAAGCTAATATTATCCCCAAATTACACAAGAGGAAACTGAGACATAGACAAATTAAATAATCTAAGGCCACCCAATATGTAACATAGCTTTAATCATTTTTTCTGAATTGAAAGTTGACATTTTTTTTTACCATCCTCATATTCAACACTTTTATTCATTTGTCTTAAAAAAGAAGTCAGTGAAACTCGTATGTCTTTATGCATTTTAATTTTTCTAAGAATAAATGATAATTTATTCTTTGGATTCTTCCAGGGCATTCTACTTGGACAAGTCAAATTCACCACCAAACTCCACATCCAAGGCTGCCTATGTAGATAAGGTAAAAAGAAACGATCGCATTTATTGACGCTTTGCCATTTAAACGGCTCCCTTGTTTAATGTTTCTACTGTTGTTCTTGAGCAACGTGCATGTAATTATGAATATTTGTAGTTTCTAATTCCCTAATAAGATATTCTAGACTAGTCATTAAAAGTTATAACAACTAGGAATCGTATTCCCCGGAAAAGGATTTCTTTCTACGAAATACGCTGAACATTTTGTTCATCCCTTTGCTCTTGCAGCTCATGCGGCCTCTCAATGCTTTGGATGAGCTTTATCGCCTCGTAGCCTCGTTTATCAGATCCAAGCGCACAGCTGCCTGTGTGAACACGGCGTGCAGCGCCTCCGGGGTCGGGCTGCTGTCCGTGTCTTCGGAGCTGTGCAGCCGGCTGGGGGCCTGCCACATCATCATGTGCAACAGCGGCGTGCATCGGTACGTGGATGTCCCCGCCCTCGTCGGTCTCTTTGCTATACCGAATTTCATTGGGTGGTTCTTGTTTACATTTGGGCTGCGTGACATTATAACTAGAGACAGAGGACTCAGATGTATTTGGAATAAGATAATTTCAAAATAGGTAATTCTTACACAGTATTTCTTGGATTTAATTCTTATATTATCAGTGACTATTTATTTATACAATTAAATACAATTCCACATTGATATCATTGTGGCCCAGAATCTTATCACTTTTGAATTTATATTATAAGATTTATACTTTAGATACAAAATAGTGCATCCATTTTATTCAGTATAGGAACTTGCTTGGTTGGAGCTGATACAGTGTGCTAAACAAAACATTTTTCACTGCACTCGTTGGTGGTTTGGATCCCTATTGCCCAATTGTTGTGAGCTAGATGCTGCCTTGGAGTTACTACTGTCTTCCCACTCCTGGCAAAATCACAGTCCAGGAGCCCACACAATATGCTGTTCTTGAAAATGTAAGGGGAAATATGAATGGGTCCTGTCCAGGCGCTTTGTCTTAGGAAACTGTGCTCTGTCTGGGACAGCCAAGGTAGGTGTATGAATTCATTTAGCTACATCGGACACAGAAGGTGAATGACGGACCCCACGTCAAGTCCTTTTTATACTTACTTGCTACGTTTCTGTCACCTCTGCATCTTACGAGGAAGAAGTAGGTGGAATAATAGGGCAGAATTTAGTCCTCATTGTGAGCTGAGTAGTCAGAGAGTCTTCTGTCAACAGTCATTGTCTCTTCTTAGTTCTAGGCCTGTTGGATTTTGAGGGTGGTGGTTATAGTTTCTTCAGATTTACTCGGTACTTAACCCAGGCAAAGGACTGCAGTTGGTGCTATTGGCCATGTTACATCATGAAGTGGTGACACTCATGTTAGAGACATAAAGTATGAACAACAAATCTCAAAAAATAGTAACAAAAATAATAACATCATTAGATAACAAAACCATAATAAAAATAACAAAAAAAACCACAAATAAACCTAGACTATTAGGTAATATAAATGACCTAGCAAAGTTACAGATAAAAAATAAGATTCATAGGGGAAATAGATCTTTGAAATGATTAGAACTTGGAACTCCCCATGGACAAGGTGACTTTTCAACTAGGTTCGAATGGGTCAAGTTGAAGAGATAGAAAGGGGAAGAAAGGCTATTCAAGCAGGTTCTGATGTGTGAAATTCCTTTTCAACTTAGTATTCTTTTCTCTGAAAGGAGCATTACATTTTCATGGTTGATACAATATAGAGAATTTCCCCTGTATTTTAATTGCTGTGCACTTTGTGCTCTATTACAACCTTATCAAGAGCTTAATTGAAACTAATCCCTTGAAACTGAATGCATGAAATTATTTCATAATTTTTTACTAGCAGAAAAGTGATTTCTCCTTCATGATCCAGTCATGTTCATTCATTCTGTTCCCATTCATTCATTCAGTCAATAAACCTGCATTGAGTTCCAATCATGTGCCAGCCCTATTCTAGTTGCTAGGGATACAGCATTGAAGAAATAAAGTCCCCCTCTCATATAGTGTATATTATGTTGGGGGGAAACATGACAAAATAAACAAGTAAATATGTAATGTAGTTAGTCAAAGAAATGCAAAAAAGAACAGAAGTCAGAGGGGTAACGGGTGACAGGATGGAAAGAGGTAGCATCTTCCAGTGAGGGACTTCATCAGAGACCTGTATGAAGGTATGCAGCTGTCTCAGAGGAAGAGCATTCGGTCATCACAGGGAGCAGCCACGCAAACGTGGAGGGTCAAGGGACGCGTCCCAGGAACAGCACGGAGGCCACATGGCCTCAGTGAAGTGTCATCGCCTTATTTGTGTTCTTATCTTTCCCTGGATCATAGTTATCTGAGGACTGGATACACTGTGACAACCAAAGGGACACTTCAGTCTTTGAAACTTTACAAGCATACTCTCTTACCTCCACATGCATTTACTGAGCGTCAATGCAGTTACATCTGCCGTTGAATCCTAGAACCATGACCAAGTTGTCCAAATTATTCTCAGCTATTTCATGAGCAGTTTGAGAATTTGACTGATGTTGCAGAGGAGAAAAAGATCGATGCTCCACAACTCTTTTATTATTGCTATTCTTGTCAGTGTGTTAGAATCAGAAGTAACATCGGAATTTCGTAGTCGTTTCACTTTTTTCATTTCTATAATTCAAAATGTAGCTTTAGTTGGTTCATTTCGGAGACGTTTATTGCGGTGTAGGCACAAATGCCTCATGACAGAGACTGAACTTAAGGTTAATAATGTTTGAAAATGATGTAGTTTTATTCTTCCATTACACAGAATGAAATGGGGGATTAACATTATCTTTAATCTTGTAGCGAAGGCTGTGCTTAGATTTTCATGAAGGTAGAATCTGTGCTAATTTATACTAAAATCAGAATTCCAATTTTGCAAATCAGAAATTTGTAAAAAGAGAGAATCTAAAGTATATTTGAGGTATTAAATTACACTGCGTATGTTTGATTTTAAAGAGAAGAATGTGATTTTTCAGTATGAAAAGGCAGACTTAATTAACGTGAATGCCTAGGTGTTTCAATGCCAACGTGAATTAGATGGCAATGCTGCATACAGCAGTGAATGTGAGATTAGTTGGGAAAAAATTCAGGATGAATTATTAAAATCTTCTCATGGCGTTTAGCCTGGCTTTGTTTTTATTAAATTCTCTTTCCAAGGGTAATCCTTTGTGCGCATTACAATTCTACTGATGAATTTTCCTGCCCACACTCTCTTCAACCATTAACTTATGTTAATTATCTTTATTACTATTGAATAGTGGAAGGGGTGTTTCTGTTTAAGATCAGGTTTTTGCCTTTTAAGAACTATAAACATGGTATTAAAAGGTAGTTAAATAAATGGAAAATTTCCAAAATTTCCTCTCCCAGCTTGCTTCTTCTATCTTCATTTTGCATCATCTCTTGCAATTTCTATCAAACAACACACATTTGAACATGGTTTTATAAGTATATGTAGTTTAATAATCTGCTTTATGCTCATAGCAACTATATATGTGTTTCAACTTTCTCATTATCACTTTTATTTGTTACATAATATTCCAACCAGTTGTTAAACCACAGTTGATCAACTATTAGTTTAGTGATGTCTCTTTTTTCTCCATTGCACATAATGCCTGAAAAGGGGCATCTTTAGGTAGCTATTCAAATTTCGACTTATTTTCTGTTAAGCTAAAGAAAAGAAAACATCCTCCAGATAGAATCGCTGTGTCCGAGAATTTAAACCTTTCTGGTTAATATATTATGGTTTAAGATCCCCAAGGATTGTCCTCCTGCACAACATGACCAGAAGATGAGGTAGTTGTGTGGCACATTCACCTTGCCTTGTCTGCAGAGGGTGTTAAAATCCATTTTTATATCCTACTTCTCTACCTGATAAACAGTGATATTTCAGTAGTGCTTTAATTTATACTTCCTTGGTTAACAGATACAATCATTTCAATATCTTTTGAATTTTCTTCCCAACGAAGATTTATGCTAAACATTGTCCATGTACTTGCCTTATAGACAATTTTACCTTTCGCCAAAGTGAACATTTTTAAAGTATTGAATCAGCACTGTGGTTTTTAAAGTTCTCTTTTGTACTCATGCCAGTTATTTGTTGCAGGCAATCCAAAAGCATGCTACAGGGAGTTCGAAATTTTCCTTTTATTTCATACTGCATCATTTCTCCATTCAGTGCAGTATTTCATTTTGTTTGGGTTCTTTATTCCCACCCCCGCTTAATAGCCAACTGTTTTTCTTTAACCGATATAAATCAGGACAGTGCAAATGTTGTAAAACCTGAGACATGAGTCTTACTGTGTCCAAAAACATAGACACCATTTTCTCCCACTTTCTTAGCTTCTGCTCCCTTCACCAGGGCTAACAAGTGAATAGAATTTCCAGAGGCTGCCTGAAAGGATATGTCAAAGAACTTTCTAGTGGGGGCAAGAAATCTGGAATCAGTTTTTCCCTCTAAGGACTCGTTTCCGGGAGTTTTTGTCCAGTGCTCTCTGTGTCTGTTAATGGTGTGTTTCTGGGGCATCAGGGTCCCAGGATGACCCTGCAGGAAGGGAGGTGACCTGAGCACAGGCCTCATGCTTCTGGCTCACCTGTGATGTCTTCGAACCAAAACCTTGGAGGTCTATACACGTAAATTAGCTTTTATCTTCATGGTTTATTGTGAGGATGAATCTCTTCCAGGAAATAGGGCCCTGCATTTTTAACTAACATCTGGAGGGGGGTTGTGAACAGGCCATTGGGAGGAGGTCACTGCATCAGGGAATCACCGCCACCTGGCACCCACCGGTGTCACCACTGTCTTCTGTGTGAGAAGGAAACAGTCTGTGACATGGCCAATCTAATCTCACTAGTAAAAACAAGGACGACGAAGATCAAGCTAGTTACCATCTATGTATTCCAGTATTAGACTAGAAATTCATATCAAATTTTAGAAACTAAAAGGATTTTATACATAATTTAAAAGAGGTCTATTTCCAAAATGCATCTTATTATTTTTTATTTTTGGAAATGAAAACATATTTTCACATTTGACAGTATTACAGATGGTGATTGACTTCTCACAGGCACCCCTCTTTCCCCTTCTCTGACTAGTGCCAGTTTATATAACCCATCACATGACCATAAATTAGGACCCAAAGTATGATTATAAACATATATAAGAAAAATGAAATCTAGGAGTTAAAATATAAAAACAACTAAAGAGAACTCTCTATTACCAGTTTGGTTAATGGAACACTTTTTATTTCAAATGAAGAAACAGTGTAATAACTCTCAATTTATATAAGCAATTAAAAAAATCTTTTTCAAGTAACTATCGATTAACAGTTTAAAAAACCGCTTTCATTTGAAACTTAAAGGACATTTTCTTAGCAATATTTTATTCTGTCATCATTATGACATCAAAGGACAAATTGACAAATAGGCTCCAATAAAAAAAAAATGAAGAGTCTTATAAAAGTGGGGCACCTCAAGGTGACCCAAGTCAGGTAATCAGAACCCTAACAGAGCCTGTGATGAAGCGGCATCTTTCTCCACTGGGCAGTCAAATCGTCAAGTCAGAGGAGAAGATATACTTTGGGGATTTCTGTACGCACGTTAGATTCCAGTCACAGGACAGAAAAAAAGTGACCACAACGAGCAAATGTAGGTTTCAAATGTATTTTTTTTGTGTGCATATGTGCAAAAATGATTTGAGAGATTTGCTAATAAGATTAGTGGAAGTGCTTGAATTTTAAATCTCCAGAAAGATGGCTAAATAGAACAGAAGAAACATTTCTGCTAACTTACGATCCCAGGATACTGTACTTTTCTAATAAGAAGCTCTAAAATTATGCTCCATAGTCAGGAATATGAAATACACTGGTCTTAAACACTTCTCTTATATAAAGGTAGTAATAGCAGTGACAGAGATGACATTTAAAATTGTCATTAAATAGAGCTGCATTTTTTATTATTTTTCTTTAACAGTTACGATTTGATTATGATTAAATCAATTACTCTCGTTTGCTATCTAAAAAAATAATGACTCAAAACAAAAAATCAAAAATAAAAAATAAAATTGTGCTCTAATCTTTAATGAGAAAAAATACAATACTGTAATAATAGGTCTCTGGGAGAAAGACAAACTCTATCCTACTCATGACAGAAGTATGAATCTTAGTTACTCTGCCGAACTCATAGAAACAGGAGGTAGAATGGTGGTTAGCAGGGGCTGGGAGGAAGGGCAGATGGGGAGATGTTGGTTTACCATTACAAAATTTCAGTTATACTAGATGAATAATTTCTGGAGATCTAATGTGCAACAATGTGACTACAGCTAACAATACTGTATTATGTACCTGATACCTGCTAGGAAGGTTGATCACAAGTGTTTTTAACACAAAGAAAAAAAGAAGGTGATGGATATGTTAATTAGCTTAAATATGATGAATATTTCACAATGTACACCTATATCAAATCATCAAGTTCTACACCTTAACTGTTTCCAATTATTAATTATCAGTTATACCTCAGTAAGCTGAGAGGAAAGATAAAAGTAAACCCAGAATTTCAAATTATACTGAATTGTAAGATAGGCAAATAAAACTCCACAATGTATGCTAATTTTGACAACTAGATAAATAATATAGGCCTATTCTCTTAAAATTCTAGGAGGAAATCAAATATTTAAAATATGGTAAGAGTTTCAGTCTTTTGCCTTATAAAAGTTCTCTACCCTGAAGAGGTGGTCAGATTTGCATATGTATTTGCTACTTAGATTTTCCTTTGCAATTTATATGAATCTTTAAACTGAGTGCATCACATTATTCTGGCCTTTTAAAATGTCCATTGTTTTCTTAAGATGAGCTCGCTGTGAAGGAAGGCTAAAGCAGTAACTGTGAGAATGACTTCTTATTGCAGAGGTTTCTAGCTCAGACCTCAAGTGATCATGTGACATTGGCCATCAACTTCAGTGCATATAGGACAAGAACTTGTATGTGATTACCTTCCATTGTTAAAATTCGGACAATCCAGGTGATCATCATACATTAAACACATCTTCATAAAAGAACCTAATTATATAATTATTAGTTATGTTTAATATTTTATATCTGTATTTGTTATTTAATGATATTATTATTTTTAGCATTTACTATATTATAATTAATATTATATTATTATTAAACACAACTAATTTATGTTACTCTTAGTTAATATTTCATATCTATAGTTGCCAAACCCAGTTTTACCATTTGAACATATTAGTAAAATTTAAGTATCTACATCACTAAATTTTGTTTACATTTAGCTATTTAACAGTGATAAATAAAGAATCTACAACCTATTCAGCAGGGCATAATTCTTTAAAACTTATTTCAAAGAAACTGTTATTGTTGTTTTTCCTAAATCTGCAAAATTTTACCAAAAGCCAAATAAAATTCTAGTCATTTTTTGGGATATTTCTTAGGGCTTCAAAGTTAGCGACTTTTTAACTACTCTCATAAATGCCATAAACCAAATTTCCCATCCTCCAGAGGAGAAAAAAGTATGGGTATCTCACCAATATAAATGTCTCAGTATAAATTACCTTTTTTTCTATGGGAACCTGGAGCAGGAGAGCAGATGGTATGGAGGCCATTGCAAGAAGAAAGCTGCAATTTCTGCCTTAAGAATGGGAATCTTAAATTGGCAATAAGTCGTCTAACATATTCAGGAGGAACACAGAGGAGTGAGATTTAAATCCTGGTAGCAGGGGGAATGAAACTATAACACTGGGTGTGAAATAGAATACTACGGACATGGGTGGGGTTCTCTGCTATTGCTGGGCAGTGACATGAGAGGGACCCAGAGCTGGAGATGAGGCTGGTGGGGAGACAGCGCTTGGAGAATGGCAGGTGCTGCCCACTGGATTAAGGACTTGGGACTCTCCTGAAGGCCCGAGGAAGCCAATGGAGGGTTTTCTGCAAAAGAATACCATGATTAGATTAAAAAATAGTTTAAAAATGAAGGTCCCTCTCACAGTCTGTGATAAAACAAGGAGGGAGACATGGGGATGGCCAGAATTGTATAATAATGCAGCAGGAGATGACGAGATCCCAAACGAAGGCACCGACACGAAGGTCAAAAGGGAAAGAATGATGCCAAAGCTATGACGAGGTAGTAAGGAAGATGACACGATGGATGAGAAATAGAGAACAAGGAAGAGAGAGGGGAGTCTGATTCTGACTGTCCAGCTTGGAAAGATGGCTGGGAAAGGGAGCTGCCGCAGGGGGGAAATATGTGTTTTTCTTGGAGTGGATTATGGAGGGGGATGTCGAATTAATCTGTTACCTGTCGAGTTTTAGATGTCTGTGGTGTACCTCTATGAGGATGACCTCTAATTTATTTATAGTCAGCAGGGACTAAAAGGACACATATGCATAAAGACATACATACACGTGCACACACATGTGCACCAAGAGGCTATGTAAAAACAGAAGTGGGGGTGATAAATTAGTGCAGGGAGAGAGGAGAAGGGGACCAGGTCAGAGAAGATTCCACAGAGATGTATATGAGCTAGGTTTAAAATATTATCAAGAATTTTCTGGGAATAAATACGCTTTGGGTGTTAGGAGCAGGGGAGAGATACTCCAGGAGAAGGCAGAGAAGTGTGAGAAAAGCATAATCAGCCACCAAGCGTGGAAGATGAGAAAAGATCCCCAGGGAGTGTAAAAATGTATGAATATTCCACAGTTCTCCCCCTGCTAGGTCCCCTGTGTGCCCTCCTAAAGGGAGTGATGCAGGGGGAGCCTCAGAGTAAGACGCTAAAGGATCAACTAGAAAGGTAGGAAAATATTCAAATAAAGCTCCAGCATCTTGGATAAACAGGTCAAAGAGAGGACAATCATGGTACGGTGTCAAAGAACTGGGGAAACAGATGAAATCTCATACCGAACCCCCCACCCCCCTGTGTTGGTGTCATCAAAGACCCTGTAAAGAGTAAGGACAAAAGCCAGATAGCAAAGTAGAGAAGGTGGCATTTGAAAGGTCACGTGGAAGAACTTCGGGTAGCCACAGTAGGTCCCCAGTCTATTCAGGTAAATCCCCCGAAACAAAACCGAAATGAAATAAATTGGTGAGCAAGTTCAGGCTGGAAAATCTAACATGCGGAGAATCAGACTCCCACCTGGTGGCTAAGGTCCCAAGTTCCACACAGATAGTCCATGTTCATCTACCTTTTCAGCATCGCGGATACCTCCCCGAGGGCCCGAGCGCTTCGTTTCTCATCCGTGAAGGTCATCGTAGATGGCCTCTGTGTCCAACGTGACCGTGAAACACACACGTTAATGTGCTTGAGCAGAAAGGAGGAGGGACGCGGAGTGCGTTTGCCTGGCAGTAGGTTTTTGCGCGTTGGTTTAAAGGCATGCGTGCACAACTTCCAGGGCACGTGTTGAAAGCTGCACTGGAGTCCCATTATCCTTAATGAGAATTTCGTGGCTAATTCTCTGTGGAATGCTAAAAAATGTGCGCCTTAGACTTAATGCTCTTTTGCCTTAAGATATATGGAGTGAGTGGAGTGTTCACTTCGGCTCTGCTTCTGCTGCCAGGATCGCGCTCCAGATGTGTTGTTCGCTTGTGTGTTCTGTCCAGTTGTTTTCCACCCACCCCTTCTGGCGTCTCTGCGCTTTCTTTTCAAAAAATTCGTCAACCTCTTGTCTTTCGGCTCCCGACTGGGTAACCTAGGAACTCAGCACAGTCGTGGGACGATTTCCTCAGTACTGTCTGTTTGACGAGAGTCAGATAATCATGTTGAAAATATCGATAGTCATCCAGAGGTTTTCTATAGAGCATACTGGAATCTTGCCTGCGTGATTACTGGCTTTTGGATTGAGCTATTTATTGTTAGACTGTCATTCACATTTCCCAGAAGGGAGAGTGTAAATGTTTAATATTTCATTATATCTGTGTATGTGTGCGTATAAGTGGTTTCTTTATTGTCGAAAACAAATAGTCTGTTTGCCTTTTTTTTTTTTTCCACATAAATGTATTGATGTGTTTTATTAAGAAAAGTGTCTTCTCTATTACAGGGGAACAAGGACAAAGGGGTTGGGCTTTTGAAATCCCCGCTGACTGGTAGCAATTTTCTTAACTGTTCGTTTGTCACCACTGCACTGCTAGGGGTGACCGAGGTGGGAGAGATCAATAGGTCAACAGTGGCCCTGGTGTGGCAGACTCTCTGCCCACGTAGAAGCATAGCAGCCACTCCAGGATGATCACTGTTTAGCAGTCTGCGTCAGCCCTCAGGTGAGCTGGCCTCTCTCAGTGTAAGGTGATAAAAGAGAGCAGCGAACAGATAACCGTGTCACATTAAACCGTTTCTTCAGTCAGGTACTTCATTCTAGTTGTCAATAGACTTTCACAGTGGTGCTCTGTGCTCAGTGCTTACAAGTAATTAGCAGCCGGAATAAATGAGAACACTACAGGAATGAACGCGCTCCACACAGAACAGTGCATTTAATGTGGAAAAATGCGCAAATCTATAGTAGAGAAAGAACACAGTCTCCCTTTAATTTGTTTTTACTGCTTGATTGCTCTGCAGTCGATATACTTACTTAGCATGCTTCAAATCTTGTTCCCTTTTAATCATGAACACATTTTAGTATGATGAGGTCTCCATTCACGGCGAAGTGGTTTGGGCTGGCTGAATTAACCTCTCCCAAAACAATGCATTTAAAGTATAAACTCTGAGTCCAAGATTGTGATTGTTGAATTATAGATGTGGGGAGCTGGAATTCTCTAAATGCAGTCATCCAGGTGATGTAATTGGGGAATAATAGAAAGAGCCCTGGATTTTGAATCAGAAAACTGGTTTTGAATCTTGTTACTTATTATGACTATGATTACATCACCTGGTTTCTCAGAAACTTATTGGCGAAATATGAATAATGACTTCTTTCCGAAAATGATGGCAGGCAGATTAAATGAGCAATATATGTGAAGACATCTCCTACAGGATCTGACAATAGTAAATTAAACACTCTGTTTTTTCCATCTTAATCTGTGTATCTGATAGTAGATCCAGAGATAGAAATATGAAATGCATCTGTTTAAAATTACTAAGTCAGGCTTACTAAAATATGAGAAACCTTGTAAGAACAATTTTAAAAATCACAGTAGATGCCATGAGAATAGATCTTAAATGTTCTCCTCATACACACAAAAAGGAAATGATAATTGTATGATGTGATGCAGGTGTTACCTGATGCTGTGGTGGTAATCATTTTGCAACTAATAAGTGCATCAAATCAACACATGTACACCTTAAACTTATACAATGTCATATGTCAATTATAGTTCAATAAAGCTGGAAAAAAATCACACTGATGGGTCACGATAAGATAAAAGAAGAATATGAAAAATACAACAGTTAATGCCTCTGATCTATAAGAAATAGAATACATGGACCATTGGAAGCGTATTTTTAGATTCCTCCTCCGACAGCTCATAAAAGATCACTAAGAAGCAGAAGACTAGGCTCCCCTTGAATTCAAGGATAGGAGATTTTCTTCCCTAGTGTTAAAAACCAAGAGTACAGTGTATGTAAGAATCAAGACAAATGTTTAGGACTTAAAAAGAATCGGATGCTAGTATCTGTCTATTCATTCATGAACTGAGGAAAAAAACTGTTTCTGGAGGACCACTGTGTGCCAAGCGCTGCGCTCGATACCAAACCAGCGAGAAAAGAGGGCAGCTGCCCTCACTGTGCTCACGGTCTGAGATCTTGAGAAGGGAGCCACATGGGGAGCTGGGCAGCCATACTATGTGGCACTAGTTCCCTTTAATGATGACGACAGGTGAAAAGTGGTCAGAGGATTGGGTTTTTAAGTGAAGTGACTCAAAGAGGTGGATATATACTTTTCAAACTACGGTAGAGGGGAAAAATATATCACGTGTCTTGTTGACAGTGTGAAAAACGGATTCTGTTAAGATTGCAAGCGTATTCTTCTGAACCCAAGAAATATTGATGTGATAAATGAGTAATACCTCTCATCCATCATAAAAAGCTTCTGTGTATAAAATAGCAGTAGTAGCTACTGATGGTCCTGTTTATTTCACCTCCTTTATTCTGTTGGGGTTGAAATAGGCACTCATTATTTCTCTCCAATATCAAATGCTACCCAGGAAACCAGCTTATTATGGTATCACAGAGAACCACAGCTGAGTAGATTCCAAATAACTTGTTTCTGACAGTCACTTGAATAAGGCTGATGGACCTGGATTTTAATTAAAGGAGAAAAAAAGACTTTCCTAAAATAAGGGGAAATGATTTCATGTTTTTTAAGATTTAAATCTATAAGATTTTAAATATAAACATAGAACTACATAAAGACATATAAATCATTTGAAAGATGTTATCAAAGTAGTACGTTCTCAGGCTGTCCTTATGCATATATTCTGAATGATGCACTGGCCCTAAGGCAATTTTCTCCCTTTTGTTTTCTACATTAAAGGCAGCATCATAGTTATAAAGGATGGTGAAAATTAGGCAATAAACACACAGGTCTGAGCTAAAAAACAAAAACAGACTCTGATCATGTAAAATTCTACATCAAGGCTGTAGAATTCTAAACCTGTTCATTTCAGAATTGTTAAGTATTTGTTCCACTCTATATTTATCTATTACAAAATCAAATTACCCTTCATATTAATGCAAATGGTTCAAAATGAGTTTTAATGTTTAGCCAGTTTATATGGACTGTTGAGGGATCTTGTCTAATACTGCCATTTCCACGCCTAATCGAAACCATTGTTTGGCAAACGGTTCTTTAAACTCAGAAAACCCCAACACATGCCTTTAGACTTGGGGTGTATATTTTCCATATATCGTATTTTATCACAGGGAATTATCCTGTTAATTATACTGCATTAACACAAAAGATAACCTACTTATCCAAGTGCCCCAATTCTATTATTACACAAAATAGTTTTAAAAATCACTTCTCAAGTAACTATTGAAGTAGCAGCATGTATCCCTAAATTCCTTGACTCCAGGGAGTTTTGTTTTTAGGGATAGTTTTTAGTTGTAATTGAGTATGTAACATTATTGAGTGCAGTAGAAATTTTAAAAGTAACATTCAACATTAAATAGGGCAGTAGATTTCTGGAGGCTTTAAAATTCAAGTAAAACTGATGTTTGTGTCTGTTATTATGGTAAATGACCAAATATGCAGAGGTCCTTAGGTTTCGAGATTTTTTTATCTAATTTATTATTGAAATGTAATGTTTGACATGTTTTTAAAAAGGATTTACATGTAACTTGATTCAAGTAAGGTTTGAAATCTTATAAAGTGAACTAAATATAGTGTAATAGATATGACAATAAATGGTTGAAATACAATATTTTGCAATTAATTCTATTTAGGAAACCATGCTTTATCTCTCCAATGAGACTTGGTTGAGGAGGAGGTTTGGATGCTGATCATTTCACACCCCTAGCATCTAGAGTTAATGTAAATAATGACAAATAGGAGAGCATTTCGCATGCTTTTCCTGACCCTTAGCTCTACAGTTTGTCATATAAAATAAAATCGATACCTGATGTCTAGGATCAGTTGGGACAAACATATGAAATAAAAGACTCATCTTAGCGAGTGCCAAATTATAGTCAGGTAAACTCCACTTCAACCAAACCCCAATTCGTAAAAGAGATATTGGTGGAAGTTTGTCATTAACGCTGTGTAATTGTCATAATCCTATAACATCATAATCTTATAAGAGAATTTACCACAGAATTACTTTAATGAATATCTCTTTAAAATAAAAAGTAGAAAGCTTTTTTAAATAGTTAAAATACAATGGGATTTGAGAAATTCTGATTTACAAAGCTTACGTTCCTCAGATTTTCCAATTAATGCATTGCCCATATGAGCTCATATAGGCAGACTTACTGCATGAGCTCAGTAGCAAAGACATGACATTAGCACAGGCATGGCTGAGTGTCACCCATGTCATTTCAGGTAGTCCTTTTGGCACTTTATGAGGGCAGCCCACCTGCTTTCTCCATTTCACAGATGAGAAATTGGCAGGTGAGAAGGCAGAAGTAACCTGGCCAGGGTCCCACAAGGCAGCCCTCAAATCCTGGCACCCGTGTTTGCGACACCCATGTTGTCAGCTGATAGTCTATATTCGGAAACAGGTTCCAAGATATTTTGAAAGTAGTGATAGACATCGCCCAAATGTGAAAAATGTTCCTGGATTTGGGGTGGGGGGGGGAGTTTGCACAATGGTACTGAATGTTGACCATGAGCAGAAAGTTCTGGGCAGGGTGGGACAGACGAGCTGCTGGGGAGGTGGCGTGGGAAATGCAAGAGCGATCGGTAGGAAACCTTAAACATCAGGACGAAGAGTCGCCTTTCGCAACATTGCCTGGAAAACAACTACTGATGCTTTGAATATTGTATTGATAGGATGTCAAAGGCGGGTACTTAGGAAATCACTGATAATCTGCTTAACGAATTGTTCTTTTATGTCATACGATATTAATGTTGAAATTCTTTTCCAATCAACCGAAGAAATAAAAAAGAGGCCCACTTACTCCTAACCTCTGACCCCTGAGGCTCTGCATGTTCGGGCCCAGACCACTTCTCTAACTTCGCCCCCTTCCCCTCTCTGCGCGCCCCGGAATATCAGCTCTGCTCTTGTCATTAAGCTGACCTCACGAGCATTGACCTCAGAAGCTTCGCCCTCGCTGACCCTGAAATAGTCTCACCAACAGTCTTCCCACCTCTCTGCCAGTCCACCCTGTTTTGCTTTCTATTCCCCTACAAAATTTATTTTCGTGGATACCTTAGAACCGCCTGATATTATGTATTTGTTTTTTTGTTTTTTGTTTTTGTTTTTTTTTCTTTTTTCTCTCACTAAAATTTGATCACCTAGATGAATGGGGATTGGCTTTGCTGATGCATCCTCAGTGATGTGGATGAAGGTTTTGGGGGTTAAAGTTAAGTGTTCTCTTTTTAAAAAAGAATAGAAAATTACAAAGCAAAATAGGAATGAAAGTTAATGTTTATTTAGAATGTGAGGAAAAAAAAAACAAATTACAGAGATTAAAATGCTGATAAACACCACAAGCATTTTAAAACCTGAAAAATAAAAGAAAATTTTTATTACTCTATTGTCTGACACACCTCTATACATTTCTTCCCACATTTTTGATGATATACTCTTTGCCACCTCAAATTATAATAATTTTAATATAATTTTTTATAGAGAATAGAAAATAATTGTCTTTTCTTTGCATATCAATTAAAAAATTATTCATAACTTCAAAAAGCCTTTCAGCATCAATATTATTTCTATTATCTTATCGATTTTTTAATTGTTGTCACACATGAAAAGCTCTGTAAGGTCCTTTGCTACATCAACCATAATGTTTGGAAGAATATTCCACGGAGTGACTTCTGGCTCTCTGCATGTCCAGCCCTGTTTGTCCTGGGTGCCTCCCGTTGAAGTGTATTGCATTACAGCCTGGGGTCCTACCCCTCCCTTTCAGTGCTGGGTGAATTGTACAGTGGGCAAGAGGAAGATTTGAATCCACGTCTACATGAGAATATTATAATAACCTAACTATATAAATGAAAGTGACTATGCGTCATATACATTAGTCCCAGTAAACCCAACCTAAATGCATCCCTAATTTACTTACTTTAGCTTAGTTCCAGAAATGATCATGGCCATTTGAATGCTACAGAACATGACAGAGGGAAGTTGGGAAATAAAAAGACAGCAGTCATAACCATTTGCAATTAAAACATTTTGCTTTTACAATTTTTTTAAAGCAGGAGACTATATAAACAGGTTCTTAGGGATCCATACAAGTAAGGGACCCTGAAACTCAGCCTTTTGTAGCTAGATAGTAAATCTACTTTTGCCAGCACCTAGTGGTATTTGTAAGTACAAAGTATACACTCAAAAATATTTGTTAGATGGATGGACAGATGCATGCATAGATGAATGAATGAATAGAAAGGTACTTTGTGACTCTACCATAGCATTGGCCACTGCTAAATCAAAGTGCCTTTCAAATTAAATTGGACCCATTAGCTATAGATCACATTAATCGTATTAAAACTATACTAAATCTCTGAGTGATGTGGGATCTATTTTTAATATGAAATATGTCAAGAAGATTTATTCATGATAAACATAGATATATTGACCCTTTGCTCTTTCTTTCTATGGAGAAATTCATGATTTCTGAATAACTCAAGTGAACTTCCGCAGGAGTATGCCTTAAGTAGAGCTACTACCTGGATGTCTTATTACTAAAATTATGGAGAAACATTCTTTGATGTCAATGTTATATTTACCTTATTGTGAAGAACAGTTTCTACTCTGTTACCTTTTGCCTTTATATGACTGCCAGAGAAAGAGTTGTCTAAAAAAATTTTAAGTGGCATTTCAGCTAGAAGGAGCTGAAAATTGAAGGCCCGTATTTTCTGGGATGGGGTAAAAAAATAGATTTATTTAAGTTTAATTTAGTGTCTGTTATTAGAGCAGAGGCAGTGCTAGAAAGGAAATTAGTGGATGATGTAGGAAATCTCAATCTGAATGGACTTTGAATAGGTGTCTGGCCTTTGGTGTGCTCCCTTTCTTCTCTTGCCCAGAACTAGAGATCAGTCTCACTGGTAATGAGAGAAGTACCTATAAAATCAAACGATTTCTCACAAAAGCTGACTCTGCGTATACATTTACACGCCAATAAAAAGCCATGTGCCACTTTTGGGACCTAGTATTTTTCAGACAATGCCAAAATCAAAATGCTTTTTGTAAATGCTGATTTTTTTTTTTCACTTGACATTCAAATTGAGATAATTGAGAGATAAAAAGTTACGAGGCAAATAATGGCGTTATCAGTAGCTAAGTTGTAGACGAGGCTTTTTTTTCATGAGCTTCACTTAGGAGAATGGACTTCTGCGATACTGTCGTGGAGAAACTGGGCCTCCACGGCGAACATCAGCTGTGACTCAGATGTAGGCACTATTGCCCACCTTGACCTAGTTGTCTCTTTACAATATTTTCACTTTTAAATGCTTGCAAATTAATCATGGGACCTAATCAGAATACACACAGTGGTTAGTATGAAAAGACAAGTATAAATGAAGCCATCTTTTTTGGATATGCTAGTGAAAGAAAATCTCCATTTTAAGGTAGATTTTTCTATGAGACGACGTGCGTATGATTGGTTCTAAAGAAGTGACGCTTTGCATTACCCCGTCAGAGAGCGCGTTACTGGCCACATCGATGGATCAGGAGATTACAGTAAAATCTTTTAAAGTGACTGGCAGATAATTTGCTGTTTACTATCACTTGAACTAGGGAGAAATAAATCAGTTTAAAAGGATTGAGAAAATGGATAAAAATTATAGGCAGACTATTAAAAGTCTTTCGCAATGAATAAGTGTTTGTTTTGAGTAGAGTTAGGGAAGTCATGCTTTGTCAGGAAGCACAGAGGTATTTCAGTGTGATTAGAAATAGGTAAAGATTTTTTTTCCTTAGCTTCATTCAGCTGATGTAATGAGCATTATTGATCAAAACGTTAAGATCAATGAGAACTTAAAACTGGGGTAGAGGAGACTTTCAGAAGGAGAAAAAGGTTATGGTCTGTCAAGTAACCTAACAAATGCTTTGTCAAAAATCAATTTTTAAACACGAGCTGTCAGTGATACTTCCTGGCTTTCGTGGGCATACAGTGTCCTACAGCATATAGGTACATGTAAAACCAGAACATGCTGTTATCAGACTCATACGCTAAATATTTGTAAACACTGTGTGCCACTAGATACTAATTATAAGACTAGCCCATTTGAATGTGTGTTATTAATGCTTCCTAGAGAATTCTCTGTAATGTTAATGAGGAAACCGCTTTTCAAGTCATTTAACAGCTAATGGAACCTAACATGCTTCTCCTTAGAATGCAGTTATGTATAATAACACAGTCACACTTCGTAGAATTCTTTCCAACATCACAGCAGTAATGTTTTAAATACCTTTCTCCTCTTTTTTTTTTTATTCATCAGTATCAAAATCTACCAGATATATACTAGAATTCTGTAATACAGCCTCATAACCAGGGATAAATGGGTTCGATATTCCTCACATATAAGCCATTGCATTATAGAATTTAGTTTCATTCATAGGGAAAAACTAAACAGATCTAGAAAAATACATGTGTAAATGTACCAAACCACAGGAAGCTAAATGCAGTCATGGAGAAAAGACAATCAAAATATCAATAAATTGAAAAATTAAGTAAAACAAAACCCACTCATGTGAATTCTAGGGAGAACATCTAAAAGTAATGAACATTTTTATTAAGTAGATAGAAAAGGTAGCACTGAAAAAACCATTCAGAGACCGGCACCTGAAAATATTAACAAATTGTTAAACACAGGCTCTAAGAACTACTATAGAGAAAAATGTGGAAGTAAATAAAAGAAGTGCCTTAAAGGGAAGGAAAAGGAGGAGAAAGGCTCACTGAGATCATAGACTGAATTTTGAATTTTCTCGGGGCTGTTCTAGGCACTAAAGTCCTGTATAAATAATTAAAAGTTCCTTTTGAAACTTTTACAGTCTTTCATATTGGGTCCAAGAAACACATTTTCTTTTAAAAATCAATTCTAATCTTAGTGAATGCTGACTTCACTGTCATTTTTGTAAGATATTGGGTGAGTCTAAATCTATTAATTATCAATACAAAGACATGAATGAAAAATATTAGGAAGTCATTTTTAATTATGTAAAATATCAGAAAAAAATAATATCTGATAATAAAATTTATCATAATTCTGCTTATTTAATTTCCTGTGTATAAACTTTCTCATAAACATAGTTCATTCTAGATGTTTTAAGCTTGAATACTTAATTTTAGACTCCAACAATGTAGCTTTATAATCTATTTTTAAGCAGATATTCTGTGTAAAAAAAATCAATGGTTCATTGTCTCGTCGCTTGGATTTGGCTGGTGCTTTTTGATTTTGAAATTAGTGTAGGGGAGGAAAAATAATATTCCAACTACCCTTCTGAGTTCGTAGCTGAGATTTCTGTAATAAAAGACAAATGAACAAGAGAAAAACAAAAAGCAGTTCATTAGCATGTACATGTTACGTGTATCGAGGAGATACCCAGAGGAAAACGAGTAGCTCTCCAAGGTGACAGATTTAGGGTGCTGTATTCATTACCCTTCATTAGTAACCCAAGCTGTCACAGAGCGTAACAGGAACCAGTGGGATTTGACGTGCCCTTGCCTTTGCACACAGGTGCACCCTGAGTGTGACAGTGGAGCAGGCCATCATTCTGGCCAGAAGCCACGGGCTGCCTCCTCGCTACATCATGCAGGCTACAGATGTGATGCGGAAGCAGGTAAGTCTCGCAGACGTGCTAGAGAGTTGTTTCACAGGGCCTCGATTTGAAAGTTCCTTTGTTCATTTATCAGGCCCAACAAGTACCTGGAGGTGACGGGCTCAGAGGGTAAGTCATGATCAAGAAACAGTCCAGGAAAGAAGACAGCACAGATGTCCATATGATGATTCAACAAGAAACTTAGACTACCTGGAAAAAAAAAAAAGGTTCGTCTAAGAGGTAGCGAGAAGGAGGAAAGAAAGTTGGCCAGGCAGAATGAGCAGGAATGGCTTTGGGGCTTATGTAAAGGACACAGTAAAAAGACACATGCCACTTACTGGGAATTGCAGGTGATTTAATAAGGCTTGGGGAATAAACTGGGAAGAGGGAAGCAGAGGAAAGAACTGAGGACTTTGTGTTCTTCTGGAGATCCCTAAGGGACTTCCACACCACACTCAGAAGTTTGTGCATGACTCTGAAGATGAAGCACAGACCTCAGATTTTCCTTCAGAGGTGGAACAGCCTCTGTCGCTTGTCTTTAGGTCTCTGAAGGACGTAGAGGTAAGAACATGCTGTCATAAAGAGAACGAACTTTCTATACGACGATCCGATAGTATTTTAAGTGAGGTAGTTTGGTTTTTAAAATTCTTTAAAAACATAGCAACAAAATGTACTAATCTCCAGTTTACGGATTATTAAGAAAATCTGCTTAATATAATAGAAAAGACACAACCAAATAAAAAGACCAAATAAGTTGAAAGACATCACTTTTATGTTTACTTCTGTCACCTTTTCTTAGGGCTACCACAGAAAATTGGTTTAACCTATCTCTCTACTTTCTGACTCAGTTTGCCCAGGAGTAGTAAGTGACTTAATTTTTAACATATGGTTTTGTAATTATGACAGCTTTATTTACTACAGACTTAGTGTATAACTCTGAAACAAAAAAACTTGTGGGTTTGCTCCCTAGATTACATTACAGTATGTCAATCAACTGCCCCCCCTCCAAAATACAAAGAAGCAGTCATAAGTGAGCCCAGTGCCAACCTGGGGTCTGCAACCAGAGATGAGGCACAGCAAGTACACAAACATCAGTGCTTCCATTTGGGACCCGGAGCTGAAGATCGAAAACCCAAATCTCAGAAGGTTCAAGAGGGATTTGCTAACTGAAGGTTAGGTCCATGAGAAGCATGTGACACGGAGGCTCCTCTGGGAAAGGGTGAATACAGATACAGATGTAGCAGGTTTAGGGAGGATTTTGGGGGGCGGATACACAAACTCAGTTGTAAAGAGTAGATCAAGGTAAATTTTTGATTAGTCATATCAGGATCGGGATTTGGGTGCTGAAACATACAGAAAGAGATTAACTTTTCTGTTTTACTTAGTGCTATTAGAGTAAGTGTACAGCTGGATTTGCAGAAGCGCTCTCGAAATTATAGTTTATGGCAGACTAAGAGACTGGTATGAATCTGTTTTACAGTAATCCAGCAAGGGAGCAATTATGACTTGGCAACATGTATGTTCTTACTACGGGGACTTAAATACTCAAAACTTTTAACTTCTTATAACCGAAAATGAGGATAGAAAATATAGAGATAGAAAAATAAAGACAACATTATGTAGATCTTAATGACTCACTTATATTGTACAAACCTCTTTAAAACATATGTATTACATTTGTATTCACATATGTTACTATATATTTATAAAATGTAATTTAAAAGACTAAGAAATTATGAAGTTCCTTATAAAATCCTGGTTGATTTCTACACTGCACTAGTTTTCAGTACTTATCACTCCTTCTTCCTCCTATTTCCTTTGAAATAAATACATTTAAAATAGGTAGCTCCCTTCCTTTGCTTGTTTCTCTGCTCACAGTTTTTATGACATCTACAGATGGTTCTGAGAGACACAGAACTGATTTCTCCCTTTTTGGTGAAAGAGTATGGAGCCCCAGGGCCTCTCTTTGGAGAAACCAGGGTAGACAGGTGCAAAGAAAAGACTGTTGCGATACGCCTTCTGCTGCTGGTCCTCTGTCCAGTATTTGGAGGTCACGGGTAGTGGGATTAATGGCTTGGATCCAGTCTCTAGTCTGAAAGCCAACGCTTGCCCACTTGGGATCCGGGTAGTTAGAACACAGGTGTAATCAAAGATCTCACTTTCTATTCCTTTTGCCTTTAATCATTTAGACTCAACTTCCTGGAGACCGAATAGTTAGAATGTTTGCCATGTTAATGAATGATATTTTCTGAGATCTTTAGTTTCTTTTGTAGGAAGAAGAAGCTTTGTTCTTATTTCTAATTGCGATCAAGTTTTCATACACAGATTTTGTCCATGTACTTTGCATAGAGTTGTTGTTTTAATTAACTGGCTGAGTTAGAAGGAAACATAAAAGGAGGAAGGGTATGCCACTCTTTACAATTTTGAGGTAATTATTATGATAATCCTCTGTAGCACTTTTAAATAATCAACTGATTTTATTACTAAAAGGCTTGAGGTAGCAGCTCCCATTTACATTGTGAGCTTATAGTTTTCTATCCTGTAAATTATGCATTCCAGGTGTTCGTAGGTGGAAGCCTACCCCAAAATTCTTTTGTGACCTTTTTAATAAAAAACTGGGATTCCGAAGAATTCTGACTTCTTAGCTACAGTATTAGAGCATCATACTGGGTGCCAAGAACAAGGACCAGGGAAGACGGACTCTTTGCCTAGTGTCACGGGGGACACATATGGAGGCTAGTCACATGATACAGATGCCAGCGGGCAAGTTCTCAGCCTCAGTATGTCAGGACATAAAACAGGGAACAAATAAATAAGTAGACTGCAAGTCGCTCAGTGGCTTGGACACTGAATATACTTTGTTATGGTGTCACAGGTTTCCAGAATAGTACCTATCAGGGAGTAAGTGCTAAATAGTATTTGTTCAATGAGTGAGTTTTGTCTAGGATGACTGGGAAAAGGTTTCATGCAGAAAGTGGCTAAGAGCGCAGATTCTTGAGCCAAGCAGCCTCAGTTTGAATCCCAGCCCCAGTGTTTACTATCTGCGCGATTTGGGGCAAGATTCTTAGCCTCTCTGTTACTTAGCTTCCTCGTTATTAAAACAAAGATAATAGTAATACTTATCTCATAGTGTTGTTGTGAGGATTAAATAAAGAAATATACTTAATCCACTTAGAACAGTTCGTGATGTAGTGAATGACCAATCAATTATTAGCTCAGATGATATTTGATTTGAGTCTTGGAGAATAATGCAATGCAGACGGGTAGGGAAGAAGGCAGAGAGGATGTTTAGGTCAGGGGAGCAGCATGAACAAGGGTGTAAATGTGCAAGCAGCTGGCATGCTGGGTACCTGAAGAATTACATAGTTGAATTTCAAGTGGAGTATGCCAATAGTTGTGATCAGTACGAGCATCAGTTTTATTTGAAACCTTTTAAGAAAGCGAAATTCTTTATGTAAATTATTTAATGGGATATTATGAAATTAAAAACAAAAAGAATTATACACAAATACTGTACTCTAGTTAGTAAATCTATTTCTCATAAGGCTAGAAATTCTAAGACTATATGTATACTAGGATTAAACAAAGAAGTAAATATATTGTAAATAACAAGAGTAAAGTTTTTTACTGTCGACGAAGGAAGGTTCAAGTAGGGAGAAGGCTGGAATCCAGAGTGCAGCCTGTGGTCCTGGATTAAAATCGGAGGTATTTGTTTGTCCTGATTCACACACACACACACACACACACACACACACACACACACACACGGACATAAATACAGGTGTTGGAGTATGTTTGTATTATTCAGCTAGCTCTGTCTACTGAGGTGACCATACCAGCGGCAGTACTGAGCGTACTCAGGGTCAGTGTCTTGGGTTTTAAATGCCGTGCTCTATTAAAAAGAGCTAGGGACCCTTGGAGAAGTGTTCATTCCCAGCTGAGACAGGGAAGATGAGGCCTCCACCGTCTTGAGATGCCAGAAAATAGACACGTACGGAACAACGACAGTGGTTATATCAGCAGGATGCAAGAAACGACTTGCAACAATTTGAACAAAACATTATTAGTAATAAAAATATTGGATTAGAACTCACAAAATAAGCAAACATCCATGACTCCATACCAACTTAAATAAATACTCGAATAAATAGATAATTTGGTTTCCCCCCAAGTTAACTCTTCCTTACAGAAACATTCCATTTCACAAGCACTAGTGCCGTTGCAGGCAAGATGTGTCCATGGAGGCCAAAACCAACAAGAAAAAGTTCGAAGAGAGACAGGTTATGTGCATAGTCTCGTAGCATCTCCCCCTGCCCCCAACATATTTATTAACTACAGGAAGAAAAATAGTAACTTTACAGTGAAAAAAATCTGGTAGATACCACTTTAACTAGCTGATGAAAGTGAGTGTCACCTGTAAGAAGACATATAGACATCACGTGACATGACAATGCTCAACATCAGTGGTATGATGCACAGAGAAGGTACAACATCACTTACGTGATTTTCTTGCCCAAAATGCATATCTTCTATCTAATTGTATGGAAATGTCTGACAAATTGAGAGACATTCTGCAAAATAATGACCGGTACTCATCAAAAGTCTTAAGGTACAAAAGACAACACGAATCTGAGGAGCTGTCATGCAGTGGAAGAGACCAGGGAGGCGTCAAAACAAAATGCAGTAGAGGGATCCTGGTTTGGATCCTGGAATAGAAAAAGGGGAAATGGTGAAATTTGAATGAGACGTGCAGCTTCCTTACTGGCATTGTGCCAGCGTCGATTTCCTGGTTTTGGTCATCATACTATGATTGAGTGAAGGGTTAATGCTAGAGGGACATTAATGTTTGCATGCTGGACAAGGTTTGTGAACTCTCTGGTGCGTTGACAGCTTTTCGCTGAGTCTAAAACTACTTCAAAATGGAGAGGTTTTTTTTTTTTTTTTTTAACTTCTTAATTGCAATTCCTAAATTTCTTCCCATCTGTCTTTAAAACGCTCCACCCTTTTTGAGAGAATATATTCTTTTTTTTCCCTTCTTCCTTTTCTTCTTTCTTTCCTTCCTGTAGGTCGATCAGGAAAGTAGCCGGAAAGTCTCAGCATCTTTGAAACCCCTCTCCTCCATCTGTTCTCAGCCCCACACCCCAGTGCTTGCTTCTGTGTAATAACTAATTC
>CM053511.1:47920094-47939675 GCA_028627145.1 Eidolon dupreanum
ACGGTCTCCGTTGTGCTGGAGTAAAGGCTACTTACTGTGCCTTTTCACTCACTAGGCAGCACTGTCTGGGAAACGAGAGGGTAGAAATTAAAGAGAAAAAGAGCTTTCCCATTATTCTATTATTTCAGCCCCAGGAATGCAATTTGAAGCAACACCATATCCTTTAGCCGGAAAAGTAGCTTTGAAGTGTATCGGCTGATTTTAATGTATTCTTTTCTCCCGGAAAGATGAAATTAGCTTTTCTGATGTGAGATGTCCTCACTGCTGTATTCATTTTCTTCCCTGGAGATGACATGGAAAGTATTAACTACCTTCCAGACTTGAAATACGGTTTGCAAACTTCCAAGGCAATAACTTCTTCTATGTGTTTCCAAACTAGGGAAGTGCATTTTGTTAACTAGGATGATAACTCAATATTCAGTCTTCCCTACTCTTCCCTCTTTGATTTAGAATTAGCATGGGATTAAAGGTTGAAGGAAAAGGAAATTTTTAATTTGCTAAGTTTGTCAATAACTCATTTGAACTGTGTTCAATTTAATCTGTAAGAGGTTGCGGATCACCGCAGCTACCCCTGGGTTTGGAATGCTTTTAAAAATGAGCACAGTTGAAATCTGCACCTTATAGTTTTATATCATTAGACTAAGCTCTGAAGGGGAACCAATATGGCCAAGGGCACAGCTGAGGACTGCAAGTGGAGTCCAACATCTGACCGCCCCAGGCCAGCTGGTTCTCTTAGGCTGTGCCCTAAATAATGGATATGCACTGTGTGGTCACTACTGAGGCCGTGTTCCCCTTTACTTTGTTCCTGGGGTTAGGAATCAACCATTCAGGAGAATGAAGAGCACTAGAACTTGCGTGATCTTAGTCTGGTCCCCTGAACTTTGCCTTGATGCTGTATAGTCTCAAATAAATATACCAGGGATGCAGAGAGGGTGTGTCTTCCCAGCTCCTGGCATCTCTACCAGTTCAAATGGATTCCTACACACACTTGAATCTTCACCTGATTCTATTGACAGGTGAAGGGGATGAGCAAAGCTAGGCATATGTTCCTTAAGAAACATGAGCTAATCGTGCCTTTGGTATTCAAGACTCAGGAGTGTGCCATACCAGCCTGTCTATAGCCAACCACTTGCACCTCCAGGATGGTAGATAGTGAAGCAAATTCATAAAACTGGTCAGAAAATCAGTAGACTCTCATGAGACAGATGCTTATCTTGCTACCAGACAAGCATGATAGACGTGATGGTAATTATCATAATATTATCTCGTGGCATTTGGAGAATCAATTTTGTTACCAGCAAGGTGAATAGTGAGATCGAAAGCACCGGAACAGAAGCAGCTGGTATTAAAAAAGGCAGCATTGCTTCATCAGTCTTCACCTAGCTGTGCAAAGAGATGTTGTTTTCTAAATAACAGAACCGAAAATTTGGAGTTTGCCAATTCATATGTGATTTTTAGTGAAATAGGGAATATGATCATAATTCCTGAACCAAGAAGTTATTGTTATTGTATTTGTTATACCCATGAAAATATCTCAAGCAATGTCAGTACACCAGGCCACTGTCACACCTTCTCATGCCTCTTCTAGGCTATACAAGCTGTGCGAGCCGCCTCCCCCAGCTGGAGAAGAATAAAGAGAACCCCAAGGAACCCAGGCGAGCTGAAGCTTCTGAACACTGGACTGGACAAAGGTCAGGCTGGCTGAACACTCTCCGCTCAAGATGAAGAAATGAATTTTTTCTCTAAATCTTTCACCGTGGTGTAAATAACTCATGTTCAGCTTGTGCTTAGATATTTCCGCTGGAAATGGATAGACGTTCATTCAGACAACTCAATTTCACAAACTGATCTCTCTGTGTGTTGACATGAACTCTTCATTTTTAGGGTAAAATTCATCCCTGGAAGTGACAGAAAAAATAGCAGAGGAAAAAAAAAATGAACCATCGTTCTTTCTCTCCCATTTATTCAAATTATTTTGTTTGTTTTCATCTTCTCCAAATGGGAACATGTAATAATGGGTATTTCCATTTGAAGAAGTCTGTCACTGAAGAAATAACGGCCACATTTTCTAAATCATCCGGAAATGTCACAGACAGCGTAGACTGGGTGTCGTAGGTTCTCAGTCCCCCTGCATCACGGAAAGAGTTTCCGCATGTAAGGTGACGAGTGTGCTCGCTCTTTCTAAGGACGTGTTTCTCAGTAGAGAGTGATGGAGGCCTCCAGCAAGACCTTCTTCAGCTGCTCTCAGGTGTCCCTTCTGTTCCTGGACCATTCCGGCAGCCAGTGCTGCTGTGGGTCCCTGAAACGGGCATGGCTTTCTTGGGCCATGCATGCTGGTGCTGTGCCAGTGGTGGCCAGGGGTGGGGTGAGGCAGGGATTGGGGAGACGCAGGAAGGAAGAGCAGGCTGAAGGTGGGAAAAACAAGCCTGTTTAAAAACTCAGCCTTTAACTTAGATACCTAAAATGCTTAATTTCATTAAGACTTTCATATGAGATGCCAGACTCTTGAGAGAATGCACCACGCTGAGTATTTTTCTATCAAGGTATATATATATGTATAAGATTTGAAAATAAAGTTTTATTTGTTGAACTTTAAAAGGACTATTCGAGACCTTGATAATTTATGGAAGCTCAAGGTGTATTCTATTTTCATATTAAAGTATACGTAATGTTTATCATTTCTACTTTGATAAAATAATATTTTTTAGCATAGTGAATACAGTATTATTGATTTTAAATCCATAATTCTCAAAACAATTAAAATGCCTATATTGTGATTATGATAATTATAAGGACTTAGACTAACAGTATGTGACACGCTTCTCATAACTAAAGTATATACTTTATATTTTAATTTATAAATTTGTTCATGGTTTTCAAACTATCATTAAAGACCTTCATCACTAGCAGTTGTGTATTAATAACAAAAATACTGTGTTTACAGATGTATGAGATATTTATTATATATTGGTCAAGGTAATAATTATTGTTATTTGACACAGAAACTTTTAAGACATTTGAGATAAGTCCACATCTATAATGAAAAATAAAGAAACCAACATCAACGTTTTCAAAGGAAAATTTGAATGCTTTGAATTTAATGATGATATAACCTTAAAATAAGTATCTATATTAAGCATATCCTTAGCTTTCAGGGATTGGCCATTCTTGATATCAGCGAGTGATCCTAAAGGTCCATGATATTAATAAATTATGATTTTCCTGTACTGAAAATTTGATAATGTTCCACATAAGGCTAATGGATGACCAAAACTGATTAATTAGCCAGTACTTTTCATATTGTCATTCATATTTTCTAATCACCATTCTGGAAGTGGCAGTCTCTTAGAGGCATGAAGGAGTCACTTAACCATTTCAGTCACACTTTGCTGTGATTCATGGGGGAAATTATCTGCCATTGTGGTATTTATAAATTAGCATATTTTAAGGATCTACTCTCTATGCAGGAAGTCTGCCTTCTTAACGTGTTATGCTGCTTCTTATGACCATAAGAATTACAATATTATCAATTTTTTTGTTAGTAAATTTACAGTTATGTGGACTGTATTGCCATTAAATTATACATCTTATATTGAGGAAAAAAGTGAATGGAAATATGTAAAGTGCTTTTAGTATATGAAAATCTTAGGATTTCCTGGATATTTTTCCAGTCTAAGTACACATTTTGAGGTAACCCAAATTATGAAAAAATATATTCCTCATAATTGAAGATAACAGTTTTAGATATATTTTGAAAGTCTGAAATAGTATATCATATAAAATTCTACTATGATTCCAAAACATAATAACTGTAATAAAAAAATAGTCTAATGAATGGAGACAATTTTTCAAAACTATGATATACCTCCATGTGACATTGGACATTTAACTGGCTTTGAGTTTTTAGATTAGTTTTACCTAAATGCTCACATACTCCTCTACAACCAGTGGACCTTTAAACATTGCCAAAGGCTGCTGACAATTCTTTCAAGTTCTGAGTGTGGACATCTGCCTCTCTCCACCTAAAAGAGAAGGAGGGTCGAGCATAGAAATTTTGGTTCTTAACATGGCACCTGATTAAAAGTACTTGTTAACTAGTGACTCACAGTCAATATACCTTGAATATTTCATTATGTCTTATAAAGTTTTCTAACATTAAATATTACAAAATTTAATATAATATTAGAGGTATGAGCAATTTTAGGCGACTCGAATTTTGTATCTATTTCCATTACTATTTAACAAGGGAGAGAGAGAGAAAAGAGAGAAAGAAAGAAAGAAAGAAAGAAAGAAAGAAAGAAAGAAAGAAAGAAAGAAAGAAAGAAAGAAAGAAAGAAAGAAAAAGAGAGAGAGAGAGAGAGAGAAAGAGAGAGAGAGAGAGAGAAAGAGAGAGAGAGAGAAATGGATTTCTGTACTAGTTTTCTTTATATTGGATATGTAATATTGACTTTAGAATTTGCGCTTTATTTTATGAGCCAATATCCCAATCTTAGAAGTCTCATACTAATTTCTGTCTCTTTAAATCATATTTTTCCAGTGACTTGAATTCACTGGACGTACTTCTTGCAGCAACAATGTTCAACTTAAAATTAATTTCTTTTGATGCTATAATATGCAATTAACCCTTGAACAATGCAGATTGGAACTATGTGGGTCTACTTGTGTGTGTGTGTGTGTGTGTGTGTGTGTGTGTGTGTGTGTGTGTGTTTTGTTTTTTGGTTTTTGAGTTTTTTTTTTTTTTTGGTAAATACACACAGTACTCTAAATGTATTTTATCTTTCTTATGATTTTCTTAGTAACATTTTCTTTTCTCTAGCTTACTTTATTATAGGAATACAGTACATAATACATATAACATACAAAATATGTTAATTGACTGTCTCTGTTCTTGCTAAGGCTTTCAGGCAACAGTAGGCTATTAGTAGTTAAGTTTTGGGGGAGTTAAAAGTTATATGCAGATTTTTGACTATTCGGGGAGTGAGTGGAATGTCCGTGCCCCTAGTCCCTCTGTTGTTCAAGGGTCACTTGTGTAAGGTATTGTAATGATATTGATTCTGACTATTAATTTAAATTTTGTGTTAGTTAAATTAAGAATGAAATGAAATTGAGCTTGGCACTAACTGTAAAACCTAAGAAAATGAATGGGCAGAAAACTCCCAGGGAGCATACTAATTTAAGGAAACAAATTATTTTCAACCCTTGAGCACATACATGATATAGGAGAAATAATATTTATTGGCTTAGAAGCATTCAGTTGAGAGTTATTTCCTCCATGTATTTGAAAATAATATATTTGTACTTAAAATACTAAAGTATTCTTCTATTAGTTCATGTAGGTCTTTTCCTATATAGTATGATTTAATTCAGATTACAGGGCCTATTTTTAGTCACTTGTGTTTTTGAAAATAACATAATATTGAAATTTAAAATGAATAACCTTACTTTAAGTCATTTTACTTTACATTTTACTTCTAAGGTCGTTTTTACATTTTTTTCATTTGTGATATTTACTATTATTGAAACTAACCGTTAAGTATATGACTAAATTGTTTCTGAAATTTTGCAAATTATGTTTAATTTTTAAAGACTTATTTTTAAGTGAATTATTATACCAAATTATAGTTTAATTACTCTCTCCAAGCCTGTAATAGTTATTTCATTAACATGTAAATATATTAACCGATTTTCTGAGTGAATTATTAGTTGTCCTGCTTAAATATAAAGACGAAAGCGTTTGAAATGGTTTGGGATGATGTAAACTTTGATTAAGAAAAATATTCTGTACTCTATCAAATTTTCTAAGTTTTAGTGATGAGCCTTAGAAAGTTTCAGTCTGCATGAAGCAGAAGAGGTAAGGAAAAGTTATAAGAGGAGTCTGGGCCAAGGCTGATTCCTTTAATATATAGTGCCTCAAATCTTCATAGGTGCCGCAATTCCATAAGTGTTATTAGTTAGACTTTGGTTTTAGAAAGTTTTTACTGCTTCAAAGCTCTGCCTTTAATCGTGATCTCAGCATTCACGTTGTGTGTGCGTGGAAGACTCACGAGTGGCCTTGCGTCCTCCGGCTGTTACACAGACACGTGGCCTGCTTCACTCAGGACAGCTTGCTTCTCTCTGAGAAGAGACACCTACAGTCAACTAAGATGTTACAAACATTTATAGTTCCCACTTTTGTTTTTATGATAACACATTGTAGAAATTACTTAGATTCTTATGTCTCGTTTTGTATGAAGATATGATATATGGAGCTGTTCAATATATTGAATGTCTGTTCTGTTGACATCGGAGCTCTCTAAATACACGTTCAGCACATCTGGTGAGGCATCTTATGCTCACTGACATTAGTTTGCTAGTCAGTTTACTTGGCTTTGCTATCTGGAAGAAGCAGCTGATTAATAATAAATGTTGAGTTTTTAAATGGCATTTCTGCTAGAAATGGAAAGCTTTGGATAGTTAGTTTTTGGTGCAAATAACTGAATAGATGCCATCCTCTTGTGTATGTATTCAACAGATGTGTTTGAGAATTCACTTTGCACAAGGCAGAGCCAGTAGGCCTCACTTGTGTGTTGGATGTGTTGGATTTGGAAACCTTCAGTTTCTTTTCTGTGTTAATGATCACCTGTGTCTTTTACTTGAAATGACATTTTTTGTAACGCAAACCTATTCTAATCCCATGGAGATATGTATCCCGTATGAAGTCAAGAACACTAAATTGATAAAACACTTTAGAAAACATGCATTTAAATTTGAATATCTAATGCCTCAAGCAAATTTATTAGAGTTTCAGATAAATATATATTTTTGTAACTGCAAAGTAAATGAGTAGAACATAGCTTTTGCTTTAAAATTTTTTATAAGTATTCATTTACACAGTATTCATTATTTTAAACAGTAAAACATCAAGTTGGTTCTATAAATAGTAATTCTTTTGAATATATCTATGTTTAACATTGTATAACATCCAAAATATGGCAAATTTTATCTGAATGTGTTATTATAGTAGTCTATTCTTTTCTTTGTAATATATACATGTAACATAGGTTCAATCGTTCAGTATTTTGTGTATGATTCAAATGATCAAAATGTATTATGTATTTTATATCATTTATTTTTGTTTGCATAAAAGACTAGAATAGTAACATTGTATCATAAATGTTAATAATAATAAAGTGAAATGTAGTGTGACCATGTCAACTTCTTTCTACTTAAATTTAACTTATTCCTGATGTGTTCTCACCTGTTTAGGAGACAAAACTTGATGAAAAACAGATTTTTACCCTTTAAGAATTCACAGGCTTAATAGAAGAGAACTGATACATGTATGAAGCGAATCTACAAATTTGAGCCAAGGTGAGTTGTAAAGACAGTAACTGCTGGGAAGAGATTGGGGGGGAAAGCTTAATATGCACCACAGCATAGGAAAGCTTCGTGGGAAACAAGAGACTTGCGCAGTTCCCAGAATTAACCAGCCAATGTAGCAAGATTTATTCAGTACCTATGAGTTGCTGAGGGTGTTATCAAGGCATATAATTTCCAAACTCTGCAGTTGCAGAACTTGATATATGCAGATTATGAATGCAGCACACAAACCAAAATGTTACCTATTAAGATAATTCACACTAATATGGAATGAGAAGTAAGGCAATGAGATACATGTACTACAGAAATTCAAAGAATTTAGATTTAATCCAGCATCTCTTTATTGGACATCTAGGAGTTACTCATCAGGTACCAAGCTAAGCTGGATATTTAGCAATTAGAAACACATATATGGCTCTCGTCCATGTGGAGTTTACAGTCTACGTGGCAAAAACATTGATGAAAATAATAATAATAAAAAAAAGATGAGAGTAGGCTAGGTAAGCTTTCAGGATTCATAAGATTAAGCAACAGAAGAAAGGAAAGTCAACCTTGTTAAGAAGAATGGCATGAATATGTGCACTGACATGCAAATACCTCAGATGTTTTGGTGGGATGGTGAATGTATCAGTCTGGATAGAGGATTAAGATTTGTGGATGTGATTAGAAAGACAAGTCAAAAGGGAGCTTGCGTCTGTATGGTGTAGGTCTCTCAATGCCAGGCTACGAAGTCTGGACATTGTATGCATAAGAAAGAAGAGATGCCTACTTCAGAACAATGATAAAAGAATTATGAAATCCCAGTGAGGAGTCTGAAAAATGTGTATGTTTTTGATTGTGTAAGCTACCTCAGAAAAGTCAAAAGAAATAACCGCTGAAGAAAATAAAAAGCAATAACTAGATTTTACTCTCTGGAGATTGCTGGTATACTCTGAGATTGCAAATTTAATACAATAATAAGAAGAAAATGAAACCATCACACATAGGCTATTTATTTTAGAACAGCATCCCAGACACTGGTGTTATAGAGATGCTATTAGGTGAGGCACATACACAAAGTATTTTGTGGTCAAAATAAGTTTGCGAAACACAGAATTAAATTAAAAATATAGGGTTCTTTACTAAAGGATTTCTCAAGCATTTTAAATAATGTGTAAAAAGCATGACTTTGGAGGAGAGAAGTGGTATGCTATGTTTCCCAAACTTAGTAGAAGATAGGACATGTTTCATAGAAGATTTGTTAATATTTCCTTGGAACACAAATATTCAACAAAGCACACTATGGGAAAACTATTCTAGAAATTTCATGATAACATCAATGGAAAAAAGGGAAATGCATTAATAAGAGATGGCACAGACTGACTGATGGAGATTCCTTTAGGGTTTAAAGGAAGAAATGACAGATAGTGACATAAATGAACAGTAACAGTGAATTAGAATTAAAAGCAGAGTGTAATATTGTAACTTTTCTTCTCTCACCATTCATCTATGTGGAGGATATTAGAGGTGGGGAATAGCTCAGTCTACAGAGAAATGCAGGTATCTTCTCTCCTTTCCCTGCAATACGGTGAGATGTTGTCATGAGAACACTTTATTATGTTAAAACTTGGCCCCAGTTCGCTATGTATGCTGGACTAAAATTATAATCCTATAGCCATGTCCATGATGTCTTAAGTTAGATGACTTGTAGGTAAAAGACCATCTTTTTTTACAAAAAGTATTTAAAAATGTGCTAAGTGGGGGGTTTTCCGGACTGACATTGGTCAGCCGTTTGAACATAACCTGACTGGAATAATATAAACAGTACATTTATTTTGTTTTAAACCTGGGTCTTGATAATATGAACCCCTGGGGTCCTCTCTAAGTTGCCACATTATCAGGAATTTTCCAGATCTAAACATGGACCACTTTGCTATTAATTAACGTGGATACATGGGAAGAAGTTTCAGTACAGGACTGTCTAGAAAATTCAGCAAGTTATAGAGTTCTTAGACTCTCTGCCCTTGACTCACTATGTTGCTTTTATTTAGGAGAGACCTGTGAACTCCTTGCCAAAAAAAGTGATGAAATACATTATTCCCGGGCTGTGTACTTAGAGAAAAAGGCAGTGATCACCACATGATAAAATAGAGTGTTCTGTTGAGGGCACTTTAGTTCAGAAGGATGAAGACAAGTGAGGATATAAATGATGGTCAAAGAATGACCAAGGACATACAGGGATTGATGGCCCGGCAATATGAGGTCTACTAAAAATTCCTAACTTCCCTCATGTCGACTCACTGTTAAAAATGCTTCCTTTCAGAGGTTAGATGTTAAGACATTAACTGACTAGCCATGAGGGACATGGAAACTAGAACCAAACTCAAAAAAAGAGGAAAATCGGCTCGGTGATGACATAAAAGAGGTTTTTAGACACAGGCTTTGAAAATTTTATTTAAATTTGTATAAAATTGTATAAAACATTGGTTGGAAGGTTAGCTAGGGTACAACTTATTTCACTCTTTTAAGTAAAATTGAAATTCACTTAACATTAAAGCAACCATTTTAAAGTATATGATTCACTGGCACTTAGTGTATTCACGGTGTTGTGGAACCATCATCTCTGTCTAGTTCTGAAACATTGTCATCCCCTCCAAACAGGTTTTCTTAATTAAACTTTTATTTGGAGTTAATTGTAAGTTCACATTTTTGACAAAGTTACAAAAGTAGTTCAATGGAGGAAGAATAGGCTTTTCAATAAATAGGACTGGGACGACTACACGCCATGGGCATGAAAGTGACCCTGGAACTCAACATTATGTCTCATAAAAATTAACTCAAAAAGGGTCGTGGACTTAAACATAAAGCATAAAATTATGAAACTTTAAGAAAAAATATAAAAGAAAATCTTCAGGATCTAGGGCTAGATAAGAGTTTTTTAGTCCTGACACAAAAAGCATGATCCATAACAGGACAAGTTGACAAATGAGATCTTATCAAAAATTTAAAACTTTTTCTATTTTAAAGCCAGTGAGAAGAAGTTACAGACTGGGAGAAAACGTTTGCAAATTATATAACTGACAAATTAGAACATGTAAAGAACTCTGAAAAAAGCCAGCTGTAAGAGGTTTTGTGCTGTATTATTCCATTTATGTAGCCTCCACAAAAGGGCAAAATTCTAGAAATGGAGAACAAATTAGAAATGGACAGGAAGGAAGCAGATGTGGTTATGAAAGGGCAGCAGGAGTGATCTTTGCGGTGAGAGAAAGTTCTCTCTTGCCAGTATTGTCGACATCCTGATTGTGAAACCATACCATTGTTTTTTTTTTGTTTTGTTTTGTTTTGTTTTGTTTTTTTTTGCAAGATGTTCCTTTTCAGGGAAACTAAACAAAGCATACATGAGATTTCTCTGAATAATTTCTCACAACCGCCTGTGAATCTACAATTATTGTAATAGAAGTTTCAATTAAAAATATGAAATGAGTTGTAAATGCTTCTCGAATCGTAGTTTTAAAGGTAGCTCTATTAGTAAGGCAAATATCTCCCTGAAAATGAAATCACAGTTTGAAATAGAGGCTAATAAAATTGAAGATTTCTTTCTTTTTTTTCTTCGCCCTGCATAGCATTCATTCATTCAAAAAGACAACCGCACAAGTTGAGGATTCACTATATGGGAGACTGAGTTCCTTGCCCACCCTTCAGGAGCCCTTGTGGAGCTCATATTTTAGAGGCGTAGCAAGCCTGTAACCAGATGTACAGTTACTCTGATGTAGAGTCCCACTCCATCACTTAATAGCTGTGTAACTATGGACAAGTCACTCCTCTGACCCTGATACCCTGAACTATAAAACTGCAATAATAATTCCCACTTACTTCATAGGGCTGTGACATGAATTAAATGAGGTAATGGAGGGGAAAATTTAGCACTGGGCCTGGCACCTTGAAGCACCCTACAATAATCACTAGATAGTAGAATATTGTTTTTATGTGGTTATACTGAGAACTGGAGGAAAGACCTATTTTCTTCACACAAATGCCCTATTTGGGGAATAGAGAAATGGAATTGGAGGGGTTAGCTGACATTCGAAAGCATGATATGCCATGTTAAGGGGTTTGAAGTTTATCCTGTGGGTAGTGGTAAACCTTTGGAATTTTTCCAGCTGTTAAATGATATGATCAAAACAGTTACATTTTGCATTTGCAACCATGCAGTTAGAAGGCTGTTGCAATAACAGGTTCTGAGAGTGAGATTCTCAAACTGAGCTCACGTCTTCAAGGATTAAGCTCAGGGATTTCATTTTTGATAAGATTTTCAGGTGGCTCGTTTTGCACACTTGGGTTTGAGGATCACTGGTTTAAATGAGAAGTGATGGAATTCTTAACAAAGCAGTATCACAGAGAACAGAGAAGGGGGGATTTTGAGAAATATTTAGGAGATGAATTAATAAGATTTCTTAAGCCTTGGGATGTGGGAAAGTAAATTAAAGGAAATAATCAAAGATGTCACTGAAATTTTTAGCTTGTACAACTGACCCCCGTAATAAAGATGAGTTGTAGATGAGGGACAAATAAAAATATATGCACTTTGGAGCGTGTTGAATTTGAGGACCTCCAGATGGAGGTAACCATTAGTCCAGTGGAAAAATTTACCTAGATTTCAAGTTAAAGATGGGGACTGGAAATCTAGGAAATACATGTGAATAATCAGGCCACCCACAAAGAGCACAAGGAGTTAGAGAACTAGAGAGCTGAGTATAAAATTATAGGACACTAAAATTTAAAAAGAAAAGGTGCTGTTAATGAAATCCAGAAGAAGTATTTGAAATGGTTGAGAGGAGATTCAAGAAATTAAATGGTGATGGAAGTCAAGAAAATATAGTTCAAAGAGGGAATTGTCAACTGATTCAGTGATTGTAAGTAGAATGAGAAGTAAAAAGGACATTTTGGCCCTCAAATTGCTTTTATTTTTCGCTTTTGTGTTTTTAGTTGTAAAAATTTTACATGCTTTTTATAAGATCAAAAAAACTTTTTTTCAAAAAAAATTATAGCAATTAATAATCCTACCAGAATGCCTCTTGCCTGGCACCTTTATATATCTATTACATAGATTAGATAATATAGATATCTATATTATTTCAATTATTTTAGTATAAGTGATAGAAATAAAAGTCTGTGTGGTTTTAACAACTAACACAAAGCAAAAAAGGATGTATTGAAGCTATTAGATGTCATAGACACATCTCATGGGCAGGACCAGCCCTTGCACTTAAAATGATGTCATCAGAAATTTCATCTCTCGACTTTGCTTTCTGTTTTTGCCCCTTTCTCAGATCAGCTCTCTCTTAATGATAGCATATTGGCCACCAGCATCACTAAACTTCTATTTCACAGTTTGCCAACCTAAATAGAAAAGAATTTTTCAAAAGTTCCAGCAACATTCCTGCATTACTTCTGATTGGCTAGCCCGAGTCATGTGACTTCTCTTAAACCAATCACTAGAGCCCAAGAGAAGCTGTACTTCCATTGGCATGACCAAGATCACATTGTCTATCTCTTGATTTCAAGAGAGGGTGCTATCAGAAGTGCCTAAAAAATTCAGGGTGATATTACCAGATGCAGGACTGGATTCTGGGCAGGCCAGAGCAACAGATGGTCAGGAAAACAGCACTAGAGTATTCATGTGCAAACCTTAATGACACGCTTTATCTTGCGTTGACAAGTCTATCAGTATATTTCCTCTTTTGTGCATTTCCTGATATTATAAAACTAGAACGGGAAAGTACTTATCTTTAGTCCAGAAGCTAGGTTACAGTAGCCTATATATTAAACAGGAAAAGAAGAAAACAAAGCATAGATCACTTTTCTTATTAAGTCGATAGAACAAGAAAGGAGAGAGCTGGAGCTCTAGTTTGAGTAGGAAACAGTGTAAAATGGTTCTGGGTTTTGTTTTTGTTTTTGTTTTTTTAGCTTCTAGGCAAGGGATTAATGAAGATTTATTTCTCTATTAAGAGTGAAAATGCTTAGATTTTTTTTTCCATGTGCCTATTAAGTAAAATGCTTCTCAGGGTAAGGGTATGTAAATATATGTCTTGGATTTCTTTTATTTGGCTTTGGCCCTTGGAGATACATTACTTAACTATCAGCCTCCAGTGTGATGTTAACCTTAATAGAGACCATGCTTTGTGGGAAAATGGGTTTAGGAACACTGGTGCATAATGGCAGATCGATGATCAGACATGAGCTGCAGACATCCTCCAAGAGTTGTAAAGCTGTCAGTGTGGCTATCTAAACAATGCAGATTTGTATATTTTAGTTACATTATTGTCCATAGAATTAAAGTATTCTTTAAAAGTAAACAGTGAAGAAATTCTTTGGCACACTATTTTGAATTCAGATTTAAACAACGGATGGAGTATGTATTCTGAACTTATTTCCCGACCATTCCCTGTTTAGGATAAAATAAAAAATTAGAAGTAGAAGAACAAGATGATTACTACCAGGTTAGCATTCACTGCAAAAGTTAATAAATCAGTGGCTTCGGACTTCAACTTTAAAACTAAAATCCAAAAAGAAGTGTGTCTTGTGCCATTCTGAGTAAAAGGAGATAATGAAAAGCCATTGCACAGTGATTTCACATCTGACATTGTAAATCATGAAGACGGGTTAGAGGCATTGCCTGTAGCTCTTCTCAAGCCTCTAGAATATGTGTCAAGAATCCTTTGGAGTGACTTTAACCCACTGTCACTTTATTTCTCAACCAGAGGAGAAAAGAGAAAGGACTGTGATTAAGTTTCACTTTTCCCAGGACTATTTCATCCATCTATGACATAAACTAACCAGTGTTATCAGATTCCTGAGCCCAAGGCAACAAATGACAGATGATGCCAAGTTTACCTTTAGAAAAGAGGCAGAGTGACACATTTTCTAAACTATCTTATATTAACATTTATATTGACATTAGTTAACATTAATTCATTAAGGGAGTGGTAGAAAAAAATTTGCTGTTTGAGAAAAAAACTTTAAAAGTAGAGCCTTGATTATAACTCCTGCCATTGCTCATGGGAGCGACATCGTTCGAAATGTTAGAGTTGAATCATGCCTCCGTCTCCAAAACCATCATCATCGTTATTATGTTAAATATAGAGACAGTGGAAAATGCCATGCCAGAGAGGAAGGGGATGATATAGGTGAGGAGACGTGTTCTTCCATATAAGGCAGCACTGGTTTTAGGATTGGCAGAAGGACTTTCTCATCCTGGCTGACTGGGTATGGGAGGGCGAAAGGGGTGATGTCAACCACGTCTTTTATTTTCTGTATACTGATGTTTTGACACCTGGGGCCTGGCTGACCCTGGAGGGACTGCCCCTACCAGGAGTACCCAATGCCTTCAAACAACTCGCCAGCTGGTGACATTTTCAAAGACAAACCAGCCAATCCAGAGCTCACACCCCAACTGCCTCCTTTGTCAGGGGCTCACACTGCAGGCCACTACCCATCTGCTCTCATCGTCCAGGGCCAGGCATCAGACAGCTAGAGACAGCCCTATACCCCAGAGCCTGCGGACATGATTTGAGCTGGCCAACCTTAGGCCTGCTTACCTTCCCTTCCCTGTTTCTTCACACAGAAACCACAGTGAAGGTCTTGCCTCCGTTTTCCCTCCTCTTCCTCTACCTCCTGACCAACCCTGGTGCTTTCCCACTTGGCCCCATGTAGCAGAGCAATGGCAATCATCTCGCGATCTGTTGGCTTCACCATACTTAAATAATAAAACCTATTTTTAAACAGGGACAGGTTGAAAGTGGGGGCAGGAGTAAATTTTTTCTCAAAATATCTGAAAAGCTGACAGTAAAGCTTAACCCTAGACCTTTTTATGACAGTTCTGGGCAGAGATTCTTATTTTCAACTCTTCGATGGCAGCTCTTCCTGGGCCACCAACACTCTGAGCATCACCTGCTGTACTTCAGGATCCACAACTGCTGTTTAGGGAGTTACTTTTAGTTAGTTGATTGGTCAGTTGCTTGATAATATGCTCAGAGCTTTGGACATAAAACTGGATGACTTTTTTCCAAGAGGGCAAGAACTCATACTTTTTTTTAAATCATGCGGAAGGCTGATCTCCATCCGGGAGGATAGGAGTCAAGGGGTGTTTCCTAATCTGGTTTACCATCAGAGGCACTCATGCAATCAGAATAAAAAAGCAGTCCCATCTCAGCAACTGAGACTTACAGAGGTTTGATAACCAATCTTTAAAAAAATGTATCTTGAATTGTGCTAAAATACACATATCATAAAATTTATTATATCGAGACCATTTTTAAGGATATGGTTTAGTAGTGTTTATTATACTCACGTTGTTGTGCAATTAATCTTCAGAACTCTTTTTCATCTTGTAAAACTGAAACTCTATACCCATTAAACATTAACTTCTCATTACCCCTCCCTCAGCCCCTGACAACCATCATACTAATACCTGTGTCTATGAATTTGACTGTCTAGGTACTTCAAATAAGTGAAAACATACAGTATTTGTATTTTTGTGACTGGCTTATTTCACTTAGCACAACTTCCTTGTAACATATGACAGGATTTTCTTTCTTTCTTTCTTTCTTTTTTTTTTTAAGGCTAAACAATATGCCATTGTATGTATATGCCACATTTTGCATATTCATTCACCTGCCAAAACACTCTTGGTTTGCTTCTACCTTTTGGCTATTGCAAATATGCTGCTATGAGCAGGAGTGTAAAAACTGGTCTTCATGCTTATTTTCAAACACACCAAACTCTCTACGGTCCTTCTTGCTCCCATGTATTATTGCTATTCTTCCTTCCAGAAAGATCCTTCCTTGGATGTTCTCGGGATTAAGTTTGATGCTTTGCTCAAACATTACCTCCTAGGAGAAGTCTTCCTTGACAACCTCATCTAAAACTACATCTCCCCACCTGGTTACAGCTCTCTGTGCCCTTATCTTGCTTTACTGTTCTTCAGAGCACTTGTCAGTACCTGGCATTATATGATGTGCTGTGTTTACTTGTCTATTGCCTGTCTCCCCCTTCAAACGTAACCTACAGGAAGACAGACTTTGCCTGTTCCTATAATGCTCTATCCTTAATGCCTAGGATAGTACCTGGCGATGAGTAGGTATAAATATTTATGAATAAACGAATGAATCAATAAACATCGGAAAGAAGGAAGGAAATGGTGAAATCCGTGTTTGAATCAGGACCCTCTGCGTCCAAAGGCCTTGTAGGGCTGTTGCCTCGCCTATGCTTAAGAGTCTTACAGGATGCATGGAGCATGGGGGTGGAGTTTCTAGGTGGGGGAAAACTTGGGATGGGGATGGGTGGTACCCATGATCAGGCTCCAGAAGTATCCTCCAGATGCTGAAGGTAGAAGAATCAGGATCCAGGCATAATCAACAATAAGTGAAACAAGAACTTTACAGTGGGTTGAATAGAGTGTCCAAAAAAGTCATGGCTATATACTAATCCCTGGAGCCTGTAAATGTCACCTTATTTGTTAAAAGGATCTTTGAAGATGTAAGTTAAGGATCTTGAGATGAGATCATCTTGAATTATGAGGGTGGACTCTGAATCCAATGACAGATGTCCATATAAGATCAAGGCCAGGGGAGGTTTGCGACATGGAAATGGCCATATAAAGATGAGGTGGAGATCGGAGTTACACGGTCATACGCAAAGGAACTTTGGAGACCATCACCTGGAAGCAGCAAGGAAAGATTCTTTTCTATAGGCTCGGAAGGAAGTGCATCCCTCTAACACCTTGATTTCAGATTTCTGTTCTCAGATCTGTGAGGGAATGAGTTTCTGTTGCTGTAAGACATCGAGTTTGTGCTCGTTTGTACAGCAGCCCTAAGAAACTCATGCGATCCTGAAATCACAGGACCAGAGAGATCTGGAGAGAGGGCTGGAGTCCTGCTGGGGCTCGGTGCCGGGTCAGCCACACTGAAGACACACAGGTGTCTGAGGGCCCCCGGCGTTCTTAGGATCCTCTGACCCCGCATATGTGACCAGACCGGCTCTAGCTCTGGGCGGCGCTACAAGCGGCCACTCTTCACTTTGTGCCACTGGGTCTGTGGGGCGTGTGGAGTCCACAAGAGCTGACCGCACAGTACAGTGGGCTAAGCAAGCTCCCAGCTGCTGGAGCCACATTCTGTACGGTCCCACACAGTTTAAACAAATGGCAGAGGATCACGAAATGACGCAGGTTCAGAGCAAGGAAGAAAATATAATGGGTGATGGAAATGCCCCTAATAAGTTCATTCATGTCCAAATGATAAAATTTCCTCATTTCTAAGTCTTTTGCTAAGGGATGATATAGCTTTTTCTTTTTCTTCCTGCCTTCCTTCCTTTCTCTTTCCTTCTCTCTTTCTTTTTTGATTTTGAAGAGCCCAGAGAAAAACTTTATTGGGATGCTTTTAACTAAAGTTCTTTCCCAAGTCAGAAAGATGAATTTCGTAACCTACTACAGGCCCTTAATGGTATTAGCCTTAGACTTCTAAAATTTGTTCTTTGTCCATTTATCCTAAACTAATATTTCATATAAAAATTTGAGGACTTTTGGAGTTATTATCACATCAAATAAAGCTGTATACCTTACAGCACAGTCTTACTTAGTACTTCATATAATGATTTTGATTCCCAAACTTCATATTTACTATTAGAATTAAATTTTAATTTCTTTTTTCTGCTTAAACTAGCTTAATAATAGTGTTGGGATTATAAAGCAATAGCAAAAACTGGATACTATTTTTATCAAAACCAAGCTTTTCAACTTGTAAAATTCTCCCAACTGTTTTTTCTCTAACCAGCTGACCAGCTTGCGTTGTGGCAACTTGCTATAGACTGATGTTCGTATCTCTCTCGCATTCATGTGTTGAAACCTGATCCCTAATGTGTTGGTATATGGAGATGGGGCCTTTGAAAGGTGATTAGATCATGAAGGTAGAGCTCTCATAAATGGGGTTATTGCACTTAAAAAAGAGACTACAGAAAGATCCTTCATGCTTTCTACTACGTGAGGACACAGGAGGAAGGTGGCTGTAAATCAAGAAGCAGGCTTTTGCCAGACACCGAATCTGTCAGCTCCTTGATCTTGGACTTCTGAACCTCCAGAACTTCAAGAAATTACTGCTGTTTACAAGCCCCTCAGTCAATGACATTTTGTTACAGCAGCCTGAACAAACTAAGACACAGTTCTAGCTGGCCTTGCCTTTTACTTTGAGAGTTCCCATATTGTCCATATTAGTTGGTTCTCTAGGACAATAGTCTATTTTGCATCTTCATTCAGGCAGTGTGGGGCATTGGATAAGACAAACAATATACATTCGATGAGAATTGTTGGCCAGCAGTCTGTATAAACACCAGCTCACCAGCTACTCTGACCAAGCCGATCTCTTTCACAGCGTGGTTGTATGAGTTAAATAAAATGACGTGAAATATTTAAAGTAATTCCTGGCACATAGTAGCATTTAATATATGCTACTTTCCTGAATACAGATCTTTTCCTTTTCTGTTATAATTTCATTTTTCTGTCAACTTCTGGGAAAGTAACCTTTACCTTGTTTGTGTATCAGGAATGTTGTTAGGAATTCTAGTTTTTAAGTCTTTTTAGCCCAAAATTTCATCCAATATCAACTAGTTGCTGGAAATTTTCAGACTGTCAATCATCCCCATCTTAAAACTCAAGCTATGTAACATTAGCGAAATTTCTTTTATTTTCTCCACTTAGTATTTCAGCAAAACAGGTAACAGCAAAAACAGGTTCCACCAATCTCAAAATATTTATGCCGACCCATATGCTATTCCTGACCCAAAGGGTTCTCCATCTCTTAGGATGCAGCAGGTGGAGCAATCACTGCTGACTGATCTGAGTAGGAATCCTTTTGAGTCAGTCATAAACTTGACTGAGGCTTGAAAGATGAGTATCATTTTTCTAGATGGGGTTAATGAAAAAGAGCATTATTATTATGGTATTATTATGTTCTCTTTTGTAAAGGGCCCTGAATCAGTCTTTGCTAATCATGGCAAATTGACAACAAAATGTTAACAGGCTAAACCAAAAAAAGAGCAGGTGGCAGGGTGGTAACGACAACTAAGAACGCACTGTGGGGTTGTGGAGAAAATATACTTCAGCAGAAATGCCTCTTCCACCTTTGCTAAGTGCTTCTACCATAAAAATCTGTAGTTTAACTTAGAAAAATATTTCAGTTCTAGATTCTAGTT
>CM053511.1:47940175-47967017 GCA_028627145.1 Eidolon dupreanum
GGAACCTGGAAAAACCTAAATCAAAAGTGACCTTCCAGTCCTAGTAAAAGATGGACATGCTCTATAAAGGCTAAATAATAAAGATGTGTGTAGCAACCAAATGTTACCCTCTAGAGGACAATGGCATCATAACAATAATAATGCACATAGCAGACTGGGAGCATAGGTCAGGTTTTCTTTGTGGAAAGTGGTTTTTTATCTTGGCTTTAGTAATGCAAGAAGAGGAGTTGGTTATTCTGTTTCTCAATGGTAGCTTTTCTTTCTGACGTATTGGTCATTTAAGGCGATCTATTCAGGTACCAGTACTATAAACCCATGTAAGTAAAAGGTAGGTGAAAAAAATGCGATTGTAAAGCTTCACTATTTGATATCAGAATAAAGTTAACTTTCCCTTTGGGATATATCTGTAACTTTTTATTTCCATTCATATTATAGCTGTATGAAGCTGTATGAAGAGTACTTTATGTTCTTTTCTTTTACGTGGAAACCGAGAGGAAAGCCTCAAGGAAAACCACTCAAGGGCATTTCCCTGAGCCCCTCCGACTGATAAGTTAGCTGACACCCATTTCCTCCCACTCCCACCCACACCTCCTTTAAGATGAGCGCTCACAAAAACAAACGAGATCTTAGTGAGATGAAATGCAGATCTGAGTCAGAAATGGTTCATGGCCACCGGATAGGATGGATATTTGCTTTCCAAAGTTTCAATTTTATCCTTCCAAAATCCCAGTACCCCAAATTGTGACCTGTTTTAAAATATTTTCATGAGTTTTCTTTACTACTATATATATATAAACATATATATAATACTATATATACATTTATGTGAAGTTAAATATACTCTATCTCATATATAAATTCTTCTTATACAGTCATGCATCACATTTTGGTCAAGGATGGACCACAGATATGACGATGGTCCTGCAAATTATAAGGGAACTGAAAATTCCTATTGCCTAGTGACGTCGTAGCTGTCGTAACCCGGAAGCCTCCTGTCGTTGCCAGGGTAACGTTGTTGCGGGTAAGGACTTGGCGGCTTAAGGACCATAGCGCAATGCATTATGGTAAGGCAATGTTCTAGGCCTTCATCTTCACTCACTACTCACTCACTCACTCGGAGCAACTTGCAGACCTGGAAGCTCCATTCGTTGTAAGTGCCTGTAAGGTAAACGCGTGACACACGGAGAGAAGTTTTAAAAGCAAGTCTTTATTGGGAGGGGCTCCCGGGCGAGGTTCTCGGGTACAGAGAGGGGCCGGCGAAGTTGCGCCATGGGATGGGAGGGCGCAGTTTTTATGGGGTTATGTGGGGGTAGGTGGTATAGGGTGGGAATGTTAATCAAATGTTAGTTGAGCATCCGGATTAGGGTGGTGGCGCCCGGGGCTTCGGGGTGGGTCCTCTGGGCTTTCGGGAATTCAATGTCCAGCTGGAAGGTCTGGATTCCGAAAACTGGGAAGCCTCCAGGCAGGCATCTGGCTGGCCCTTCCCCCGCCGACCCAACAGTGTGCTCTACAGGTGTGCCATTTTTTGTCTTTTATACTATAATTTCATGCTGTACCTTTCATACTGTACCTTTTATACTGTACCTTCTATATGGTACCTTTTCTATACTTCGATAATGTTTATATACACAAATACCAGTGCGTTACAATTGCCAACAATATTCAGCACAGTAACATGCTATACGGGTTTGTAGTCTAGGAGCAAGAGCGTAGGCAGGTATCAGGCCATACCATCTACGTTTGTATATCTGCACTCTGGGATATTTGCACAACGATGAAATTGCCTAAGGATGCATTTCTCAGAACATATTCCAATCGTTTAGCGAACGTGACTATTTTAATTTATATACTTCCTTCCCATTATTTCTTAATCATTTTAACCTAATCCTTCAAGATGCAAGCAAAGCCCATTTCCTCTACTTTGGTAATTAGTAAAACAGAACACCTACCAATGTTTCCTTCCTCAGCTGTGCACTTTTAGTCATCAGTGTTTTAAAATTGTGAATAATGGTTCTAGTGAGAAACAGCAAACGTGGAATGTCATGGTGCAAATCTCAGTTTATCTCTGATGTATTTCTCGGTCTCTGTTGTTATAATGCCAGTTAACTTAGGAACAATACGAAAATAAATTCTGTCAACTTTTAGCAAGAGAGATATGTTAAGTTCCATTGAAGCTAACATTTTGACCACACAAATTCAAATGTAATTAATTCTTATCAACCATTTTGATACCAGAAATAAATTTCCTATAATCTGTTTTCCTTTCCTACTGCCTCTTACAATGCTGTTTTGAAGTCTTTAGGGATTTCGGGCATGTGTTTTCCAGGCCCCATAGTTAAGATACACAATAGGGTTGATGTGCTTTTTGGAGCCAATTCCTTTGTAAGTTCTTGTTTTTATCCAGTAATTTTCTCCATGAAGCTGTAATAATGAAATACTTTTTACAGTAAAAATCTTTCAGTAATATATCAGAAGCTTTATAACAATTTATTGCTACAGAAAGAGGTCATTTAAATCCAATAAAGCATCATTCTCATTTATCCTCTTTTATGAAGAGATGAGCTTAGCTTTTATAAAATATCTTTCCAAGTTTGGCCTTAAAAATAATTATGCAAACAAAGATTTGGCAATAGGGTAACGGTGTAGGTTTTGTAGCTACAAGGTTTGAATCACTGCTCTTTCATTTACTAAGCTGCCTAAACTTGAGAAAATCAACTCTTAACTTCCCCCACCTGATAAATGGGGGCATATTGAGTACTCAGTGACACCTGTGAGGAATAAATATATACACCATAACATATATCAAACACTCAGCCCAGGAGCTCAGCAAGCGTTCAACAGATGGTAACTCCTTATATCAACTGTGTTATATTAGTTTGTAGTTGCAACCTTTCTCTTTTTTTTTAATTTATAAAAATAGCCTCATGCAGTAAGAACTTTAGGAATGAAAATAGAAAAGTTTACTCTCTAAATTTCTAAAAAATTCAAAAGGTGGAGTAGTTATTAAATTCTTTTATTATATGTTGTAATTATGCTGCAATTACATATACATATTACATAAATAAAATTGTATGTTTATATATGTAAATTATGTTTTATTTAGTTTACACTAAATTATGTTTTTTAGTATGTAATTAATTTCCAAGCCGTTTCTCATAAGTAAATGACTTCAGTTAATTAAAGAATCCAATTTATAATACATATGTTACAACATGTAAGACACTGAATATTGAAGTAATAATCATCTGTGACCAAGTTTATGTAAATTTTGAATAGATAGATGTTCAATACATTAATAAAGTTTTGTAGAACAATTGGAATTATTCGAATTTACCTAAAGTCTTATTATTCCTATGATAATCTGAGTCTCATCGAGAGATGAGGAGGCAAACTTTAAAGTAGCTGTAGAGGCAGGCACCTGCAGTGGGTCCTTCAAAATTTTTTCTTTAAAAATTTTTTATTGGATACTAATTGCATGTTGTGTAGCCATGCTGGTCTACTTTAAAGGTAAACACTGAAGAATGTGGGCTTTATTCTGCTACAGTTTTGAGCAAGAGAACATCAGAAGAGAATTTCAGAAATACTCATCTGGCCGTGAGGTGTAGGCTCGATTTAAGGCCAAGGTTGATCAATTAAAAGCAGTAATTCTAGAGAGAAAGAGTCAAAATCTGACTGAGGAAATAAGCATAGAAATCGAAAAGAAGGGAAAATAAGGATATTTACTTGGAAGTAGAATTGTCATGCATCGACGACTTCTTAGATAAGAGAGCTCTCTAATTAATCTATTTTTTTCATAATTCTTAAAGGCACATTCAGTAATTGTGGTGTATACTATAGGAAACATTATGTCTATTACATACTTTGCCAAATTCACTCCTTTCTATTTTGGACCAAGATCCAAGATACTAAATTTTACAATGTTGATCTATAACCGGGTACCACGTGCAAGTGTCAAACACTGTGAGCATAGAAAGAATAAACAGCAAATTCATAATTTAATATTAACTCAGCAGAGTGTGTATTATGTTTCCGTGTTTCCCCCTTCCCTTGTCACCACATTCTGTTTTTTTTGATTGGTTACGATATCATTTGAGGTGCCTGAAGATGAGGGCCACCCTCCTATTTAGCTTTATCAACGTTCCTATTGATTGTCTTCGTTCTAATGGCTCTGATCCCCACAACTCTTGAGACCTACAGCTAGCTATGTTTTCAACTGATTTTAGTAGTCTTCTCCAATCCTTTAAGCCACCTCATGAAGCTTTTGATGATTTCTGATGTTGTGAGCGAAAGAAGATCTTTGTTTTATTTTCTCATCGTTGTCATCTTTCCTCCACCTCTCTCCAAGGCTTTTCTCCTTGAGGGATAAAATCATTTCCATTCTCTTCCTGTAGAGTTTGCCTTCCTTTAAACTCTCAAAGGTTTCTCCGCCCATATGCTCCATTCCTGCTTCTTTCTAACCTATATAATCCTTTACCACACTCCAGTGTAAACGCCCCCTCCCCCCATTTATAATAACTTATCAAATATCATTTGGTTTTGGACTTGGGGTACTATTGAAATCAAGGGAGAACATTTCCTGCTTCACGGAGACGTGGAATCTAAATTCCATGTCACTCAGGAGTAGTTGTCTAGGACGACTCGGAGCCGGCTGGAAAGGCAGGGATGCCCGAGACCAGAGGCAGCCATCTGCAGCCCTGTTGGCACGTCCGTGGATGGTGATGTAGTTGGCAGATGGCGCCTTGATAGATGTGGTTCGCTGTGGTATTGAAAACATTGTGGGAACTGAATCACAGGCAAGTTCTCATTCCCCTTATTTCTGAAGCAACAAGAAAATATTTTCTGCAAATCCCCAAGATTAATTCGATTGTGCAAATCTGGCTATTTTAGATTTCCTCTTTTATGAAGTATAACTCCAGGGTTAAAAAAAAGGAGACCACTCTCTCTTCTATATCTGTCTATCATCTATCTATCTATTATTACTTATTTATATATTATGGGAAATCATCACCTAGTTCTATTTTTATTAGAACTTTGAACTGTGGGATATTTTTTTCCCTATCTAAATGGAAAAATGAGAGCAACTACATAAAGACTTTATTAGTAATCAGTTTGAATTGAACTGTCTGATTACTCTTGGCCAGGAGTGACTTGCCACCTGTCTCAAACAAGCAACACCGAATTGGGCCCTGGCAAAAACCAGCTGGGGAAGCCTATGCAGGTGGCTTAAAAATCGGGAGTGCTTGTTTCCTTTGTTGCTTCTTCCCAGGAGGAGGGATCTGAAGGAGAGATGGGGTGACAGCCCAGGTCCTTTTCATTCTAAATACTTTGTGGATGTGATCTTAAATAAAATTTGTTTCTAAGGATTCTTTGGGGAAAAACTGGACAGCAGCGTAACTAGGTGTTGATTATTTTTGCCTTTCAAAGTCTCAGCGGAGCAAATAGAGGATCCACAGTGGCAGATTCTGTCAGTAGCTTGGGTGGTTTTATTGTGCTCACTGTGGGGCGTGGGACTTAAGCTGTTCCACAGATTTCCCTGAATGTTCTTCCCACTTATCTCCATACCAGATATTCCGTTTCTGTACCTATATTCTGGTATTGCTTAATATACATGCCATCTATAGCATCCATCATATCATATTCCAGGAATACGTTTATACAGAAAAAGCCTAACTACTGCTTCATGAGCATGGAATTTAAAAATAAGCGAATTCTTCATTTTTAATGAGAGCTTGCAAAATAATGACAACTGAAAAATTTTTTTTTTCTTCATGATTCAAGACTAGTAATTGGGCTCTCTCCATTCAAATTGGACTATAAAAAGATGTCGTATAATTATTTATCAAGATATATATGACTTCCAGGGCATTTCTGTCCATTTTGCAAAGTGAAGCACACAATTTAGAACCGATGTCTGCCCCATAATGTAGAATTGATATTCATCAAAGAAGCTCTATCATAAATAACAGTAATTTTACCTGAAGAATACTAAAGTCAGATAAAAGAACTGAATCCAATTCTTGATCTTTATAGTCTGTAGCTTTATAAACATGGGTGAGTTTTTGAGTTTTCTTTTTCTCATCTTTAGAAGGAACCAGTAATAGGAACTGGCACATAGGATTAATATAGGGACCAAATGAGAGTTTATATCAAGTGCTTAAAAATGTAAATATTTGTTGTTAGAATAGTTGAGTAGGCCTGGGTCTTTAACATCGTGCTTTGCAAAAAGTAATTTTGACATCTTATATGTGATATCAAATAAATTTGATCTTTCAGGAGACTACCTTTTTGAAAAACATTTTCTTTACTCAGAAAAACATAGAAAATTTTTGAGGCAGGGGATGTCAACTTTATTAAAAATGTTTGCTAATGCTGTAATGCAATGGTTTATATATCTTACCTGGGGTTCTCTACTCAATTTCATATCCAGTTAGATATTTAGAAAAATAGAAGGCTTTTTTGCTTTTTTGTTTGTTTTTTAAATTTTTAGAAAAAGTCATTTACTCTTAAAATATTACAAGTCAGATTAATTGGTTCACAAAATGGTTTTCTTTTTTAAAAAAAAAAAATTTGTAGTGATTATATTAGGTATATAATTCAAACACTAAATTCGTGTTTGAAATGTTTGAAAATATATTTACCAAATTTAAAATCAGACAGTATCATAACTAAAAGTCTTTTCTTAGGCAGTTTTGGCTGGCAAATAGATTTGATTATTGTATATAGGCATATGTTAATTTGAATTTAAGTGCTATTGTTAAACTTATACAATACCTTTTTACCTCTATTAAAAAGAAACAACAGACCCCAAATCAAGTCACTTGTGTTAAGCCCCATCAAGACTTAATACCTAACCTAATTTCAGTTTTGGCCTATTGTAGGAGTGGAATTTTAAACCAGTCTGGAATTTTTCTGATCAACACTAGTGAGGTGTTCTGTCTGATAAAACGCTCTGCTTCCACTAAGGGAAAGCAGCCTTACCTGACATAATCCACTGTTTTAACTTCCTTGTTCTACCCTCCTTCTGTCTATAAAAACCTTCAATTTTTTACAACCCCTCAAAGCTCCCTTCCGTTTGCCAAATGGGATGCTGCCCAATTTATGAATCATTAAATAAAGCCAATTAGATTTTCAAATTTGCTCAGTTGAATTTTTGCTCTTTAATACCCCTAAATTATAACCCGAAGAAATGCTGTTTGGTTTTCAAATAAAGATATAATCCAAGTGGAACTTAATTACTTTGAAATTATGTTTTGTTTGGTTTTATTCATGGCGTCGTTGTGGAGGGTTTTCCTTTTGTTGGTTCATCCTGATATTCTCCTCCAGCCTGGTCGATTTCTAGTGCTGTGCTTCCTTCCTTTTCAGCCTCAGCAAAAGAGGGGAGAGCAACCACAGCTTGCTCCTGTTTAGTTTGTAAAGTGTTCAGTGTCACCCTGAGCTGGGAATCCAATTACAAAGAACACCATGCCCTTGCTGGGGAGAAAACAGAAGTTCTTCAATCCTTTTAGGTTCTTTGGCTGGTCTAATAATCAAATTAACATAAGACAGAACAAGAGAAAAAACGAATGTAATTACATAGGTACACAAATTCCTGTAAGAATGTGAGATCTAAGGACAAGTCAGGCACTTGAGGCTTATATGCCATTTTGAGCTAAGGAAGGGGCTAGGCATCTGGGATTTCAAAGGCGAGCAAGATAATTCACAAGAGCAAATGTTTGATAAACAAATGTTGGCCGTGCCACGCAGAGAAGCAGAGCCGAGGAGGCAAGGAGGGGACTTAGAACAAGCAGGCCTTGCCAAGTGTCCCCACGCCTCCACCACTACACCATGCTCACATCTCTGGAGTTATCTATGTCCCTGCCATAGACCATCTATCTAAATTCTTTCAGGAAGTTAAAGGATGTAAAAAAGAAAAACTTCATGAGTCTTCTGTTGCTTAAAAATTATCAGCTTAAAATCTCATGCCAAAGAGACGCACTTTGGGGTGGCAGATTTTGCTACTCTATAGCCCTCAGGAAAGGCTGGGACATAGAGCGTGGTGCTGGCACGGAGACAAAATGAAGCTCCACCCAATGAGAGAGGGTCCCGTGCCACCATGCATTCTGGTCCCCCCTTTGCAAGATGACTCCCATCCCCAATGTCTCATTCCATACCCTTTCTCGGTCTTCGTTGTACCTGATCTCTGCCGGCTAAGACACCATGGAGCCCCCTCTTTTCTGAAATGACTTTGCCAGGAATCTTGCCATGTATATGGCTTCGACTTTTACCTAAGAGAAAATTTCCAAATCAGGCTATGGAAAACAGCTTCAGGGAGACACCTTAAACTATAGAGTCAGAAATGAGTGCCCTCAGTTCAGCACTGAGAAGGGGAGATGGTACAAATAGTAATAGCTCTGCAGACAGCCACAAGTCAAAAAGGTAGTACAACAAACAGGTGGCAAAATCAGAAGGCAGTCTCCATGTACAAACAGTGCTTATACCTGTTCTTTAGGCTTTGTTGTCAATAGCCATTTTCAGATGCAAAAAGAAGCAATATTCTTAAATGCTTTGAAGTGAAGGAGTGTTTTACATTTTTATAACTGAGAACCTTCATACTTTTGGTATGAAGCCTGAGTCTAAGTACTGTTTCTGTGATTAGTTTTGTCTGGCTTCAACACCTTCACCGATTTATGGGGGACTTGGGTTAACTGTGAGTAGAAGGGTAGGTCGTGTGACGGTGAGTCAGGGTACTGAGTTGGTGACACACAGAGTATCTGCCACAAAAAATTTTGCAATATGTTTTCTTTGTTCCTGCTACATGTGGAACACATCTAAAGCTCATAGAGGAGAAATAATCTAGTTCTCTAATTTCTCACTTGAATTGAAGAAAACATATTTCCTCCAACCAACACAAAAATCCATGTGACTGTGATAATTTAATTAATATATGATATGCAGATAAATTCTAGCAACTTACATGTACAAGCTATGAAATTTTTAATGTCTTTCTGAAAGGTTTGAAAATACAGTTGGCACTAAAATATTTTCCAAAATATAATTCAATTATATTTTATTGTTTATAAAACGAATGATGGGAAACTAAATGTAACGCAGCTAATGCTTTATCTCTGTGAAAGCATAAATTCCTTACTATCAGGCAACTGCAAACTCCTTTTATGTGTTTAATGATGTAGCTGTTATAAAACTAGATTGAATAAACTGCTCATGTTTTATGTTTTCTTGTGAGGCACTTCCATTAACAGTTAAGTTGCATTGTGTGAAGACGAGGTCAGAAATGTTTCTCATTTAAATTGTAAAATGTTTGAACAACATAGGATTTGGGAGAATTGCACTGAAATTAGTCAGAAGCCTGAATTTCTTTCAAAATGAAACTATTTTCATTATGCCTTAATTTAACTTTGTCTCCTTAACATATTCTTCACAGAAGTATTTTTGTATGGGGCTTACTTATTATTAGAGACTTAGGTTCTGAAAATTTGTGACCTGCAAGTTCAAACTGGCCTTTGAAGTTAAGTGGAAATATGTATTATATATAAAATATAATATATATTTTAAGCAAACTGCCTCTTTCATTCCTCGGAGCTGTCTTTTCAGACCATTACCAATTCTTCAAGTTCCCTTTCTCACCCATTCTTATGCCAATACTGTGGTGTTGACTTCTAACTCATTTGTGTCCTTACATTTACAGTGTATATTTAAAATGCATAGCTGGATCTTGGTTATTTGTTTTTTAATTGAGTATAGTCATTTTTGTCTTTGGAGTGTTTAGTCTATTTACATTTAAATGAATTACTGATATAGTTAGTTTAATTCTATTTTCTTGCTATTTGTTTTCCACTAGTCACATCTGTTCTCTCTTTGATGTTGTTTATTTCTGCTTTCCTGACTTCTTTTGAATTAATCAATTAAATTTTTAATTGCATTTTTTCTCCTCTGTTAACTTTTAGTTCTACTTTTTGTGAACATACATTTCAAAATGCATCCTATCACATTGTACCTTCGGTACATACTTCTACCAATTCTTGAATGATACAAGAATCTTACGAGAGTTCATCTCCATTTGCTTCCTTCCCACCAAACTGGGACACTTGAGAGTGAGAAGTACACTATTAATAATCATGCTGCTAGAATTGGCATAAACTGGTTATATGCTGGGCCCGTCCAGCACGACAGCTGTATGTAGCCCTCCTCTTTCCGGAATGCAGTCCTTTAGAAACTGCTACTGTTTTGAGCAAAAGCATCACTGGGTAATAATTAGGGAGAAAGCTCTGCGGGTCATAGATCCCGGGCCCAATCCTTGATCTGCCATTTTCTAACTGCATAAGTTTTGGCAAATTAATTAAACTGTATTGCCTTAGGCTCTTCACCTGTAAAACAAGAGGTAAAATTATGATGAAATGAGATTAAATTCATATGGATGTTATGAGGATTTAAAAATAAAGTGCTGGAGGGCACGAGATGCTGCCTGGCATATAGCAGTAACTTAACAAAAGGTAGCAATCATTTTTTTCTCACAATTTATTTTCATAAACCCATGCTTTCTTTAGCTCCAGTTTATACTTTGAATTTTTCAGAACTTTCTAATGGTTGGAAGGTACCATCCCACCAGCTTGGTAGGAATGACCTTCAGTCTGTCCCTGCATCTAAGCTTTCTAAATGCACATGGAGCAGTCACTTCTGCAAGTGTTTGCAAGAAGTCAACTATTGCTACTCTCTGTTCACTAAAATCATGCTCTGGAGCTTTTGTTCAGGCTGCCGGGAGAACACTTTTTCCTCATGACCCACCTCATCTTTATTATTTAGGTTCCTCTGGTCTTTCATAATGAGTTAGCTTTTCCCTTTTCTGTGCTCTGATAAAACTCGGTGTTATGCATGCATCTCTGAAAGCACTGTAAAGAGTATTTTGAGAATTAAATTCATAGATAAGATCAACATGCCAAAGACACTCTAAAGATATTTCTCTAGCCAGTCATGAAAAACTACAACAGTGGTTGTGATCTAGAGGGGCAGTTAAAATATTTGTGGGATTTTTTTTGCTATAGCAATGTTCAAATGTACATTCAGTTCTGCAATCATGGTTGTTTTGAAACCATGAATTTGTTCAAAATCAATAGGAAAAAAACTTTTATTTATAGGAAATACAAAGGTGAGTGCAGAAAACTGCACTTAGATGAACCCAGCTGCATAGGAATACACACACATGCACACACACACGCGCACGCACACACGCACACACACGCGCACACAAACTTCAAATGTCTACCAGCTACCTCAGTTTACCATGTGTGTTATCCTACTAAGTTATGTTTTATTATTCTTTTGTGTCTGTGAACTCTCATATATAAAACAAAACAGAACACGTATTCAACATCCCAAATCTGTTTAAGAATCTTGGTTTAAAACACCAAGTAGTGCTTACAAAAAAGAAAGAACTCAAAAACCCTAATGGAAACCATCAAATCCTTTTAATGCTTCTTTTGATGCAAGTAGTGACAGGCTTAGTTGTTGCCAACATCACTATAATTTTTAAAGTCTTCAGCTGTAAGGAGAGGCTTCCAAAGCAGACAGGAAAGCTGGGAAAGAATTTCCAGCAATGAGACAGACATTAACTGAAGAATAAGGTAATACATTGGATCAGAATTTCAATTTTGATGAAATGGGTATCTATTATAAGCACATGCCTCAAAGCCAAAATCAAAAACAAAACATGCCCCAGGAATACGGCTGAGGAAGAGCACCAAAAGGAGAATGAGTCATGCCCATCACATCTGGTGCCATCAACTTCCCCACTGATTTCAGAAAACCCTTCTCCTCGCACTTCACAATAACTTGCCAGCTGCAGCCCTTCCAACGCACACTTCCCCGAGCAAACACCAGGAGAGTGCCATATTTATCCTATAATTTATACACTTACCACCATTGAACATGTATAAAGTTGTACTACTGTTCTATTAGGTTTCTATCTTTTTTAAAACATGTTCTGGCAGAATCTTTGAGTGCTGTGCCTCTAACTTCATTTTCTGCTATCACGAGCCTTGTGATTTTTTATTGCACAGTTTTGCATAGCAGGTGTTTTTTTTGGAGTCACATTGTAGCAGAACTGACTGTACCAGTGGTATCTAGTGGGCAGGTGCTAGGAATGCTAGACAACGTCATGTGCGGGAAAAAACAAGAATTTTTTTTGTGTTGGACATGACTTGCCAATCAAGCACTCTGTTCTATTTCATGACTCTCTGTTTTGATTAATCAAGTTTGCCTCTGATCGTCATCAGTGAAAGTTATGCCTCTGCTCACTGCCCGATAAAAAGCCAAATTACAGTTTATAATTTTTTTTTTTTTTTTTTTGCTGCTACTGCTTGTTGATACTCAGCTGAGATGTTCTTGGACAAATTAAATTGTCAAATTATCTTCTGGCTCATTTTCCCATCTGTAAAAATATGGAGATTTGTCAAAAATACATATCTGAAATCTGTTACCCAAATACCCTTCTGATGACATAGGAAACATAAATCAGGAAATGAGTGAGATAGTTTGGAAAAGACTCTCAGATTTTGAACCAGAGAGTTTTTCAAGTTTATCAGGTTTATAAGTACTTACTCAGAATATTTTCCCATGTAACTTTAGGCTTAACATTTCTTCTCTCTGTCAATTTCTTATTCTGCAATTCAGCTTTTTTATGGATCTCTAAGGATCCCTTCAGTTTTCTCTGACTCTTTATAAGCTCTATTCTGGACATTATATCAGACACGAAGATCGAAGCCATCCTATAAGTGTTTGAGTTATAGTTACAGACATAAGATTTACACATGTGTAAGTATAATTATCCAAGACGTATTACTAAAATCAAATTGTGGTCAAATGTGCAAATGCAAGCTTGCCAGAGTTTGAGCTGCTAGAGGTGAAACTGTTGATTTTTATGCATTATTTAACCCCAGTGTCTAGAGTAGCGGTTCAATGAATAGTCTTTGAATTAATAATGGATAGCAGAAGTAATCATTTGAAAGTTACAATTGATATGGTACAGTTTCCACTGAATAAAAAGGTAGAGCTAACCAATAAGAATGGGTGCTGGACTGCTGTGCACTGTTTAGTATGAGCCATGGGTGCGGATCCAGGTAAGGGAGAGATTGCTGGGTGGTTAGAGGAGGTGCCATTCAAGCTGGGCTTCAAAGATTGGTAGACTTCAAGTGAGGGACTGGGGGAGGGTATTTAACTGGGAAAAATGATTTGAGTGAAAGCACCAGGGTGAGAGTTCCACAGAATAAGCAGAACAATTGGGTTTAGCTGGAGAAATAGCACAAAGAGGTTTTAAAAATATTCGGAGTCCAAATATTAGAGGGTGTGATACTTCATTTTTTTTTAACTCAAAAGTAATAACAAAACAAAAACTTCTGAATATTTTTTCTGTTAGTTTTTTCATTTAGGTTAATTAATTTTTACAAGTTTACTTTTAAAACTGAAATGAACCAATAACCTTTAATAAATAGCATTTAATATGTAATAATGGCACAAAATGTAGAAATTGCTTCATTTAGTATAGCAATACTTATATGTTATAAAAGAAAATGAAAATTGTTACCAATATTAAAAAATGGAAAGAAATTGGTATATCTTGACTGTGTTATCCTTGGAGCCCATATCTTTGGTTACATCTTTTCTAGAGGGAGGAAATAAAAACAACTCATACATTTTTCATGCGGCATGAATAACCAAGAGAGTGGGAGGGTCACCTTACATGCTCATAAATAAATCATGTTAAGATTCATTCCTATGTCTTTCAACCCTCCTTGACCCTGTTTTCACCTAGGAGGTATCAAAGAGAACAGCAAGCCAGAGCCATTTTTTAGTTATTCAGAAGAAAAGGCTAATAAATGCTAAATCCATTCCTTGGCATCTCCTTTCTCCTTATATTTTTCTGGTGCTATCAACTGGGACACAGACTGCCTTCTGTTAGAATCTGGAAAAGTAATGAAGATTTAATCACTAATTTAAAAATATACAGATACATATATATCTGAAGGAAATATTATAGAAAAGGACAAAAACACATTTTATTATCTGATTTAAACCTTGAATCTCATCATATCTTAGCAAAGATGCTTGTAATAAGTGAGGGACCAGAATGCAATCTGGCTTAAGCAACATGGTAAAAGAGGTTTCAAGACCACACTTGTATTTTCTCCCACTCAAGAGCACAAACGCTATTATCTAGAAGAATTAAAAGATGAAGGGATGCCTCCATGTGATGGAAATATGTATACGGTATTAAGTCTTAGAGCATCCTAAATTCCTTTCTATCCCTTAAATTGGCAGAATTTGATCCATCTACAGGATACGAAGCACTCGCATTAAAAATTAATTTTACACCTTTAAAATGTTAATTGATTGATTGTCTCCTAACTAATCTAACTTGTCCCTCTGAAGGGATATTGCAATAGCTTGAAGGAACACACAGAGTCATTTGTAATCTTCCTCTTCATTAGTTTCAAAAGATCCTAATCTCAACGATCTCCATAGGCTAATTTGTTAAAAGAAAAATTAGTTTAATACTCAGTGAGTGGAACCTAAGAATCGAAATTAATTTGTTCAGCACCAGCATCATTATGGTGTCCAGCTAAATACAATCATCTTCCCTTTTTAAATCCTTTCTTTTCTCCTGTATCTTCCTAAAGCTCTTTAGCATTTTGTTATTTTTTCACTGTGATTTCATTCTTTCTTCCATCCTTATATCTGCTGCATTATAACCCACACTTCTCTCCATGTCATTTTTAAATTTTCATAATATTTTTATTTAACCAAATAAATAAAAAATATTGTTTTCTCAAAATGTAATTCACATAAAAATGACTAATAAATTTTATAGTCTTGATTTATACTGAGTTTCCAAAATCTGGTATATAATTTTACACTTAAACCACACCTTGATTTAAAAGTTAAATTTTATTAGATATATTTGATTTATATTTAGATTTTATGTGATATGTGAAAAAGATTCACATATCCAACTTGCTCCAAATATATCTTAAACATTTCCAATGCTGAATTAAATATTACTTTTTTGAAGTTAAATTTAAACTAATTAAAATTAAGTCAAATAAAAAATTCCATTCTTTTTAGTGCCAAGTAGTATTCCACTGTATGGATGGACCACGGTTTGTCCCTTCAGCCAGTGAAGGAGGTTCAAGATGTTTCTGATTTGGGGCAATTATAACTGCCGCTAGCAATACTAGCATATGCATTTTTGTGTGAACATAATGTTCCATTCTCCTTGGGTAAATATCAAAAAGTGGGAGTCCTGGGTCACATGGTAAACAAATCTGTTTACCTTCATAAAAAAACCTGTCACACGGTTTTCCAGAGTAGTTATGTTATTTTGCATTCTCAGCAGCAACATACAAATCTTCCATTTGCTCTGTGTCTTGTCAGCCTTGGTGTGGTGAGTAACATTCATTTTAGCCATTCTGCTGTGTGTGGGTGTGTGCATTTCCCTCTCAGATGGCAACATTGGACATGTTTTGTGTGTTGAATCGCCTCCCCTGTGTCCTCTTTGGTAAAGTGACTGTTCTAGTATCCACACAGGTTTCAGCCTTGATCACCTGTATTGCTGTGGGGAACAGCTTCGTTAACGGCACCCCTGTAGAGAGTCCTTTGCCATTGGCTTTATGGACCATTAATTTTCGGTTACTTGTGTCAGCGCCTTTCCCCCACCTCAGTCATTTCATACGTTTCATTCCCCGAGTGAAATGTTTCATACGTTTGCAGAACTGTTAAAACATAAACTGAGGCATATTAAAAAATGTGAGTATTTGAGCAAAAATCCATTGGAATCAGGCAAATACCACACCAGAAGTAGTTAAAAGTGCTGCATAACAGGGGCTTAGGGAGAGACATAGAGAAGAGATGGAAGCGAAGCAAGGAAGTTGTTTGACTATAGCTTAAGCGGTTGCCTTATTTAGGAAAACCTCCTTGGTTAGCTGTCCTCAGGTTTTGATTTCTGCACCTTGAGCCATTGCAGGCTTAGGTGTCAGTTTGCTTTAAGTAGCTACTAAGGCATTCAAGCCCTCAGTCTGATTGTCTCCTGTGTAATTTAACAATTCAGTTAGATTGTTCTGTCATCATCTGCATTTTATTTTGAGATCTCTGCACCGCCTAAATTGCTCTAAAAATTTGCATACAGTAAGGTTCATTCTTTGGGCTGTAAAGTTCTATAGGTTTCGACAACTATGGAGTATCATATGCCCATCTTTACAGTATCACAAAGAATAGTTTCACTGCCTTAAATAAATCCTCTGTGCTTCACCTATGCAACCTTCCCCCCGCCAGTTGAAACTCAACCATGGATCTGTTTACTGTCTTATAGTTTCGACTTTTCCAGAATATCATATATTATTTGAGATCATAAAGTATGTAACCTTTTTAGACTGACTTTTTTTTTTTTTCTTACCTGGCGCTGTGTATTTAAGTTTCACTCAAGTTGATTTGCGGCTTGATAGTGCATTGCTTCTTATCGTATGGATGTACTATACTTAGTTTTTCCATTCATCTACTGAAGTCCATCTTGGTCACTTCTAGTTTTTAGCACTTATGAATAAAGATGCTATAGACATTTGGTTGACGGTTTTCTGTGGACATAAGTTTTCAAATCAGTTGGGTAAATACCTAGGAGTACAATTGCTGGATCATACGGTAAGACTATATTTAGCTTTGAAAGAAACTGCCACATGGTTTTCAAAGTGGCTGAATCATCTTGCATTCCCAGCAGAAATTAATGAGAGCTCCCGTCGTTCTGCATCCTTGCAGGCAATTGGTATTGTCAGGCTTGGGGATTTTAGGGTGGAGCCCTAATTTAATATGACCGCTGTCCTTAAAAGAAGGGAGGGAGACACTAGGGACCCATGCACACAGAAAAAAGACCAGCATGAGGGCACAGGGAGAAGACTGCCATCTACTAGCCAAGGAAAGAGGCTCCAGGAAACTCCAAACCTGCCACCTGTTCTTGGACTCCAGATCTGAGAAAATAATTTTCTGTCATTCAAACCACCCCGGCTGTGGTATTTTGTTTGGCAGTCCTAGCAAACAACTGCACTAGGTTTCGTAGGTTTTCTCCTATGTTTTTCTTGTTTAATATTTTTGAAATTGATATTTATGTCTTTAATCCATTTTGAGTAAATATTGTGGCAGGTGTAAGGTTCATCTTTTTTGTATATGAATGTGGAATTGTACCAGCACCAATTATTGAAATGATGATCCTTTCCCCATTGAATTGCTTTTGCACCTTTGTCAAAGATCAATTGACTATTTTTGTGTGGAGTCATTATTATTTTAATTTTTAAATAAGTGAATTTGAATTAAAATTTTATAACTAAGTATTACTGCAAATATAATGATCCACTGAGCTCGATATTAACTATAAGGCTTATTTATATGACTTAGATGAGATCAGACTGATCTCTTCCTTAGAACAGTTCAATTTAAGGAAAATACCAATTATTTATGTTGGCATTTGAAAAGTCAGGCTCCAGGGCAAAATTTTATGTGTCATCGTTTAGGTTCATCCATAGGCAATTACAAAGTCTTTACCTGAGACGCTTCATGGGGGCAAGCTGCCTACCCCACAACGACTCCGTGGATGCACAGCCCGTGCATGCCAGACATGTCCGTCTCTAAACGGGGTTGTAGTCAAGGACTCAGCCCCTTCTGACTCCCTACCCCCAGTCCTGCCTCCTGGTGGCCATGCACTTACCATGTCTCCATAAGTTCCCCTGCACAGAACTTTAGCATGTTATAGGTGCTTTGATCACATTTTATCCTTTCTTCGATTCTCTATACTTCATCTGGTTAGGCAAGCATTCTCATGATTTTAAATTCATTTTCTTCTCATATGGGGTGAGAAAATTTTTAAGAATGCTCAGGAAATAAGTGGCACGCTTATTTGCAGAAATGAATTTCATTTGAGTGTTATGAAACTTACACTAGATTCATTTAAAGTGCAAATAGACTCCTTTATACTTTCACTTTCACTTATTTCTTAGATCTCTGAAGTCGCTGCTTAATGCCAAGTTATGATATTTGTAAGAGCATTCCTGTCTTTATCATGCCAAGTTTCTTATAGCTATGAGGTTTGCATCTATTTGCATTCCTCCAAAAAGTTCTATGGAATTTTTAGCTGAATTTACTTAGAGAATATTTTTTCCTAATGCTTCAGCAGATTCACACAGCAGCTGCTAGGCTCTCCTTCAAACGGTTTAGAGTCATGGAAGTCTGAGAAAAGTACTGTTCAGGGCTCACTCTACACACCAGGCCCAGAGTTTGTCACTTTTAATTAAAATATACGCTTCCACAGATTATAAGTAAGCGATTCCATCGTCATCATTGAGTAAAATCTACGATACTTAAAAAGATGTTGTTATATGTATTTATCCAGCTGACACCTGCGCACATGAATACACAATATTTCCAAATGGAAACACATCTGCAAATTCATTACAGGAACAATCATCTCTCTCCTATTACATTTCACAACAGAAATCATCGTAGATAAAAGGCTAACAGAGCCTATGCTACCTATAATGCATGTGTTTGAGGTTACAGAATGAGACTCTAAATGATCATAGCTTAGAATTTTAAATTCTTGATTATAAAATAGCTTTAGCTAATACTTTTCTAAATTGTTGATATTTTCTCTCTCTCTCTTTCCCTCTCCCTCCCTTCTTCCCTCCTCTTTCCTTCTCTCTTTCCTCCTTCCCTCCCTTCCTCCCTTTCTCCCTCCCTCTCTCTCTCTCTAACTGAATCCTACACCATAGTAAAAGTCTAAGCTCTCAGCGGAGGTAAACTGACTCTTACCACAGAGTATGGAATGCAATTGGTGAGGGTCAATTTGGTCCTTGATGGAGATGCTGTCAGTTAGTAAGATGGTTTCGTAAAATTATGTGAGTCCCTGCCTTTATAGAATCCACAAACTAGTAAGGGAGACAAATCAACAAAGTTATTAGAAGAGGAAACGGTATTTTAGAGGTGCATGCGCTGTTTCAGGTAAGCGCAGAGGGAGGATTCGGGATGTGACTGTGAGGACACGTCAGAGGGAATCCTGGGGGAGAGCACCCAGCTGGGCGGTGACGGGAAGGAGACCTTCTGTAGCAGGAAGAGAAAGCAAGGGGAGCGCTTCAGGAAGAAAGTATATTCTGTGTAAAGTCAAGAGAGTGTGAAAGACGATCTGTTTGACAGATTAGAGATAGTTGGTGCGGCTGTAACAGAATACATGTGAGAAGGAAGCCTGTCTTGCTGAGATGAAGTAAAGTTCTGGAGAAGTTCAAGGTGACTGGACTATCATGCTATCATCTGGCACTTCAAACAAACTTTTAAGATTTTGAAGTGTTTCTGCTTGTTTGTTTTTCTTTTGATATTTAAACTGAAATATCTAATTCAGTCAAGAGGCAAGTGTTTGCTGAGGAAAGCACAGGAGAGTATGAATAAAGTATATGCAGTGTATTTGAAGAAGGAACTTCATTATACACACACATGCACACACAAGCACCTTAATTAATATAGTTTCAGTATGAAAATGCTGCCAGGGGATATCTGACCAGCCCCAAAGAAAAGACCTGTAGGCATCACATTGGAGGGTCCCCCACCAGAAAGTCTCAGCGTGATTATCTTCGAGAGTACTCTACTGCTCAGTAAACGGCAGCCACCCCTGTGGATCGTCTAATCTGCCTTTTAGTGCATTATTTTAAAAAACAAAAGGCCAACCAAGGATCACCAGACATTTAAGAAAAGCTTTTAACATAAAAGAAAGGGACCCAAACAAATAAATGGGCAAAAACCTTTAGAGGAAATAGAGAATGAGAGAGTAGCAGAAAACTTTAAAAATAAATTATGGGCGTACCATTTTCAGTGTGATGCCCAAGTAATTTCTTCCTAGACTGAGCTTCCTGTAGATTATGCATATAATGTTAAAATGTTAATGTTAAAATGTTAGATCGTCCGTGCTGGGGACTGAAGAAAAAGGTCATTATTAAAATATTCATAGGTAATATAAAAGCGAATGTCTAATACTCATTATTTCATTTTATTTATAACATGATTACATAACACATGCTGTGTGTCAAATATTGTTCTAAGCACTTTTGTAAGTAGTAACTTATTGGACCTTTATATCAGTCCTACAGGGTAGGTTCTATTATTTACATCCATCATTGTCTTAGAGATGAAACTGTGGCCCAGAGCCATGAAGTCAGTTGCCCAAGGTGACAGAGCTAGCAGAGAATAGAGCTGAGATTCAAACCAGGTAAGCTGTAGAGTCCCTACCAGTAATCGTTATGCTATGTCACAGTATGGTAATTAATAAATACAAAAAAAAAAATTAATAGCTTGTCGTATTTGCTAATTGGATTTTACTAATTTTCTTTCTGGGGTCCAACATCTGGGAAATGTTTCAAGATTGCTCAGGTGCTGAAAAAGTTGTCAGGCATTTAAGGGGCTGGCAGCCTAGATAACTTGAAAACTTTCCAGCTACAAACACCAAGAATTGATCAATAAATTATAACTAACAGCCTTGTAAATGCATGGCTACCTGCTAAGAAAGGCAGGGAAATTGCGTTGAGCTGGAAATGAAGAAACTGAAAAGTAGGACAGAGAACTGCAGAGTTGACACTGTGTCTGCCCAGGTTATTTATCACTTTTAACAATACGGGAGCTTGAATCTTATACCAGTGCAGGCAAAGGGAGAGTTGGAACTGAGACCCACACCTTTTATGTGCTACCCTTCAGTAAGAGGATTCTGGCCAAGAGAACTCTCGACAGTTATGAGAAGGATGACAAATTTATACAACCACTTTGGAGAGCAATGTGACAATGTCTCATAAGTCTGAATATGTGCATTCTTAAGACCAAGTAATTCCTTTGCTAGGTTTGTACCCTGGAGAAAGTCTAGGCCATGGGAAAAATCAGACAGGGACAAGAACTTTATTGCAACATTGTTTGCATTAGTAAAGACTTGTAACAGAGAATGGATAAATAAATTGTGCTATATTCATATAATGCAATATACAGAGCAGTGAAAATCAATCTACTGAGGGCATGTATTATCAGGGATAATTCTCAAAAGCTCTACTTTTGTGATAAAGTTAAGCTGCAATGTATTTGCAGCATTAACCTTAAGTGTGAAAATGTAGAGAATGAGAAGTTTTAAAAAATTATAATTTTTAACCTCAAGAAAGAAAGAAACCGAAAGGACTTCTAATGATCCCTCTTAAAAATAAAAGCTACACCAGTATTGCAGATGTAGTTGGCTCACCTTTGACCCAGCACATACCCTGCAAACAGACCCTCAAAACAGGTCTCACAGTATTACAACAATGATGGAATGGTGGTTTTCATAAATATTTCCCATGTAGGAAGTATTCTCATATTTTCATTTCTTTCACCAAAATTCAAATCGACTCAGTATAGCTGTAACTCTTTCCACAGCACATCCTTACCTCTTTCTGACCTCACCAAGTGTCTCTCGTTTCCTGAATCTACATGAATGCACATAGTCTCAAACTTATGCAAAGGCATTTAACTCTGTTTTGCTTTTAAACTTGCGTTTTTTATCCCATCATGTTGCTCACCAAATACAGACTTATTTTTAGGATGTTTATATCTGTGTGTATGTTTTATAACAATACTTTTGTCTGTCACAAACAATTAAAAACAAAACAAAATAAAGAAGACCTTGGAATCAACAAAATTCAATAATTATTGTTATTTCTTAAAATAATATCTCTATTGAGATATAATTCACATACCAAACAATTCACCTACTTAAAGGGTACAATCGAATGGCTTTTAGTATATTCACAGAGTTGTGCACCTATTGGCACAATAAATTTTAGAATATTTTCATCACTCGTTAAAGAAAACTCACATCCATTAGCAGGCACTATCCATTCTCTCCTCCATCTGCCTCCCAAACTTTACTGTTCCTACACCCCTGCCCTCACCCCCTGCCTCCTGTTCTCCCACCAGCTCTAAGAAACCACTAATTTATTTTCTGCTCCATAGATTTGCTTATTCTGGATTTATCATATCAGCGGAAGCGTACAATATGTGGTGGTCTGTGGCTTCTTTCACTTAGCTGTAGCATGTATTAGTACTATAGTCCTTTTTTTTCCAAGTCATGTTAAATGGATATGCCACTTATTATTTAGTTTTTCATCAAGTAAAGGATATTTGTATATTTAGATTATTTCCAGTTTTTGGCTTTTATGCTGCTATGAACATTCATGTATAAGTTCTTGTGTATTCATGTGTTTTCATTTTTCTCGAGTATATACTTAGGAGTAGAATTGCTGGATAATATGATAACTTGATATTTAACCCTATGAAGAACTGCCAGACTTCTTCTAATGGGATGCATCATTTTACATACACACCAGCAGTATGTGGAGGAGAGGACTCCAATTTTTACACATCAGCCAATGCTTATCACTTATTTTTTTATTATTATTATTACATTATAGCCATCCTAGTGGGTGTAAGTGATATCTCATTGTGGTTTTGATATGTATTTCTCTAATGAAAATGATGTTAGGCATCTCTTCATGTGCTTATTGGCCACTTGTATATCTTCTTTGGAGATGGGCCTATTCAGCCCTTTTGCCTATTTATTAATTGGGCTATTTTATTATTGAGTATTAAGAGTTCTTTATATATTCTAGATATAAGTCCGTTATTAGATATACAATTTGAAAGTATTTTTGACCATTCTGTGGGTTGTATTTAACTTTCTCGATGGTGTCTTTTGCATCAAAAAAGTGTCTTTGATAATGTCCAATTTATCTATTTTTTCCTTGCTTGTGCTTGCGGTGTCATATCTAAGAAAACATTACTTAATCCAATGTCATCAAGATGTACACCTATGTTATAAGTTTTCTTATAGTTTTAGTTCTTACTCTTAAGTCTTTGATCTATTTTGAGATGATTTTTATATATAGTATGGTAGGAGTCCAATTTCATTCTTTTGCACGTGGATTACCAGTTGTCTCAACACCATTTGAATGAAAATACTATTCTTTCCCTATCGAATTATCTTGACACTCTTGTCTAAAATTCACCATAAATGTGAAGCTTTATTTCTGGACTCCCTATATCTGTCCTTATGGCATCACCACACTGTTTTGATTACTACAGAACTTTGTAGTAAGTTCTGAAATCAAGAAGTGCGAGCCTTCCAAATTTGCTCTTCTTTTTCAAGATTGTTTTGGTGAATCTGGGTCTCTTGCATTTCCATAAGGATATTAGGATCAGCTTGCCAATTTTTGCAAAGAAGCCAGTTGGAATTCTGATGGGAATTGTGCTGAATCTGTAGATCAGTTTGGGGAGTGCTGCTGTCTTCACAATATTAAATCCTCTAATCTATGAACACAGGGCCTTTCATTTATTTAGGTCTTTAATGTCTTTAAAAATGTTTTATAGTATTCAGAATATAAGTTTTACATTTTTTTGTTGAATATATTTCTAAGTGTTTTATTCATTTTGATGCTATTATAAATGTAAATGTATTCATTTCCTTTTAGAGTTGTTCATTGAAAATGTATAGAAATACAATTGATTATTTTTACATCAATCTTCTATCTTGAAACCTTGCTAAGAAAATTATTAGTTCCAATATTTTTTTAAGTGGATTCCTTAGGATTTTGTATGTACAAGATCATGTAATCTGCAGATGAGACAGTTTTACTTCTTCCTTTCTAATTTTTATTTCATTTTATTGCCTAATTGTGCTGGCTAAAACCTCCAGTACAATGTTGAATAGTAGCAGTAAGATGTAATTTATTTATTTATTTGTTTGTTTGTTTGTTTGTTTATTTTTTAATCTGTGTTTTTCTCTGATTTCTTTCTTTCTTATGATTAATGGTAAGGTAGTACAATAAAAGAGCCACGCCTTTTTTTCTTAGAAGCAGTAAGAAAGGAGAGAGTTGGAGGAAGCTAAACTGTGCCCTACAGTCTGAGAGGAACTAAACGAGAGAAAAGGTAAATGGTGACTATCGGCAAGATGAAGGAAAGGAAAGCAAACCAGGGCTCTCATGCCTCTTCATCACTCCTAAGAGCAAAGAGAGTAGAAGACTAGTCTGGGCCTAAAATATAATCCTGGGGATTTATAGTATGAAAGCTTGTGAAGTTTCCTTGTAAAGGTATAAGGCTTATTCTTTTAAGAATACATATCAACTTATGTAGGATTACCACACAATCAAGAGTGCTTTATTATAATTAGATCTCAAAAGTTTTGGCTGGAGGAAAAATTTCATTAAAAGAATCCCCAACTCCTGTCATTTGGTTTGGTATAATTCATGTACATCAAAAAATCAAGTTCATCAATATCAGATAGTATATGATTTACTTATTTTGATAAGGGAATAGATTATTATTGTTTTAAACTATACCTGGGCAGCTTGTGATATATTGATTTTTCTTGATCTTGAGTTATGAAATGAATATGTATCATCAAGTAACATTTTAAATACGTTAGGCTATCAATAATCAAGGTAAGATTTTTCTTCCTTTGTATTCCTTCCCTTTTTTTTTGTTTTTAATATTGACATTTGAAACTCGTTAGAATATTATATACTAACTCATAAAAATATATCATTTAAATCTCCAATTTTTCTCAAGTGGCATAATGGTGAAATAGGAGGTATTTCAGACTAAGAGATAAGACAAATGAGAAAGCCAGCTTTTTATTTTTTTGGCCAGACTTTGCTCACTTTTAAAATGGGAAAAAGGAAGAGGAGGAAACATGGATTATCACTGAAATATTATCCAGTATAATCAACAACAATAATACAGTCGAGTACTTACTGAGTAATTACTCCTTGGCAAACACTGTGCTAAGTGCTAGAAATATTCCCATGTAAACCTCACAATGACCCTACAATACAGATCCATTACTAATTTTTTAAAATAAATTTATTTATTTAAATTACTTTCAAGTAATGCCCATCAACAGATGATTGGATAAAGAAATTATGGTTCATATATACAATGGAATATTACTCAGCCATTAAAAAAATGAAATCCTACCATTATCAATTTTTAAATTGTGTGTGTGAGGGAGATGAGATTTAGAGAGAACCTTGTCAAAATTCACAAAGTTCATATGCACTAGAACCAGGGTTCAAATCCGTGGGAGTCTGTTCCGTGTTCTTTTGTGAGATGATCAGTCGGGTGTGACCACAAGAGCAGACACAGCAAAGGCACAGGAAAACAGTTTATGATACTCATAGGTCTGAGGGACAGGAGGTACTGCTCCCCACGCAGGGCCACGTGGGGAAGCCTCAGGGCGGTGAGGAAGCAGAAAGCAGGAAAGAGCAAGGGGAAAGCTGGGGCGAGAACCAGCCCTGTGGTTTTCTCAGGAAAGTTAAGGCAGAGCAGGCTGAACAGTTTAAGATTCATTAATTTAAATAATGTCATTGGGCTCAGCTATAGGTGTGGTCTCAGTTGTCTAGGACTTGGCCTCGGGGTGATATAGGCAAAGGGATATTGCCTCTTGGAGTGCATGGGCCAGACAGAAATTTGGCACCAAAGCCAGTTTAACCACCTTTGAGAGAACTACCCTCTAAGAGAGATAAAAATGTCAAAGGACACTTAAATGTGTAGGTAGCAGCTCAAATACTGAACAAATACATACTTTTTTCTGGGGAGTAGAAAGGACACATGTTAGAAGAATTTAGTCTTGCACATTTCATTCATAAGATGCCACTTTCTTCCTAATTTTAATTTTTTGTGGCAGGGAGACTATTTTGAAATTAAATACCAGTGAAATGTGGAATGTTGACCATATTTCCTTGTTCCCTGCTTAAATTCTGAAATATTCTTATTATCCTTGCTTTAAGATAAGATTTTGATATAATGCCATTTTATTAAAGATAAGAAAGTGAAAAAGAGACAAAAATATTTTTCTTTTGGTAATATTTTTAGCAAAACGGAGCATACCAGTTAGTTTATGATGAGAGTAAGAAATAACCATCCCAACACATATAAAATCTTGAGTTCAGTAGCAATGATTTGCTATTAACATGTGCCTAGGGATATGACTGTCAAAGACAAACATTTACAGAGAAAGGGATCTTAAAGTACATTTTAGAAAAGAGATGTAGCAGAAAACATTTCTTATCAATTCTAGTCAATTGGTTTTCACTGACCACTGAATTGTGTACTCATGTTTCAGGCCCAGGCTGTAAGATGAATAACCCTCCTTTTAAAAAAAAGGGTAAAAAAAAAGTAAGGGAGAAAGAAAAGTGGCAAATTAAAGAGGATAGATTTAAGAAACACATAAAAGCAAATCAATGCTATTATCTTATTGAAACATTATAATTATATACTTTATAAATACTTGAAAGAATATTCTATTGAATTAAATCTATTAGACTTTATTATGTATGTAAAAAGGGATTTAAACATAAATGATTGAGAAACTGGTTATTGGATATGCCTTACAGTTATGTAGTGAATTACCAGCATTTTATTCATTCTTTCTTACTGTAATTCATTTATTCTACCGTGTACTAACCTATTCTGACGTGTGCGGAAGCTTAGCATATGCTTAGACAGGACAAAATTCTCTGTCTCTCAGGCCCAAAAACATCTGAGGGGTGGAGGATGGGTATTATCCATCGGGAATGGACCAGCATTGACTCTGGAAGGAGAGAATTTGCTGACTATGTATACTGTGTTATATAGAGTGTTTTTGCAGAGTTGTCTTTTTTCTCTCTCTTTCTTTCTTTCTTTTCTTTCTTTTCTTTCCTCCTTTCTCTTTCTTTCTCTTTCTCTTTCTCTTCCTCCCTCCCTCCCTCCCTCCCTCCCT
>CM053511.1:47973092-48021234 GCA_028627145.1 Eidolon dupreanum
TGTGATCTCGTGACTTTCAATAATAGGAATAGATATAGATGTACTAGAAATATGTATAGATTTGTATGTATTCACATATACATTTTCTTACTCTGAGGGCCTAGGAATAGCAACGTGCCAGTAGCAATGAGTGACCAGTTTTGGTGTTATACATACCATTCTTCAGTAAGTGGGACCAGGTATCCTTGGAGAAATGGTTGATTCCAGCCTGGGAACTGGGAAACTACAAGACAAACCTGGAAAATCTTGTTATGCCAGAAAGTAAGGAAGTAGTGGAAGTAGCTAGGGAAGTACAAATCCTTACTTATAGAGGACAAACAATTCTAATGACTGTAGATTTCTCATCAAACCCATGGAAGTCAGAAAGAAGTGGCACCTTATTTTTCCAATGCTGAAAAGAAGAACTCAGAATTCTATACTCCGAGAAAATATGCTTCAGAAATGGAACAAAAATCAAGAGAATTTTTCGTCAGCTGGCCTACCCTAAAAGGATAGCTAAAGAAAGTTCTCTAAATGGAAAAGAAATGATAAAACAAGGAACTTTAGAACATTAGGAAGGAAGGAAAAACACGGAAAGAGTAATATATGAGTAAATATAAAGCATTTTCCTTCTCGAGTCTTCTAAATTATGTTTGATGGTTGAAGCAAAAATGATAACAATGTCAGATGTGGCTCAATATAGGTAGAGGGAGTGTTTAAGACAATTGTATTACAAACAGGGAAGAGTAAAGGGGCACAGAGGTGGTAAGGCTTCTGCACCTCACTTGAACTGGTAAAATGATGACACCTGTTGATAAATTGTGTCTGTGTAATGTGATACCTAGAGGAACCACTAACAAAGATATACAAAAAGATACTCTCAAAAGAATAATCAAAATAGAATTCTAAAAAATGTTCAAATAAACTACAGGAACAGGGAAAAGAACAAATAAACAAACAAATGAACTGGAGAGGACAAACAGAAAACAAGAAATAACATGACAAACTTTAGCCCTAATATATCAATAATTACATTAAATGAAAATGCTCTAAATCAGCAGATTTCTGATACTCACACATTCTTCCCTGAAGAAGATCCCTCTCTTAGCCGGATACAGTGTCCTTCAATACTGAGGACAGAGATAGAGGAGATTAAAAAAACATGACCTAACTATGTGCTACCTCCAGAAAAATCACTTCAGATACAAATATATAAGCAGGCTACAAATAAAACAATGTCAAAAATATTATGCAAAAATCACATGAAAACAGGGGTTACTAATGTTATATGAAGTAGACTTGAGAGGATAGAAAATTACCAGTGACAGAAATTGTCGTTATATAGTAATAGAAGGGTCATCCCACTAAGAAAAACAGCAGTCCTAGGTGTGTGTGCGCTCACTGAGCAGTAGAGCTGCAAAATCTGTGAAGCAGAAACCGACCGAATTAAAAAGAGAAATAGACAAATCTACAACAACTGTAGTTGGAGACTTCACACCCATCTCTTGATAGTTGATAGAATGACTAGACAGAAAATTGGAAACACTGTGGAAGAACTCAACAAGCCATCAACCTAAAGGATCTCATCCACATTCGTAGACCACTCAGTGTAACAAAGGCAGAATGCACGTTCTTATTAAGTGTCATGAAATGTGTACAAAGATGGACCATTCCCTGAGTCACGGGACAAACCTCACCTGAAATCATACAAGGTATTTTCTTCCTCACAGTGGAATAAAAATAGAAATCAACAACAGAAAGAAAACAGGAAAATTTCCAAAACACTCGGGAAATATACACCACCCTTCTAAATAATCTACTGGTCAAAGAAGAAATCTCTCAGGGAAACAAAAAAGAATACATCAGGCAATGAAGAGGAAGATAGAACATACCAAAATTAGTGAGACACAACGTAAGCTGTGCTGAGAGGAAGTTTTACAGTACTAAGATGCGCAGGTTAAAAAAGCAGACTGCTGTGACTGGTCTGGATAGGGCCACTGCTCTCTGCTGTCTGTCCCCTGTGCCCTTCCAGTCCTGGAGGACCCTCCATCCAGCTGGGGAGAGGGATCTTCTGCAGGGAAGGATGTGTGGGTCAGAAATCTACTGACAATAGGTATTCGTTCATGAAGTATGTCATGTCTTGTATCTGAAAGTGGATCTTAAGTTCTTAAAGGTGGCAAACAGGTGTCTTGCCTCATGCTTTACTGTACATCTGCTCTAGTGTCTTGTGGAGCACAGACTATAGAGCAGGGGCTCGGTAGACACCTGTCGAATTAAAGCATTGATGTGTGTATATTTTTTCTTTCTGTGGAAAAAAATCCATTGATGATAGAACCGGCTAGCAGATAGCATCTTAATATTTATTCCTTTAAGATCTAGAGTATAGTATCCCCCGTGTCAATAATTAACCTTTATATACAGTGAATGACTTTTAATTATGTGTTTAACTACCTAATTCACTTTTAGCTACATTTTTCTCTTTTTAATATTTGCTTTCTAGAGAGGGCCCGATAAATTAATTCGCACCACTGCGTAAGGCTTAATGCGTAACTCCCTCAAGTGCATTTTCATTTAGTACAGAGAAAGGTACATGACAAAGGTATCTGGGATGAAGCAGGTGATCTTTGGAGAGAACTCTCACTTAGTGATCATTTGCTGTCTGCTTGACTCTCCGCGAGTTACTTATCTCTATGAACATTTGTATCCTCATCTGTAAAATAATACCTAAGGGGGATTTCATGAGGAGTACATGAGATGAAAAAAAGCCTAAAGAACCCAGTCCATACCTGGCATTTTGTGACACCCAGTAAGTTTGGGCTGCCATCGCATTACAGGCTACTCCTCTTTTCCATTAGTATTAATAACACCATGGAGAGAGATGCTTTTGTAGGTTCGCCTTGTAGTATTCTGAGATTGGAATGAAGTCGGAGTGTGCAACTGCTTTATTAGGCTGTATCTCTGCTCTCTCTGAAAAAGTATTGCAGTGCAGGGGGAAGGAGAGCAGCATTTAGCAGAGGAAAATATGTACGTAGGGTGTGCGTGTTGTGTGTACGTGTGTGTGTGTACACGTGTGCGTGTGTTCGTTGGTAGGAGCAGGGGAGGCCTTGCTTGTTGCTATATCTCAAAATTGATAATATACTTTGGCAAAATTTGGAAACACATGTAATTACAAAACAACCCAGAATATCTCTTATTCTCTCAGGCAACCAGGATCACCTTTGAATCCTATAGCGCACACAACCTCGCCTCCCTTTGCTCTCCCATCCATGATTTTCTTTTTTTCCCTCATATTTTTCATTGTTTGTTATTATTTCATTGGATTTCTTTTTTTTTTTTAAATTTATTTCTCTTTATTTCACTAGAATATAAGCTCCTCAAAAGCAGACATTTTGTTGGTCTTTTTAACTGCTTATATCTTCATGCCTAGAAAATGTCTGGTACATAGTAGGTATTCTACTAAATAGTTGTTCAATACATTGATGAATGAAAAAAATCAAGACCAACCTATCACATCTAAAAAGTATGGTTTGTGTTTGAATGATAATTTGCACTTGGAGTCTGGGAATATTCTCAGAAGTTCATGGGAGATTTCACTTTCTTGAAAATTCATTATGACTTTATTATCTTTTCAACAGCTATTAAATTCTTTGGTGCATGATGTTTGGAAATTCATTTACATTCATTTGGTACATATTTTTTGGGGAATATAATTTCAAATGAAACATTTCCTGTCCTCAAAAACTCGTGTGTATTTAGAAAAGACTGAAACACTTGAGGTCCTTTCAACTATTCTATTCTCATAATTTCACAGAAGCCAATCTTAGTTTTCTGTTTATACGCCTGGGGTCTGTTTTCGTATTCATCAGTATGTTCCATCATTATAATATTAACAGTAAGTAATTCACATTTGAAATTCAGATTTAGAGATTAGTTTTCAAGAAATTTGCCATTGAATCAAGTATGTAAACTGATTTGATAAAGGGCAGATTTGTTATTTTCCTTTGTTGTAGTTGTGTTTGTTCCTGGGAGTTCTTAGCAACAACAAGACATCTAACCATGAATTATTAAAAATATCTAAATGATCTGGTTGTTAGGTAGTGTTCTACATGAAACGTACTGATAGTTTTAGGTTGTAAGTTGTTCCTTTAACATAAAAACAGGAGTTTCTTTTTGAAGTATAATTTGGCACATAGAGGAGTATATAACTCCTGCTGTTCCTTCACTGTTTGAACATATTGATCTAAATTCATAGTGACAAGCTATGTTGAATTGAGAATATGTTCTTGAAGTAACAGATCTATATGCATGAAGCAAACTTTATTATGCAGTTTTTATTGAAGCTCTATGTTTTTGAGATAATATTTTTAATTTAATGCTCTTTTACCCCCCATGAATTCTCTCTAGGTGACCTGGTATTGTTTTGGTTATTTCACTTTTTCCTGTTATATTTTTTGTTTACGAAATATAACAATGATCTTAGCATTATGTAAAATGATAATCAAAACCAGCTACAGTTTATAATAAAGCCCAGAATATTATTTTGTTCTGACCAAAAATGTTTATTGAAACATTCCCTAGTATCTTTCCTCTTAGTGACATAGCAAGAATATGAAAAACAACACTGTTAAATTTATACAGATGACAAGTACTCTACTTTGTGGAAGCTCACAAGAGGTCACAGGCTTCAAAGGATTGTTTTAACTGTAACCCTCACTTAACATTCAGTTAAGACATCGAGGTCTATGTATAGTTGGCAACATCCCATCGCTATACTCTACGGATTGGTGGGGGATCCAAGACAGAGATCAGTGTCATGAGGTTTATCAATAGTTAGGTTTGAGAAATAATATTTAGAGAAGAATTCATGAGGGTTATGTTCATTAAGTTCTCAAGTTATTAAAACATGTATTTTGGATAAAGCCAGTTGAGCAATGACTTGGGTACCCATTCTGTGCAAGGTTGATCCAATGAAGACTTACATTCTCTGAGCTGTCTGGTAGAGTGACTTAACATGCCTCTACTGAGTCATCATCAGAACCGGAGCATGAGAATACAGTTCTGTCTATTGAGGGGCCCTGGGGAGGGGCGTGTACATTACATTAGGCAGTAGCCTCTTATCGGAACTGTCGTTCAGTTTTATAATGTCAAAAATAGTATATGGATATTTTTAATTGTGTAATAGCATTCCCTCCCTCCCTATTTTTTTTTTTTTTCCTTCTCAGGGTTTTGGAAAACTCATAGCCTAGTGATCGTCAGAATATAGGCCATTATCTTGAGCACTATGCCCTCATTCTTCTGTATTGTCTTCACTTGATTTACTTTATCTTTCCCCTCCACTTTTTATTTATGCCATTTGATCATAATTTATACTTATTTGGGAAATATTTTAAATTCTTTCTAAAGCATATTATATAAATCATAAAGTGACCCATTCATGCTCCAAATAATTTAGGTATATTATAGGATGTATTTGATCTGTTTCCTATTGATACACACTCTAGCTGTCTTTCTTTCTAAAATAAATTATTTGGCTCATCTGGATTGCTTAGTGAGAATCTATTCGCAGGAAAATGACATCTTCCGGGACGAGCAGCAGAGGCGAAGCTGCCTGACAGCTGCCCGTGTCTGTTGATCTGTCTGATGATCTGTTTTTTTCTGCCTGGAAGTTTCCCTACAAAGCTTCATGGGGCTGGCTCCTCTTGCCATTCACATCTCAAGTGGAACATCTCATCAGAGAGGCCCTCACGGACAACTCGATCTCAACAGCTTCCTGGTCAACCTCCATGTTGCCACAGTGTTTTATTTCCTCCACAGCACTCACCAGTCACTGGCATATTCTTATTCACTTGTTTAGTATTCAGCTTCCCCCCCTCAACCCATAAATATAACATCCACAAGGAAAGGGACTTGGTCGAACTTGTTCTCTGAATTCTCTCCACAGTACATGGTAGCCCATTTCCTGCAATTAGCTATTTATTCTATTCCTCTTACTAAAGCATTTTTTTAAAAAAAGGATAAATAAACTTCTCCTCAGATGGCATATTATGAAGCCATGAAAAATGTAAAAAAGATACAGTTGAGATTATACATACAATATTATTACAACTGTGCAAAACATGCAAAAAAGAATGGAAAATAAGAATGGCTTATCAGTTTTATATGAGGTAGGAGGTTGTCCCCATGACCTATCCAGTTTCTCATCTATTGCTTTTGGTATTGTTAAGTCATTTGTTTTAGACGACCTTGTTTTCTAGAGGCCCCTGCTGACTCCCACGTGGGTGTTATATTTGCATATTAATACTGACTGTCTCATCAATTAAAACGTTAATGGGGATTTTTGGCTGAGGCTGAGAGGAAACCCCCAGCTGAGTAGACCAAATCAGAAGTGATGGTGATGAGCGGGTAGAGTGGAAATGAGCATTAGGGGAGTAGAAATGGTGCCAGGTAGGGAGGTGGAAAAGAAATAAGTCAAAAATTTCAAATACAGCCCTCCTGTCACTGTATACCCACCCCCTTCTCTCTTTTTAAAACCCTCTTCTGAAGAGCTGAAAAAAAAAAAAAAAAACCTACAGAACTGTGGACTTTGCATACTACCTGGCTTCACAAAACTCATCCTCTGCCCCAGCTCTTCGTGGGAACAATTAGGAATCCACTACGTTAAGCGCGGAGAGAAATGAAGCCTGAGGTGGCCTTGAAAAGGTGGCCAAAAGCTTTGTAAAGGAAACATGTTGCTTCCCATTTGAACATGTCTAAGGCCAAGCTGGAATTTGCTTTACCATTAATGTATTGACAGCTGTCCACATGGCATTGCCTATTCCACAGATATTTTTGAGTGGCTACTGTTTGAAAGACTTTCCAGGTAGATGTTCTTATAGGTACCTCAAACCCAAAATGACAAAAAGGAAGCCAAACAGCACAAGATGTTCCACTCTCCTTACCTCTTTGTTTCAGTGACGGTTTAATAATTCTCAAGACCCAGATAGTATTCTCTTCTCCCTTTCCTTAAACCAACATATCTGATAAATTATTAAATTCTCTCAATTTAGTCTTTGAAAATGCCTTTCGTGTCACTTTCTTGCTCTTCTCATCATTGTCAACTTAATCCCAGACGACTACTTTCCCAGGCTTGTATGCTGTTATTCATATTTTTGATTCTCTCTCTCCCCACATTTTTTGTTTGTTGTTTGTTTCAGACCCACAAAACAGACAGGAAACAGATACCTTGATTCTTGACACACATATTAAGTGTTCTTTTATATACCTCTTCCTAGATGTCCTTGAAAGAGATCTTCCAATTCCATTCTTTTCAAATCTCTGAGCCACATCATTATCCACTGTCCATAAATCAGTGGATCCCTACTCTGCCACTAGATCACATAAGTGGACAAACAAATATTCTTAAAGCTTGGGAGCCTTTGTACCTGTCCTTCTAGCAGACTTAAGAATGGCCCTATAATGCTGAAACTGTCCACTTGGATTTTATGTCAGTATATCATGCAGGATTAGGTCTAAACAAGTCTCGTTTTGCTATTGTTCTTTTTGCTTCTGCCAAGTCATGGGTCATAATGAACTGCAAAAGAGGACATACGTGTGGATTGAGGGAAAGGGAGAATGTAGCAGGAGGGTGTATTGAAGGAGCCTGAGCTACCTGCACATGTGACTCGCTTCTGCGTTCTGGAATGCTGATGTATATATCTAGTCTTATGGTTTGGTGAGGCAGAAGATACCTGTTTCATGATGGGCATCTGAGGTCTCATGGCCAACTCATGTCCCATAGTCAGGTTTTCTTACAGGGTAAGAAACCAAGAGATGCATGTCAAAAGGAGACTGGGCTACCTGGAGAAGCAGACAGGACTTTACTCATTGGCTCCGTGGGGGCATGAGGACTAAGTGCTAGAGCAGCACGTACTTCACCTGGACCTGCTGCCAGGTCCTGTCTTGCCCTGGACCTCAGTCAGAAAGGGTGACCAGATGGATTGTCAGTGCCCTGTGGTCTAGGACGCCTTCGAAATCCAAAGAGGCCGTGCGCCTTTGTAGCGTTAAGCAGTGTGGGTGGGCGCAGCAGCTTCAGAGAGGATGACCTGCAGGATTTGTGGGCCCTCAGAGACTTCACCAACTTGGCACACTCCTAAATTTTCATGAGGCCACACTCTCCATTGTGGTAACTCAAGTCAGGTTTCAGCTCACTAGATTTAGCTTTTTTTTTTTTTTTTTTTTCCTGTTATATAGATTAAGTTAGGATTCTGTAGACTGTCCATCGATTTTACTTCTAGGGACAGCATGATTGATTATCAGGAAATATGAAAGACTACTGCTGGTCAGAACATTTTGCTCATCATTTTGTCCCTGTTGCCCATTATGGCAAATATGTCCATCCTGTCTATGGCAGTTAAGCACTGCCACCTGTCCTTTGCTACCCCGGAAGCCATCGTCCTAGTTGAAATGGAGGCTGTCTCGTTGGCAGCTGCTCTCACTTGAATCCCTGGCCTTTAGAAGACAGCCAGCACAGAGCTTTTTGAGGATACTCCTTTGGACTCCTCACTAATGTAGTTTTTAATGCTTTAGCGAAAAGAATGTCCTCTGGGCCTGTCCGGAGTCGGGGGTAGTGAATGTGCAGTTTGCACAGGGTAAATTCACTCCACTCTTCTTACCCTTCTAAGCTTTTTAGATTCTTTCCTTTGTGTCAGAATCTACTGTGGCATCTCAACCTCATTGAATGCAGGACTTTCCAGGCCAAGCGTCAGTCAACCAATCCAGTAAATTGTTAGAACATGAGAGCTAACACTTTACATAAGGGATCTCTAGCTTCTTGCACATTAATTAATCCAACCCCATCTAGTGCAATCTTCCATTTGATTTAGTCTAACGTCCTTAGAATTCATTTCTACACATTCTGCCAAAATAAATTAGGGAAATCTTATGACGTGTAGGCTACCTTCTATAGGTCACACTTTTCCCCTGCGCCCTAGGATCAAGCTGATATTCAACTCCAGCTATTAGTGTAAAGCAGGGGTCCCCAGTCCTCAGGTCGTGGACTGATAGCAGTTCGTGGCCTGTTAGGAACCAGGCCGCACAGCAGGATGGTGAGTGGTGGGTGAGCGAGCGAAGCTTCATCTGTGTTTGCAGCCACTCCCCAGAGCTATCATCACCATCTCAGATCCACCTCAGGTCATCAGGTGTTAGGAGCACCAGTCCCCACTGCCACAAAAGTTGGGGACCGCTGGTCCAAAGGACAGAAAGGATGGTTGGGGTGAATCTTAAGGAGAAAAGGTATCCTGTTACAAGGCAACTACCCAGGGGAGGTCACTCAGGGCCCCAACAAAGTAAGACCATCTCTTCAGACACAGAAGGGCAAGCTGCCGCTGCTGGTAAGAGAAGCTCAGAGAAGCTTGGAGGCCCATGTTTTTGATTTCTTTTATATTCGTTCACATGTTTCCATTCTAACCTTATGTTCCTATTCCTTCTCGATCAATACCATAACTTTTATATCTGCGGAGTCTATGAACTCAACTGCATTGTAATTTTATAGCTTGGATGTTTCTCAAGTTATGGAACTGCAAAGTAATTTGAATTCACAAATTCACTGATTAAAATTTAGGTTGGATTTTCCATGAAATCATATCTAGAACTGTAAGAAATAGACTGTTTTGTGGCTGCTATTGAAGCTTTATGGTTCTCTGACTGTGACTTGAGCTGAGTTTAAGGCTCTGAGCTTGCATGACACCTGTAAGCTCTCAGTTTGGGCAGAAACCTTCTTATATCACCATTACTTGTAGTCTTTATGCTCACTATGACTACAATAATGGTCAAGTGTGTTAGCCACTTGGTTCTCCAAGGCACTGGCTTCTGTAGGTAATTCATCACAATCAGAGGGGATAGTATTTTAAATTATGGTGTGTCTGCAAGTCACATATTGTTGGCATCATAATTCTCACTGGTAAGGAGTTTAACATTGGGGTTCAAAGTCAACCACATGACCAAACTAATCACAAAGTTCCATCCAAGGGTCTTGATCCTCAGTGCCTTATCAGTCAGGAGCCAGTTGGAAAATAGAAACCACATTTGGTATTTTAACATAATTTATTGCAGACTTGGTAGAATAGGAGTTGGAGGACAGGAAAAAGCAAATAGAGAAAAACTGGGGTAACACAAATTTAACAACTTCAGGAAGTAGCTCTCCTAGAACTTTAGGCATCAAGGGAAGAAACCCGGATTGTCAGAACTTAGAATCTCAGCGAAGGGGGCCCTTTTCTCAGAAAGATGGCTAGACAGTCCTGGAAGCTCTGAGGAGTCCTAACGAGACTGGTCCCCCAAATGCCAACAGCAGCTGGAGACAGGAACCCCGTGGGCTGTGGGGCTGTATGGACAGGAATAGCAAGCAGTCAGAATGGAGCAAGTCCCTTTTCTCTTCCTGCTGTCTAGTTTTCCCCCAGACCCCTCTATTGGTGTAACCTTAGTAGGAAACCAGCTGCTGAAGGAAGTGAAGTTTTCAGAGTCCTGGCTCCTGTATTATGCAGCAGAGTATGGACTCTTAAAGAGTCTTTTCATAATTGGCAGAAAGACCTAGGTTTAGGTTGAAGTAAAGAAAGTGAACGGGGTTTGAGCAGAAGAAAAACGTAACCGGTGGGAGAATGCCCGATTTGCATGATACTGGGCCTACTGAAGCTGGGATGTGGCCACGTGCCTCGGGAGTAGAGGGTGAGGGGGGATGAAGGGTGTGGCTGGATGGTGGTCGGGGGCCTGGCCACCTAGAACCTGCAGCGTCACCGCGCCACCTCCTTTTGGTTTCCCTGTCTTTCTTTTCACATACTATGAATCTGCCTCCTTTCCTCTCAATCATTTCACTTCACTCTGTTCATGCCTGTGTATTCAACTATGTTTTAACATTAACAGATAAAAACAAAACCAAACCAAAGATGTACAAAATATTGAGCATACTCGGTTTTCCACGCTTATGCTTGAATGGTAATAGCCTCCAGCATAAATTCCTTGCCTGCCTCATTTCCCATGCCCTGGTTTGTTGGGCAGGCTTAGGTTTACGACTCTCCCACGATGATGTGGGGAGTGTGCTTTGGGACGAAGCCTGCAGTGTGCAGAGCAGAACAGAGAAGCGGAAGTGCCCGGTTCTCGCTGGGTCATCGTGGTGTCATTGGGCCCTTCAGTCAACCAACGCGAAGTTTGCCCAGCTGAGGACTTTCTAGCTGAGTAAACCAGTCCGTAACCTTTTTATTTAAGTTAGTTGGAACTGGGTTTTCTGTCACTTGTAACCCCGAACATTTTAAACAATGTACCTATATGATAGTAAATTGGGAGATAAATAGTAGAAAAGTTGGGATGCCTGTGTTGGGAATATTTATTTTTAAAGTTTGAAATCTAAATTAATATATAAAGGCTGACATTAAGCTAAAAATAGACATCTAATATTTCAAATTTCAAAAAGTGAAGGATTATATTGGAAATGAAGAGAAAATGAGGCATCAAATATTTACATGAATTCCCTGTGTATTATTAAATACTTCTTAAAAGTAATTTCTTACAGTTTTCAAAGAAAGATTTGTTGTACAAACAAAATAATCACACTTATATACGCTTATAGTATTAAATTAATAAGACATTTAAGTATGTTATTAACTAAAATCGAAGATTACGCTAATTTGGAATGAATAGCCTATAAAATCATTGCTTGAAGAGTAATGTGATGATGGCCTGCTTTGGCCATTTGGATATCTGAGAAGCAAAGGCTTTGTGTCTGTCGGAAATTCTAGCGTGACTTTAGCTGTCAGTCCCAGGCCCGGTCCATTCCTGGTGGCGAGAGTCAGACTGTCTTCTGGATGAAAATTCAGGAAGGATCTGTGTCCTTCCCCACAAAAGAAGAATGTCTAATGTAGTTTTCACATTCCTCCAGACAGGTGGGTTGGCTAAGCATGAGGTTTACCTCCCTCTGCCTTACCTGCCCTGCTGCAGCGGCGGCATCGACTTAGGCGCAGTTACGGATGGTCGCTGTTGCTGTGCTTGCTCTTCTGACCGAGGTCCCCCTCCTCCTGCTGCTGCTGCAGCTTCGTCTGTCCCCTTTCCCTCCATTTCTTCCGTGGCTTCGATCTTCCCTTGGTTCATCTTTCCGACATCATCTGATTCCTTCCAAGGGTCACTGATTCCTATTCGAACAAAGACACGCGTGTGAAATGTCCAAATAAGATAAAACCTGACCAGTGTAGGTGGCTTTCTGGAAAAGAAGAAAACTCACATTGCTGTCCTCGATGCAGATGTGCCAGGACAGTGCCCCGTCCCTCATCAGCACGACGATGCTGCCACCCTGCGTCTTGCTGTTAGGCCACGGCTCTGCTTATGGCTAGAGAAAACGTCTTCAGAGTCATTGAGATTTATTATATGGCTCAAAATCACTCTAAAATCACTTGATTAAAAAAAAAAAGGTAGCTGCAGTTTGCCCTGATAAGAACAAGATGTACTTGAAAGAGAAATAGAGTTAGGCCCAGAAAAAATAAGTTGTAGAGAATGAAAAGCTTGAAAAGCAATCTAGCATTTAATTATGTTTAATTGTCACTGTGCAAATTTCTGTTTACAGTATTATCATTCCTAAAAAGATATTTTCAGAAGTGACATTTCGATTAGGACAGTTTTCTGCTTTCAACATCGTGTGTTTCTATCATTATTTGGCTCTGTGGCTGTCAAGCCCACAAAACCGTCGACAGGTTTTTTAGATTGGATGAACGCAGGCCCCAAATGTCTCGGTTCTCACTGGGGCTTATTGAATGCATTGATATTTCATTGTCATAAAAATCACTTTGTGCCGCATGAAATGAATTCAATCATACTACTTGGTAAATAGATATACATAAGACATGGATGAGCTCAGCAAATACAACACGTGTGCAGACAATTTGGAAAAAACTCAGGGTTTGAAACCCAGACTTGAAAGAGTATATGTATATAAGTGTGTGTATATATGTTTACACATATATATGTGTGTGTATAAATATAATATTCAATGCAAGGCAATCAAAATTTACAACACATGCAGTGGCTTCAAAAAATTCTTTGGGGAAAACATTAACTCCTTTTCATGTGTTGAACTATGCCTTGAGGCTAAATTCCAATTGAGAATCCATCTTAATAAGTTAGATAATAAAATGCAGGCAAAAGATGAAAGCTAGTTTGTTAAGTTGTCCTAGGGAAAAGAAGACTTTGAGGTGATGGAATTACAATGAATAATTTTAGAAGAAATTATCATGAGTAAAACGTGAAGGATTTTAGGTATTTAGCACAAGAATAGGTTAATGAAAGAATACTTTGATTTTTTTTCCTGAATATTTTAAGAAGTGTAATGAGAAGCTTAATGATATTGGCTAGTTTAATTGTCACATTATCCAAAGGAGGAGATTAGGCCATAATTCTCTAGCAAGAAGGGAAAAAAGTAAATTTTAGGAATCTGTATTCAAAAACCCTGCTCTAACTTTAAATCTTCTAAAGAGCTTTTCTGTGTTAACTAACCAGGCTCTAATTAGTCCACTAAATCCCTACATTCCATGTACAGTCAGTATTGTATTTTCAGGTTTGCAAATATTGCCTTTTGAATGTTCTGTCATCATTAGAACACCAAAACATTTAAAATAGGTACATTAAATAGATTACATATTGTGTGTCTTGAGCACTATACATGTGTGAGCTTCATTTTCTCCTTTTAAAATGATCTAAATAACCATTGATTAAAAATAAAAAGTAAAAATATCTAAGTAAATATAAAACTTCTCTATAACCCCATCATCAGAAATAACATTTGTTAAAATTTTAATACGAATTTTCCAGTATTTTTGTACGTATATTTATTATTTAGCAAATTTGAAGTATACTATACAAATTGTTTGGCAACTGGAAAATTTCAATTAGAAACATCTCATGTAAAAAATTCCACTGATGAATTTAATGACATTTCACATAGAAGCATCGTAACATATTTAACCAGTTTCCATCTTGTCGGACATTTGTTTTATCATCTTTGCAATTATAACTATTTCTTTGATGGATACATACATTGATCTGATTACTTCCCAGGGTAAATTCTTGTTAGTGGGTTTACTGTGTAAAAGGATGTGCTTAGTATAAGGCCTATCACTTATAATATTACCAAATGTCTCTCCTAAGAGATTTTTACAGGTTATGATCTCCACAGTTCCGTACCCTTTTCTCCATATTTTTGCCTCTATTTTCTTATCTGTACAACAGAAATAATGGTGATCACACAATTCTGTGCCACTTCCTAGGCTTGTTGGAAAAATAGATTGCAATGACATGTGAAAATGGTTTATATAAAGAAGTAGAAACTTGACGTCCCAAGGTCCTGACAGAGTTTTCTGCAGTAACCTGCAGTTTTCTGTCATCTTGCTGTACCTTCATTCAGCCTCTTTTGTGGTTGTTGGTTCTCATTCTCTCTCTCTGTCAGTTTTTAGGTACTAGACAGTAAATCAGTTCCTTTCCATTCAGTACAAATAAGATAAAGAATCTAAAAAGGTGATATTGTGTCCCAATCAAGTTAATTTTTGCAGTTGCATCTCTTATTGCTCTGCCTAATCTTTAAAGTTCCACGTGCCCTATTAGTTGGAAATAACATATCTGCCTCCCAGATTTTCCAGCCTACTCTGTGTAAGACCCAGGAGAACCCAAGAGGCTCTATAATCTTAAGGAGGGCGAAGGGTCAGTCCACCTCCTTGCTCCCAGTATGATGGGCTTGATTTATAGACCATCAGCTTTTTCTTCTGAGAGAGACGATTTCCTTTGCTTCTATGTGACTTACCTTTCTGTGAAAGACCCCACTCATAATTCCAGGGGTATTCCCATCTGCCCATCTAAGTGAGATGATCTTCCATAATTCCAGCCTGTCTTCTAATTTCACACAATTTCTGAAATAGCTTAAAACTTTTCTTATTAAGAAAGCATGTAGGTATAGCCTCTGGCGGGGGACCCCTGCCACGGATGGCTGTAGCTAGATGACATCCATCAGAGAACATCATCTTAGGAAAAGCCGTTGAGATCTGAGCCTTGGTTTGGAAAGCCCAGAGACTAGCTCTTGACATCTTGCAAAGACGACCGACCTCTGAAAATAAAATACATACCAAAATGCTCCACCAGAATGCATATCAGCCAGAGGAGGACAGCAGAATGCTACTACATTTACCTCACAAAAGGAGGCTGGTAGCTGTCTCCTGGACAAGTGATATTGGTAGGCACGACCAGAAAGATTTTTTTTTTTTGTCTTGGAGTCAAGCTTTATGAGAAGAAAATTATTATTGTTTAAAAACATGTTATTGATTTTTTTCTATAAGAAGTCTTCATTGCTGAAAACAGACAAACTATGTATTTTCCAGTATTTTCTCCCTATCAGAATGTCTCTGTGTGAGACTCAGGGATTCTACAGGGACACTGATGTACAATGAGAGCTAAATGTACTGGCAACAGGCTAAGATGGCCCAATACATTAGTCCCACGAAAGGAGGGTTTAGCTTTTATGATTAGATAAAGACTGATTACTAAGATCTTTTTTTCTTTGGCCGGGGTTTGGATGAGCCCTGCCCATGTTTGTTTATTGACTCTGCTTTTTATATTTCTGTAGTTGAGCATCACCCTGCCCGTTACAGAGATCATTTTTAAAAAGGTTTGTTAAATACATCCATATAGGTCGGGAAGTCTCTCTTGGCTGATTTTTTATATCTCTGTTTTCACCTCTTATGTGTTGTTGTTACAGATTTTTGCTTAGAGGTCCATCTATTTATCTACTTTGTAAGTTGTTTATGGGTACCGCTTCCATAACTCTCAACCCTTAAAACACATTAGTTATTTAATACTTTTAACAGTGACATTATTTTTTCATACCCATTGTGCATGTGAAGAATCTTAGTTTTAGAGAGTTGACATAACTTTCCTAAAATATACAGAGCGTAAATGCAGTGGATGATATGAACCGGGGATACGTCTGAGTCTAAAGCTCGTGCTTTTTAATTTTTGTAATCATAATTTTTTTGGCTTTACCGTGATATAAGCAGCACAACATTGCATAAGTTTAAGATGTACAAACTGTTGATTTGATACACATATTGCAGAATGATTACCACCCTAGCATTAGCTAACTCCATCATGTCACATAATTAACATTTCTTTTTTGTGGTGAAAACATTTAAGATCTACTCTCTTAGCAACTTTAAGTGTACAGTGCAGTATTATTTACTATAATCACCGTGCTGTACATTAGATTCCCAGAACTTCATCTTGTAGCTGAAATTTTGTACTTTTTGACCATCTCCCTATGACCGCCGCTTCCCTGCCCCTGGTAACCAGTATTCCACTCTCTGATTCTATGAGTTTGGCTTTTTAAGATTCCACATATAAGTGATATCACACAGTTTTTGTCTTTCTCTGTATGACTTATTTCACTGAACATAATGCCAAATTTCATCTGTTGCAAGTGACAAGATTTCCTTTTCTCCTGGCTAAATAATATTTCTCTGTGTGTTTGTCTCTGTGTGTTTGTGTGTGTGTGTGTGTGTGTGTGTGTGTCTGTCTGTCTGTCTGTCTGTGTATGTGTATAAAACTTCTCAGTCAATTCATCCATCGAGAACACTTAGGTTGTTTTTGTATTTTGGCTATTTTGAATAAACATGGGAGTGCAGTTATCTTTAAGATGTTTTCATTTCCTTTGAATAAATACCCAGAAGTGGGATTGCTGGGTTGTATGGTAGTTATTAATTTTTTGAAGAATCTTCATATTGATTTCCATAGTGGCTGCACCAATTTACATTCCCACCAGCTGTGCACAAGGGTTTTCTTTTCTCCACGTCCTCACCAACACTTTATATTTGTCTTTTTGATGATCAAAGCTCATACTTCAACTACTATAGGGTACTTTGCCTTCTATTTTCTTAAACTTATCTACACTGTCCGATATAGCAGCCGTTAGTCACATGTGACTATTTAGGTGAGATTAGATTAAATAAATTAAATCAAATCAAATAGTTATCAGTCACACTAGCTACATTTCATGAGCATAATAGTAACGTGTGGCTGTTGTGCTGAACACAACAGATAGAGAATATTGCCGTCAATGTGTTATTGGACTACGTTGCTTTAGGTTGGTGGCATCTGTCTCCCACCTGCCCAGGCCTCCTGGCCATTCCACACAGTGAGACGCTGTCTTCTCTAAGCTCCCGTGACACCACCTGCTGCTAGTTTTCTTCTTGCTTTTTAAACCATCTCTTCTCAATATTCTTGGGGTTCCATCCTAGAGATCATCCTTTTCTGTGGATTCAAATGCTTTTTCTCAGCTGACAGTTCAGAATGCTATACTTGCACTTCACATCATGTCTTCTGATATGTCTACATCCTTGCCACTTGGACTTCTTTCCAGCTCCATCTTCCTGAGACAAATGAGATCTCCTTAGGCAAGAATTAGAAAATGAGAGGATGACTCCAGGGATCAGAAGAGTTATCTTTCCCTTTGGACTTGACATGAGGTCTGTATACCTGTGAGGCTATTATTCAGTGTAACAGAGGTTAAGAACAGCATCAGGCCAAAATCAGGACACACAAATGACAGGCAAGATGTGTCTGTCATCCTAGGTCCAGTACACACTTGAAAGGAAAATTATCTGAGGTAAGTACCATGACAGTGTTCATATTCTTTTTCTTACTTCTTGGTCTTTAGTAAAATTTTACTGAAAGTCCTGAAGTTATTTCAGCTGTACCGTATGGCGCACGTTAAAGATAAAATCTTTCATCTAAATTTGGGCCAGAGTGTCACCCATGAAAATGTGTCCTCCATCCCACCATCCCCTGCTTCGGAACCATGCAGGGCTGGCTCTGATCATTCAAGAGCTGCTCGAAGGGTCTGTGTCTTGCTTGTCGGATCCCGCCCTTTCCCCATCAACACATTTTTCTTCCAGTGGTACCACTGCAGTTTATAGTCTTTGTGTTACTAAACATGTACATTCCCTTCAAGCTGCCTACTGAGGAAATATATTCAGGTCTGCAATGTTCCTTTGTTTCTGGATCCAGTATATACATCTATACTTGTGATGTGAGAATGATGAATATGTCTCTAAGTTACCACATTCAAATGTGTGCTTTGAGCTGTAGAGTGTGCAACAATGCACTTTTCTGAAAAGAAATATGCCCCCCGTACCACCACCCTGGCCAACTGCAGCTTGTCCTGATTCTTTAGTTTTTGGTGAGAATTGCTCAGATCCTTTCTGTGGTCACTGATAGCTTCATGAATATTTTGCAGTAGTGTGCCCAGGAGAATATTCTGGCAGTACTAGGTGCTGAAAGAATGTTTATCGATTGAGAGAATTCAGATTTGTATCATTGGACAGTTTAAATGAAACTGTGTAGCTCTTTAGTGGACTGAGAGGAATATTTCTGTTCCATTAAAAGCAGTGTGCAAGACTTGTGGATAGCTATGGGTGTGTTTCAAGTTGTCTACCATTCAGATGTATGTCCTATTTATAAGGAGACACTTGACCACATTGCCTTTTCTGAGCAGATGTAATAGCAAGGGAAGTTTTACCCTTTTCTATAACTTGAACTAAAGCTAAATGCTTTCGAGATGGACATTTGGCTTCTTCCATTTCTGTTTCAGAAACTATTTCAAAATTTTGTTTGCATCTCAAGTCATTATCCATGTAGAGTTCTCAACTCTCTTCTTTGAAATTTTAATAAGCTCCTTAATTACAGAGGTTAAAGAGATAACAGCAGAACCAATGGGTCAAAAGAACATGTATTCAATGACTCTGGCCAGTTTTGTTTCAAAATACAAATATATGCTGTTTGCATCAATTCTGAATTTTCCAAGGGGCCCCCACATCACGTTTAGGATGAAGTACAGCCTGTGTGAGATGTGGAGCTGGCTTCCGCTTCCGGTTGCCTTTGTTGATGATATATTGCTTTACTTGTTAAAGGAAAGAAGACAAAATTAATTGGTTAATATTAAAATTCAAAGGTCTATGGTTAAACATTTTATCATGAAAAACACTGAGTGCTTAGGGAGAAAAAAGATGCTCAGCAGAAGCCAGTATGACTTTATTGTATAGTCACAATTTACTCTCTGCCTTTGTTGATTACTAGCAGATTAATGGGCTAAACTTGGTTGTTTCAATACATAAAAAAACTTTGACAAGGAAATTGATTCAGTCCTTATATGTAGACATAACTCCTATTTCCACTCAGTCGAAGGTATTGTTCTCTCGCTCTGCATATATTTTGGGAGATTGGAAATGTAGGTTCTAATAATATCATGATGAAATGAAGCTCATGGTGGGAGCAGATGGCGAGATCTTAACAGATGACATGGAAAAAGTGGAATAATTCAACCTTTATTTTGCTGATATACTTTCTATCAAATAGGATTATCTTTAAACATCACAAAATAGTATGTTCCTGATTAAAAGAAAGCTGAAGACAAAGAAATGGGGAAAAAAGAATGCAATATACTTTTAATAAGTTAAAAGTCTTTTGATCCAGAGCAGTTATATCCTTGTGAATTTAAACTTGGATTGAGGCCATAAACCACAGTCTACCCTCTTTAATTAATAAAATTAATTACAATTACTCTGTGCCAGTCACTAATCTAAGCTCTAGGATATTATCTTCTTTGATTCTCGCGACAACCCTATGTGGTAATTTTCAGTGATGAGAATCTTGAGGCACAGAGAGGTTAACTTGCTTAGGGTCTCACTTATGTCAATCAAATGGAGTAACTGGGATTCAAAGCCAGGAGTTTTGATATGAGTATCCACACTCTTAATCACCAGGCCATATTTACTGAGCTGGAACATGGAAGTACCCAAGCACTGGAGTCAGGAAGAAGATTTTTTTATTTTCAAGATAGTAAAGTAGGTATATTCTGGAATCAACAGAAGACAAGATTAATTGATCTGTAGTAAAATTATGGAATTTGTGATTAGATGTTGAATAATAAAAAACGGTGTGTGCTTAGAATGGGAAATACGCTCCATCGAAGGAAGCATGAGTTCATTGAGACCCAGTCATTCCACACTAGTTTCATCTTCCTTTCCGAATGGAAAATTAGCCTCATAGATAAGATCAACGTAGGAGACATAGCTTGTATGAGACGTTTTCCCAGGCAATTGGACAAGTCTTTAGCGTGTATATGATGGTTATAGATAAGATGGAGTAATGTATAGTGCAGTCATCTGGAGCTTATTAAATCACCCTGAGGATGGACTGGTGACGGGCGTGAGCCTGAAGGACAACCCTCAATGAGTTGCTGGTGCCAGAACATGTCCTGGTTAATATTTTTACCAATGACTTAGATGATGAAAGGCAAGTTATATTTTTAAAATGTGTAGATGATACAATTAGAACTTGGAAAACAGAACCTGAAACTTAAAATGAACAATATGAAACTTCAGAGGAATCAATATGCAGTTAAACATTTAATTAAAAATATTATAAATGCAATCATCATTACCACAATGGCTAGGATAATGAGAAACATTTGAAATATTTAGCGATATTGAACTTAAGGAAGACAAGAGGAATGTTTCATATGTTTTCAAATACATGAAAGATTGCCGTGTGCAACATATATTTATTCTGTATATGTTCAGGAGACTAAATTAGAATCAGTAGGTTAAAAAAACTTGACAACTTCCTAATCTATTAACTTTTAAAATTAAATGGATTGTGTTTCCTCCTATAACCTCCTGATTGTCTATGACACACGAGGCTTTTCTTAGGTCATTGCCAGCTCTACTCAGAGCTGTGTTAAGATTTGCAAAATGTTGAGGGACTCCCTTTGCCTCCTTCCACAATGCCTTTCACCACTAGATCTTTAAGCTTCCGTGTTACTTATGATATTCAGTTTCTTGACCTCACTGTTGATTACATTTTGGAGCAGACACATTCTTTGTTGTGGAGGAATGCATTGTAAGATGTTTAGCGACTCTACTTCCCATAGCACCTCCCCCAGTCATCACAATCAAAAATGTCTCTAGACCTTACCAAATGTGCCCTGGGGGGCAGTGTCACCACAGATTGATAGCCTCCGCTAGAGGGAAGGGCATTAAGATTCTTCTTAAAGTGCAAATGTTAGTTGGAGGTATATAAACCAGTTAATTACCAGTCAAGCCACTCATTTGTCAGACTGGGCCAGTTCATCATTCAGCACTATTAACTGTGGCCGGGAGGGCTTGAATACAGGATAGGTTAAGTTTAGGGAGGTAATATGACAAGAATCACCAAAAACTAGGTAGGTGGGGGTATTTTAGGGGCATGAAAGCTAGGGTGGGGTGGTCCATTAGGTATCCTTTCAAGTCAAGGAGCAAAATACCTCATCTTCCTACTTAGTGTAGATCACATATGCATCTACATGTGAAGAAGACATGATGAAGAAAACGTTTTTTTTGTTTGTTTGTTTTTTTTTTGCTTTTTGCTTTTGATCCTTATAGAATGACCTAAGTCCTTCTCTAGGCTGAAAACTCTTGCTTTGTCCTTTAAACAGGTCTTTGAAAATTCTCTGTTATTGCTAGTTATGTTTTGTCTTTGCCGCTAATTGCATTCTAAGTTTATTGAGGGAAGAAGTTGTTCATTTAGTCACAGCATCCCCCACTCTCTCCTCTGCCTTAGCATCTCTCACAACGTCTTGTCCAACAGACAGCTCGAGAAAACTGGTTGAATGAGCAAATGAATAAACACATGAAATCGCTTTTGGGCTGAATCGTGAATTATAGGGTTTTGACAGGACAGTAAGAGATTTGGAAGGTGACTAAGGCATTCCAAGTTGGAGGATGGCATAATGCAAAGATGGGCATGCCAGAAGTGGAAAGTTTCTTGGAGGAGCAGTTCAGTGTAGTTGGCTCACGGCGCACGTGTTGAAGGATGGCAGGAGATGGTGATGGGACAGTAGACTGGTTCCAGACCTGGAGTGGATTCAGCATCAAGCAGAAAGTGAGTAATTACTTCAGCAGGCGAGTGAGAACAGCTAAGGATGTCTGGGCAGGATAGCGCATATCAAATTGCTGCTTTAGGCAGATACATTCTCCTGTGGTGTGTTGGATGACTGGGATGTGGAAAGCATCAGTTAGTTTCTTACTAGGAAAGAGATGGAGATGACCTGAGCTAGGGTGATGGTAAGTGGAACAGGAAAGGAGGCGGCAGATGGGGGCTGTTTAACCAGGTGAGTAATTGAATAGTTATTGAATGTGTGAGGATGGGGTAGGGGGTTATGCAGTAAGCTAGGGTTGGTCAGGATTAAATGTGGATTAAAAGGTAATCTTAGTACCATTAAAAATAGAGATGGGTTGGGGTGGGCAGCCACGATGGTGGAGAAGATGACAAAAAAGTTCCTGAAGAGAAACTGAGTTCCTACAGAAGACACAGAAATATATTTGCCGCTAATAGATCTGCTTCATAGTACAGCGTGTGTATATACTTGATATAAATTTTTCTAAAAAAAATCTTATAGAAAGGCACTCTTAAAGATTGTGCAGGACTAAAAATAGTAATAATAGTTCATTCTTTGTGAATACATGCATCGTTGTTTACTGAAATCTAAAATAAACACAAAATAGGCAAATGGAACATGAGTGTGGCATTTCTAGTTAGTGTTTTTATTTTTTTAACTCCAATATGCGTATTGTTTTGATTAAAAAATGTTATTTCCCCTCATCCGATTTTGGGTTAACTTCAGTTAATCAGAAATACTGAATTGCCCACAGACTCCAACTTTCTATACTTGCTGTAGGAGTTCTTTGCTGTTCAGGGAGCTACTTTCCGATTGGCTCCGAAGCACGGTTCCTGGTCATGTGTCACGGCGCATACTTGATTGCTCTCTATTGTTGATGGTTATTTTCCACTGATCATTTCCAACAATGAATTCTGTGAAGATTTCTTCTGGTTTTTGTCCCCATGCAATTTTTTTTTTCCCAGACGAAACACATTCAGCTTACTGTTTTCTCTCCTCTTTACTCATTATTCCATGGAGAGAACATTCTTTACAAAGCTTATGTAAAGGGTTTTGGGATAATATGCAATCGCTTATATTTTGTATTTAGCACCTTCATCCTTTAAGCTTGCTAGCCTCATTGTATTTCTTTCCAGGGCCCCAGTGTAGTCTAACATAGCTTTAGAGGAGTAGAAGGACCTTATGAAACCATCTTCCATGGCTGGTAGTCTCTGTAAACGAGCATTCTCAACATTTTAGCACATATCAAAAGCATCTGGTTTATGAAAGCACAGAAATGCTAAGTCCCATTCCCACAGCTTTGGATTCTGCAGATAGGAAGTGGCACTCAAGCGTCTGCACATCTTGCTCCCCAGCATGTGGTCCAGGGCTCACACTTTGAGAACCAGGGCTCTAAACCGATCTTTATGTGAATGTTGTAAGTTTCATGTTAGCCTTTTTTTTTTTTTGATTAGGAACTGTACTGTAACCCCTTTGTATTGCTAATTGATAAAGAATGCATGTGAAATATGCATTCAATCACGGGGTGTGCTACTCGTCAGGTATTCAGTGACTTGAAGCTTGATCATTGCTAAAAAGGTCTAGCATTCAGATTTTGGTCTGCATTCATCATTAAGAGTTGTATTAAATCTCCCCTCTCTGCTAGAAAATGGAGATAGTGAGCAAAATATTGTCCTTATGGAGCCTGTAAAATGTGGAGGAAAAAAGAATAATAGGCAATTATAAAATTCAAAGACAAATTCCATCTCGGCGATCCAGCATCGTCTGTGATCTTGGGCACAACCCTCGGTCTCCACATCTGTGACGATGATAACCCTTGCATAGTTGCCATGAATTAAATGAGGTATCATCACTGCTTTGTACGCTGTTAAGTGCCACTTAGGTGTGAGGTACAAACTAAAAAAGATGAGTACTTCTAGTGCATGTAGGAGAGACCATGATACATAGGAAAAGATGACTGTAAGCCATCGTGATGATGACTCATTTTGAGCACATCCAGCACCTAAGTATATTTGCCGTCCACATCGTTCTGTATGCCCCATGAGCCTCTCTCTTTACAGGCATGGATTTATTTTGTGATTATTGTATCGTAAAGGGCATGGGTGACAGTATCTTTTAAAATTGTTGCTTAGGAACTCAGAGTTTATCAGGCACTTGGAGACTTAGTCATCCAAGGGGTTATACATTAAAAATCTGAAGGTGAGAGCAAATAAAGCGATCTTTTGATATACAGAAGAGATGATTTGACAATTTCTTTTCTATTTATTTTCCAAAAGCCTTGGGAACTTATGTGGAGAGAAATATATTTACTTTTCACATAAGAGGAAAATCTGGTTCAAGGACAGTTTCTTTGGATGGAATTATTTTTAGGCTTATATCATCCTGATGATGACCATTGTTCTTTTAACCTCTTTTCTAAGGTGCTTGTGTGTTAAGGCATCTGAGCCAGCGTTTTGGTGAGCTACAGTTGCCCACCATTACTATTAGTGAAAAGGTGACTCTCCCATTTTACTAGGTTTATGTATCCTATTTCAAATTTGAGTAGATTTTGCCTTTTCCTTCAGTGTTGTTGTATCTTTCCTTTGATTTGGGATTTTTTTTTTCCTGTGGAAGGAATGAAAAGGAAGCAGGATGCAGTGAGCATCCACTTGACTGCGGATGAGGGATGTAGGTTCCATTTCTGAGTCTGTTAGTTTCCCCCCTGGATGAGTGTCCTAAAATTTTAGCACCTTGAGTTGAGTTCCATGTCTGAGAGCTGAGGACTGTGAATTGAGTTTCTTCTCTGTGGAAAGGAAAAGTCTGAAGTAGCCAAATTTCTGATTAAATCTGTGAAAAAATGTGAACTGAAAGGGGGTGGCTCCTTGCTTTCTACATAAACCGTAAGTGGGTCAAGAAGAAGTAGCCAGCAATGTGATAAACTACACAAAGGCAGATGTTCTCGAAGTGGAAGTTAGTACATTTCAGAGGGAAATAAAAAATTCGGTTTGTGTGAGCCCGCCAGGCTATGGCCTTGGAACCAGGCGGTGTGAGTTTGAATGCAACTCTACCACTTCTCAGCTCAGGTTTTTGTCTGTAAAATGGGGATGAAGGGCACCTGTGAGTACAATTGCAGTTGGTTCAGTCAGGGTACCCCCGAGAAACAGATCCGGCAGAGATTTATTTTGAGGACTAAATCTCGCAGGCAGTTGTAGAGGCTGGTGAGTATGGGATCTGTCCAGCAGGCCGGCAGGCTGGACACTCAGGCGGGAGTTGGCATTGTGGTCTGGAGACAGAATTTCTTCAGAGAATCTCGGTTTTTGTTCACGAGGCCTTCAACTGATTGGACGAGGTAGACTGTCATCATAGATTATAGCTTGGACGAGGTAAATTGTCATTGTAGATCGTAGATGTTAACCCCATTTGCAAAGAACCTTTAAAGGAACACCTAAATTAGTATTAGACTAAATAACTTGGTACTATGGTCTAGCTACATTGACACATACAAATAACCATCACACAGTCATCCAATGAATAATAGTTCATATATGCTTTCCTGTGTGAGCTAATATTTCCTTTCTTTCTGATAAAAACCGTAGGATGAGATATGATGAATTTAGAAAGGATAAAACTTGCTATTGTCCCACAGTGACTTGGACAAACCTTGGGAGCTAGGCCACGTCTGGGCCAACCAGAGTTCTGTCATGAGAGTTTTCAGATTCAAATTAGAAAAGGGAATTTTTTTTAACTATCTCAAAACTCAAGGTGAGTGGCATGCTCCCGCATGCTGTGAAACAGGCTGTTTTAAGACCGTGAGGCCAATGTGCTCGGAGACGCGATGATGAGTCAGAGGAAGGTAACCATGAATGTTCCAAGAAGTCATTCCTCTTCTACGATTTGACCTTGTTCACTAATTGTTGCTTTTCTTTCCTTAAGCAACTTGAGTTGGGTTTTTATCGCTTGCTATCAGAGTCCAGCGTGACACTGTCATATTGCTCTCAAAATGAGAGGTAAAAAACAACCATAAAATCTCAGTTGCTTGAAACAGGTTTATTTTTCACTCACACTGTTTCCATCCTGGGTCAGTGGTAAGTTCTGGTCTCTATCATTTTCAGTTAAGAACCTCCACTGTCTGAAATATGGCTGGCCACCACAGCAGAGGGACCAGAATATGGCAGATTATGCACTGGCTCTTAAAGTCTTTTGCCCAGAGCGACATAAATCATGTCTGCTCATACTTCATTGTCCAAAGCAAATCACATGGCCACCCAGAATTGGGAAAGTATAATCCTACGATGTGCCCAGAAGGGGAAAACCAGGAAAATTGATGAACACCACTAATCAATACTAAATAGTTCATCAAACTTTTCACTCACGTAAGATGGTTTTCTTGGCGAAAAGGGTTACTGATTTGAAGAGAATATAAATTCTGATTTTAAAATTATGAATATTTTTAATTTTTTTTTGCCATGATTTTTGTCTCTTATCTACAAAACATTTTCCTTTCCTGAGATTATAAAGATTTTCTCCCAATAGGGTTTTTCTATGTAGACTTTACTAAATCTGGAGTTTATTTTTGCATGGAGTTTGAATAAGGAATCTAATTTTAAAGGTTTTAAATAATTATATAGAAGGCAAATTGTTCCAATACTCTGTATAATATAGTCCATTTTTCTTTTTCTCCTCTGATATATAAGGCCATCCCTAAAATATGTTAAACTTCCATCTTCACTTGGGTTCATAGGGGATTTTGATTTTTCTCTGTAATGTTCTATTTTTTTCTCTTATAATTCTTCCCCCACCCCTGACCCATGGATGTTGCCATTTCCCCCTAAGATCTGGATCTCTGAAGGTGGGGTGTCTCCTCCCACATGCTCGAGGCATGCACCTGGGGCCTGGCACACCTGGGGCATGGTCCATGGCTCTACCTGGGGCTCGAACCCAGGACCTTCTGCATGTAAAGCAGATGTGCTAACCACTACGCTATGGAGCCACCCCAATGTTCTATTTTTTTAATAGCAAACTGGAAACAAAAATAATATATGTTACCTTTGAGTTTTGAGTACAAGAATGATTGCTGGATTATTAGTTGTTGTAACTTTTTGTATATTTTTTCAAAATATAAAAATGTAACATTCTGCCAAAACTATTATTTTTCTTTAAAAAATTTTGAAAATATTACAGATGAAATTCTGTCACACAATAACTTTATTTACCAAATACTTTTTTATCCCCAATTTTGCTTTAAAAAATACCTAATAGAAGAATGTTCCAATTACATATATAAAAATGGATAGCCTGTGAGAATTTACTCTAAGAGATGCAGACCACAGTTCATCCTCAATCTATTCTTGGTTTGAAGAATATGCCTGTGTTAGGGATTACAGTCTTGTTTTCTTTCCTAGGTTATTATGATTTTGCAAAGTGATAACATCATGTTCTTGGCTTCAGGGAATAAAGACGAAGCTCTGGAAAAAGCCCAAGCCCAAGGATTGAATGTTGACCTTGGAATGGGCTCCTAAGGGAATGTATTAAAGAAATACATTACTCTCTTATTTTATTTAATCTATTAGCCAAAATTTTATTTTATTTGTAAAACAATGCTGTAAAATAATCTTGTAAAAACATGTATGCTTTAAACTGATTATTTGGCGCTGGTAAAAGAAGGACATAGTGAAGACCGAAATGAATTTATATCTGTGTATTTAGTGAATTTTCTACAACTTAATAGCTTTTTGTGAGTATCATGAGTTGAATTCAAATATTAGTGGGTGTTGGTCAAGTCCAACCCGTCTATGGAGGGATAGTTTTAATTTCATTCTATATACTACAAGGTATGCTAGCTTTATTAATATGATTTGATCAAATATAAAAATGTGAAGAATTGATGAGTTCGTGGCAGAATTGTTCATTGTTGCAAAAAACTAAATGAGGCTATGCTGAAGAAAGATAAAATACACTAATATCACATTTTTGGTAGGACAAGGCATGGGAATGTGAGCAGATCAGTGAAAGATTTTGCAGTGAGCCCTCTTTCCCATCATCACGTGACAGTACTAGGCTGTAGTGACCAAGTGGAGGCTACATCATGCTGAAGCCCAAAAGTCGGGCTTCAGCATGACTTTTGCTTCCACTTGGCTTCCTAAGAACAGTATAAGGAAAGAAAATGAGCATCACAGCAAAACATAGAGAAAGGACAACATTTAGAAGGAGATTTACCAAAGGAAACAAAATATTTCAGTGTAGAGTGTGAGAAGAGAAAATTAGCAAGAGATGAAATTAGAGAATTCAGCAGGAACCAGTTCATGTCAGTCCATGTAACCATCATTAGGAGTTTGAACTTGATTCTGAAGTCAATAGCAAGCCATTGAAAGCCTTTGAATAGTGAGTGCAGTTATTAGATGAGAGCATTATAAATATATTCTTGCTTCAGCTTGAATAATGGAAGGTAGATATTTTTTGAGAGCAAAGGAGGATTTAAGAATAATGCCATAAATGGTGACATTGAGTGGAGTGGGTAGACATGCTATTTCTGAGAGGAAAAACACATATCCCTTGGCAATTGTTGCCTGATACTTAAGTGCCAAGTGACATGCAAAGTAACTTCGTTTCTAAATTTGTAACATTTCCTGTGATTTTAATGATGAATTGCATCTTGTTTTGGACTCATGCTTTACAGTAAGCTCATAATGTCTCATTTTAAGTGAAGACAGTTATCTCAAGCATGTCATACTAAAAATGACATTTCTGCTGTTGCCATCTAGTGGCCCCTGTTAGTTATGGTACCTTTCATTTAATTTTGTGCTCAAAATTTCATTTCTTGAATTATATCACTCTGAGAGAGAAGGCCAAACTGTAGCGAATATTAACTATTAGAGAATCGACTTCTTTGAATAGGCGGTGGGGATGCCTGGGATTGAATGACTCACGCTATGTAGCATGTTAGTGATGTGACAGCGCAGTTAAATTTTGTAACTTAAATTCTATAATTTTTTTTCTAGAGCAGGACTTGAAACAATTTATTTTAGCAACTTTAGGGGAGAATCTAGCAAAAAAAAAAAAATCAGCAATAATTTGAGTTACTTCATAGCATGTCCAGTAAGAGAATGACCCTCAATGTCAAAATGTGGAAAAGATACAAAGGGTTTTTTTATGACTATCAGGGTGCAAATACCTAGTGAGAAACTTTTGTGTGCCCAGGGGTTAACATTGCCACACTCTGACACAAACAAAGAACAGAGCATGGGGTTTTCCCTGGACATGCAGCTTTACTGGGGGAAGGTAGCAAAATGTACTGTTTGTGTCCGCCCCTCTCTGAATCCAACTGTGTGTGCGCATGCACTTCAACCAGTAATTCAAGATTTTGAACATCCATAATGAGGCCCGCTGCACTTATTGGCCAAATACTAATGGCGAGCTCCCCGATGTCAAGGAACGTATTCTGTTTTATACTTCTTATGTTTGCCTTAGCGTGTCAAACAAGCAAAAAATTAAAATAACAGTCTGACCTAATCGATATGAATCATCAATTGGTACGAGAAACTTAGAAATATTAATGAGCCTAGATCCCTGTGGTTTAGGAGTTTATGGCCTATGAAGGGATAGTTGTGGACAACTGTTATATTAGAATTATAGTAGAGCAACTACGTAACTGCAGGTAAGGGAGCGGGGAGAATTGTATAGGAAGGGCCATGCAAGAAACCAGTCGGCTTCAAGGGTCCATGGTGGAGTTCGACGTGGTGGGTAGAAAACAAACATCCATATTTTATCCAAGGATTCAGTGATAAGGAAACCTACACATACCAAGGGAAATAGGAAGCATGCCATGTACTTTTATTGGTACTTTACATGTAATAAAACCATACATTTTCTTCTATATCTGTCCCTAAGGAAGCTATACATACAAAAGTTTAGCCACATTTACACTAAATAGCAACTTTGGGGGCATGTTTTTGTCTCAATCTCTGCCTCCTCATCTCTGCCACCAAGCAGTAGGAGCAAACTATAGTATGCTTAAGTAATATTCTGAAAATCCAGTATTCTTGTCACAAAATAGAGTTATGATTTTGGCACAGAAGAATTCACTTACGTAATCCAACATTCCTATCGAAGAAATAATTTTATAGCGATTCAAAAAAGTTTCAAGTGCTCTTGAGATATTTGTGCTATATTTGAATTGTTTTGCTAAATATGCAGTTTTAGCATTGGGGAAATTTACTGAAAAAGCAGTTTACAGCACAACAGTATCTGACTCAGCAACTCTTAACACTCCCTGAGCCAGGGTTGGCTCTATGGGTGTGTAGCCTGTATAGTCACACTCTGCACCCCCATGCTCTGAGGCCCCCACTCTTGATTTAACGCTCTGTTTTCACTGTCTTGAAATTCTTAATAATTTTTAAACAAGGGCCCCCATTTCCATTTTGTAGTGGACCCCGCAAATTATACAGCCGGTCTTACCTTTAGTGTATGTTTCAGGATGAAAGTGTATTTATTAGAATGTATATTTGACTCAGCATTAATCCTAATTACAGTGAACATTTTAGAACTAAATGCATATGAATAAGTCTGTTTTATTTGACACCAGTGGCCAATGATTGATGATTGCCAGTAAAATCTTCATGACTACAGGGGCTGTGGGAGTAATCCCTCCACCCCAGCCCCCTCTTCCCTCCACTGAGAGGTGCTGGAAAACCCTCGATGAAGTTTCCTACTATGACAGGAGTTTCAAATCTGTGCAGTTCAGTGCTTGCAAGTGCCACATGACTTCTTGACGTTCCAGTAGTAGATGACACCTCTTCCGTGATGGACAGTTACCCCTGGGGAGGGCCTTTGGGAGGCGAGGTCTTGACTACTGGTGGGGACTCCTGTGGCCATCAGGTCTTGCTCTGTCCCTTGTCGACTTATTCTCACCATCGACCCCTTCCCTTGTAACCTTTCTGTGCTTTCTGTTCTCATCTTTTGGAGGCCTGTTACTACACACGAGTGAGTCAGTTTGTCTTTGGGCTCTCTGCGTTCTTAAGATGATTCAATCGTCATCTGTTATTTGGAGCCTGACATCAGTGGTGCCTTATATTTGGCTTATTTTGTCATAGGGATCCTATGCTGAACCTTCACAGGGGGCAAAGAAATTCTGAGCTTTTAGGATACTTGAATTCCTATAGCTTGGGGCTTCTCGAAACCTAAGAATCTAGTGTATTCTGGGATCGCTGGGTTTGCCCGGGTTGTAAACTAAAATATCGTAAGTCTGTTACCTAACCTGATCTTCCCTAAGGTATTATAAATTCAAAGATGTGGGCCATTCTGAGTCATTGCTTGTTAGGACCCTTCTCACAGCTGTTCTGTGAGAACTGGATGGTGGACTCAACTCTAGACTGGCAGAGGACACGGAGCCGGGTGATTGGTTGTATGATATATCACAGTTCACCTGTCATCTAAGGTTTTGTCCAGGGAGGGTCACTTACCTCTGGTAGTATTCCAATCTGTAGCCACCTTTATCGGACATACTCTATTTTCCTGCTATAGTGAAACTCTTAGAGAGTTCTTATTGTTGGATCCCAACTTTTAGATTTCCCAAATTTTCTGACTTCCTCGGCCGTGAAAAATATCAACAAGGGCACAAAAAATGTTGTTAGAGAATGGAATCAAAGGAGTAAGAACATGAAAACTGTTACCAAATACCAGGGTGCAGGAGACTATTTACAGAAAATATTTTAATTTTCAGGGCAGAGAGTTGAGTGTGAGAAGGAGGGGGACGGTGGCCCTGAAATGTAAAGCAGTAGTGGGTACTGGGACCCAATCGTGGGGCTGAAAGCCTGCGTGGAAACGGAGAGGAAATAAATGGGAGGGATGATAAGGATGATTCAGTTTGCTGGTCTGCTGGAGGCTTTGGTGTTAGTAAATTTAAACATGATTTTCATCCTCCTTCCTGTATACTATCATAAAACACAGTGGAAGGGTCTGGAATCATAGCAAGATAGACAGATCAGATCAGATAGATCAGAGAGGCAGATCCAAAGATAGATCAGATCAGTGAATCTGCAGACGACCCCGGGCTGACAGGCTGGGTGATAAGCGGGAGCGGGGGCTTGCGCTCTGTTGAGGACGCAGCAGGGAGAGATGCGCGGTGTAACCTGCCCTCCGGAGGGCTTGGAGGGCGAGGGGAGGTCATCTGCTTGCCCTGGCCGGGGAGCCTCTCCGGCAACACTGTCCTCCCCATAGATCGCGGGGGTCTCGGTGTCTCAGAGGACTCTTTCTTGGGTGGCCTGGAGCCCAAGGGACGGTGAGAGCATCTGCTTCCTGGCGGAGGTGTGGAGGCTCAGGGAAAGGAAGGCCCATGTGGCGCAGGAGACTGGCGGCCTCCCCAGAAGTAGGGTATCGGGGGGCTGAAGCAGGAGGTGTGGGGGCGCTGCCTCTGTGTTGTGCCCACAAGGGCTATATGGACTGACTGTACCCCTAAAAATTTCTTCCTTCCTTCCTTCCTTCCTTCCTTCCTTCCTTCCTTCCTTCCTTCCTTCCTTCCTTCCTTCCTTCCTTCCTTCCTTCTTTCCTTCTCTCTCTCTCTCTCTCTCTCTCTCTCTCTCTCTCTCTCTCGCCCTCCCTCCCTCCCTCCCTTCCTCCCTCCCTCCCTCCCTCTTTTTCACATAGGGTGTGAGAGAGATGAACTCTCTGAATTTCCTGTCCGAAAATGTCCTTATTTTTTTACCCACACATTTGATTTATACCCTGACACATTCATGGGATTCTGAGGTCATTCCCTTCACTTGCCCCCTAGGATCTGAAAGGCATTGCCCTTCGTGATTGAACAAAACATCGTTTTACTGATGAAGAGCTTAATACCAGTCAGATTCTCTTTATAGGCAGCATTTCTCCACCTCTGAAGCCTTTTAATATTTTATTTTTGTCAACTTAGAACATTTCGTCAGGGTCCTTTAAGTTATGGGTCTTTTCATGAACTCTGAGCCCTTTCAGCCTGATGCTTTGGGTGTCTCTTCTGCTTAGGGGGTGATTATATTTTCCTTCATTTTCTTATCTGCGGTGTCACTGTATTCTTCTGATATGCTTCTTAAAAGGATGCTGGGTCTTCCATGTCTCACTTCTATACCTCTTAGTTTATATTTCCCTGATTGTTTTGTATTTCTTTTATTCATCATTGGATTTATTTAACTTTCTTTTTTAGATCACTAACATTGGCTTCAAATTTATTTAGTCTTTCCACTGATATTTTGATTCTCGCAATAATCTTTTAATCCTCGTGAAACCTGTATTTTCTTCAGGTATCTCATTTTTTATGGCAACAAATCCCTGTTTTATAAATGCAACATTTTTCCAGCAGTTTCCTGAAACAGCTCTATTTCTTCTTGGCTCAGTTTTTCTCTGTTTATATACCCTTGTACATTTTTTCCTAAAATTTCTGGTGTTTTTTGGTTGTCGATTTGTATATACATGAATGAAAGATAAGGTTGCTTATTATGGGTAGCTTATATGGGTTTTTCTGTACTTCTATAGATCCCCCCACCTGACCCCTTTCTTGGCAAGGAAGGCCACGTGTGTCGGCTTAGAGAGGTCACAGTTGGGCTTCCTCACATAACATACCAGCGGAAGCCACAGCGCCCAGCAAGGAGGGCTTTGCTCTGGGGGTAGAAGGTCTCCTGGTGATTCCTCCCAGGCGTCTATCCCCACCTGCCATGAGATGTGCAGTCCAGTGTTACCTCCAGGTCTGCTCTGCAGCTTCTCGGGGTTCAACACTGTTCCTGGAGACATTCTCAAACAGATGTCATGGGACAAGAGTTCTCTGGCCTGACTCCACGGGCTGAGCTCCAGCCATCGACAGCGCCCCTCAGGAGAGGGGGCCGGTTCCCACCAGCCCAGCTGTTCAGAATGCAGCTCTTGAACGCAACGCACTGCTGGTGTCTCCTTGGCCCCTGGTTTTCTGCTTTAGCTTGAATATTCTCTTTGGCTCCCTCGGAAAGCATGGAACTTTCTTCTCGTCCGGAGCGGTAGCGTCTCCCCTGCCTTGATGTAACCGTCAGTCTTACCCCACCTGCTTCCAGAGTTTCTCAAAATCTCTTGCCATCGATGGCGCCCTCTCTTGTTTTATCTTGCCATTGTGTTTCGTTCTATAAATAGTATCTTTTCTGTTATTTTAGTAGGACTTTGGGGCACGAGGGAAGGACTAGTTAATGTGTAGGTGTGTAAGATCATTCCACTATACTACACAAGAGCAACAGGTATTTAACTTGTCGCACGAATGTCACAGAACCACATGGCTTCCATATAGTATCTGTGGTCTGGATTTAGTGTTGAAGGAAAATATTTTTGGTTAAATAAAAATATATAAGCACACACAGCATATTTCATGTGTCAAATAGCTTTGAAAACAGCTGGCAAGATTTTTCATTGCCTCAGCGGAAAGTCGACTTTAGTGAATGATTGTGAATCTTTCTAAATCACCTTGCGGTTTACCAGCTGCACTGAGCTCAATCAGATGCAGTGAGGGTTTGTGGAAACTGAAGGTTTGTTGAAACTCTTTATTGTTCGTTAAGGAATTTTGGACTTAAGTACGTGGTGTCTGTTTTTTATCAAAACACACATAATGCTACAAAACCTTACATGAAGTGTATATAAACAGAGTTTAGAACATACCTTCCATGAATGGGGGTATTAGATGTTGTAAATTAGAAACACATTACCAGCAATTACTGATAACATCAATATGCTTTTACTTTTCATAAGCCATAGGAAATATATGATGCCAGCATGCTGCCAAAATAATTTATGTAAGAATTTGATTCTGCCTGATGCCGTGACTTTAATGTAGGTTTAGCATTAAATGCCTTATCAGTTAACATTTTTGTACATAGACTTAGCATTCTGCATATTAGGTACTGGTGATTGAAAATGAATATGTAAATTTGAATTAATGTAATATACTATAATTTTGGATTTTAATAGTAACAGTATGGTGTTTCTAGCTGAGGAAATATTTCTAATAAAGAAGATTAGTACTCAAATATTTTAGACTTGCTAGGTTTAAAAGATATTTTTAAAATAGACCTATCTTTCAACTTCATGACTTCAGATTACGTTTGCCACTACCTCTCATTATTACTTTTCTCTGCAGACCCCTGGGTGGTTCTCTTGTATTCCTCGATAATTTTAATTCCTAATGATTGCCACACTCTCTAATACCACCCCTGTATTTATTCTTGACAGTTTTCATGTACGTGTAGGTGACCTTCATTCACATCATCCTGGTGTGTTTATTAAACTCCTCCCAACCAGTGATTTTTCGCTGATTTCCTGCCTCAGCTGCTTGTATCGCTGCCACTGGTAACTGCAGCCTCTCCGTAGCCTCACTTTCGGGCATCCTTCTCTGACTGTCTTTTCCACCCCTTCAGGCTCACTGCCTCTAGCATCCCAACTCCAGCTTTTCTTTGACCCTACTTGGACATCCAATTCATTGACCCTGCCACATTTTCCTTTTCCTTTACCTCCTTGATGTCCTCACTCGGCTTCTTGTCCAGCTTAGACCTGGGATCTGTGGCCAGTCACTGGGGTTGTCTCTTTGCACGTACTCTTAAGTGCCCTGTCCTCTTTCAGTTCGTCTAACTCAATAACCTAACCATGATCCTGCCTACATAGAAATTGTTACCTCTTTTGTGCCTACATCTGTGCAACCGAACATGGCTGGGAGGAAAACACACTACCCCACTAACTTGTCTTGCTTTAAGTTTGTGACTACAGGTCTGATTTGGCCAGGCAGTCAATCATCACATTCCTAGTCCAGTCACGTACATACACCCCTGGGTCACCATTGTACATCTGTTTCCCTTTGTTCTAAACTCCAAGTTCTCATCTCCCATCCTCCGTTTCTGCTGTTGACCCTCCTACCTTCTGGGGATAATCAAAGCACACTGAAGAGGAAATCAGCAGACCCACACCGGCAACTGCAGAGCAGGGTGCCTTTCTGTTTTGTTCACGATCTGCAGTGCAAGTAGTGGATGCTCGGTACATATCTGCTGACCAAATAAATAGGATCATTGAGAGTCTAAAGGAAGCGTTAAAATATTAATTTAAAAATTACTGTAAGTACTATCGTATCTCATCTGTCTGGCTCCTATTATCATGCCCAGATTGGAGCACTTGGTTTCCCATTCCTAAAGCATTTCTTGTTCATTGTTCTGTATCATCATGAATGGTACAAGTATCAGCTCATTCATTCAAATCCAACACCTAGGTGATTCGTTCTTCAGGCTGCTTTTACCCACTCCTTCCCCAAGTCAGGTCCACTTTTGAACTCTGCATAAAGCAAAGCCACTGCTTTGCCCCCTGATTACACCACCACTGCAGTTCAGTGATCTTTGAATAGTTCTTTCAGCTTCCTCCTTTGACCTTTATATAGTGGTCGGAGAATGTCTTTTGGAAGGGTATATCAATGCCACTCCCTTCTTTAGCAGCATTTGTTGGCTTTGCATTCCATTTAAAACAATAATCAGACTCTGTGCCTTTGCTGACAAGGCTCTGCAAGATCTGGCGTCTGTCTACCTCTTCAGCTCATGCACTATTTCATCCCTACTGGCATTTTTATAGCTCTTGAGAATGTATTAAGCTCTTCAATGCCCAGAAGACTTCACATTTACTGTCCTGTCTGCCTGGATGCTAGCTTTTTGAATGTCTGGTTCTAGTTTACCCTCAGGTCTCTGATCAAATACCACCTCCTTACAGAGGCTTTCTTGATCACCTTATGCCATATATACACCACTCCCATTTTTTCTCTCATATGTTACACTGCCTTCTTTTTCCATAGAGGTTTCCAAAATCTATGTTTTATTTATTAATTTGATTATTTGTTTATTGCCTTACTGTTTTAAAGAATGTAAGCTCCCTAAACTCTGAACCGTATCCGTCTTGTTTACTTTGAAATGAGAGATTACAAAGAGAAAGATGTATCAAGGGAACCTTTGCTATCTGTAGAGTCTAGAGCATAAGAGATGAAACTGTAAGTTGGGAACAATTTATAGATAGTTTTGAATGCCACGATATCTATGTATATATGCACATATACATATACATACATATACGTGTGTGTGTGTGTGTGTGTGTGTGTGTGTGTGTGTGTGTGTATAATTTGCAGGTAATATGCAGTACAGAAGGTTTTTAGTAATGCTACTGACATAATCTACTCATTCGTTCATTCACTCTTTTAGCAAATGTGCCAAGAACAACATGTTCTTTGATCTTGGGAGACAAAGATGTCTAAGACATGTTCCTCGCCCTCAAGAACCCCGCAGAGGGCTGCACTTGTAAACATATGATTTAACACAGTGGGATCAGCATTACCTAGGATTGTATTCATAATGTTATTCAAACATTTATTAACACTAATTCTACTTGGGCTGATCAGAGCTATCTTTCGCACTTTGAACTGCAGTTTTAATATCAGTTGCTGGAAACTATGAGCCATCTTTACCCAGAGTAAATCTGGCTTCATATGTTTCCTAAACCTTTCCTCCATCCCTTCCTTTTCCCAGTTTTATCATGTCCTAGAACGTCTCTGTGTTTCTGGGGACCGTAAGAGTGCACCTGCGCCTGCGCCTGCGCCTTGGTCTGCGCCTGCGCTGTGCCGCTATCAAGGGCAAATCCAGGAGCCGGGACTAACGCAAGGTCAATGCACCTGCCGGCCCGCGGTGCAGGTTCTGCTCGTTGAGGCCCAGCGCGGCGGACAGGTGGCCCCCACCCAGCAGATGCTCAGGCGCAGCGTTTCCACCTTGGTCAGGTTCTGGTGCCTAGAGAATTTCATGTCACAACGGTTGCAGTTGTGGTTAAGAATTGTAGGTGAGCCCCTTCTCCCTCCCCGAAAGCACGGAACATTCCCGAATGGCATTCAGCCTCCACCTGGGACCCCGGCTTGATGTTTTAGAATACGTTTTTTGCTTATGGAGAATGAATGATAAGACTGTGACACTTTGTGCGGTCGGGTTTCTGTCTCCAGCCTGGCAGCCCAGCTGCACCAGTCCTTTCTCATCTCAATCTAGCGGCCCCTTAGTTCTGTCTCTGTGTATAAATCCGTGTGTGTGTGTGTGTGTGTGTGTGTGTGTGTGTGGTTGGGGGGTAATCCATCTGTTGTTGCTAGGAGCATCTTTGCAAACCTAAAGATTTAAATTTTCATTCCTGAGAAAGAGGTTTCTGTCAAGTGCGAGTCTTCAGAATCATTCATGTTCTAATGCCAGTGGATATAGGGACTGAGGAGGTGTTGGGGTGATTCTTCTTACACTACAGTTGAGCCTTGAGCGAAGCGGGGGTTGGGGCGGTTAGGGGCGCACCCCTCCCCAGTCAAAAATCCCTATATAACTTTAGACTCATCAAAAATCCCTATATAACTAATGGAAAAAGTCTGTGTGTAAGTGGACCCGAGCATTCTAACCCGGGTTGTCCAAGGGGCAGCTATATCTAAAACTAGACTCTTGCCCACACAAGATGCCCAGCATACCCTACTGTAAACATTAACTGTTTTCATTTTGCTTATGTCTGGATTTGTCCTATCTTTACTTTCATATATTCATTAATGGAATGTAAGGATATCCAAAATTAATTAGACTGATGACATTTTAAAAAATTGAGTGATTATATTATGACTCTATCCATCTTCTAAAGACAATGTAAAAAGGGGGGAAAAACTCATAAACTTTCCATGTAATTTGAAAGGTAAAGAAGACAAGCGCATGAAATCTTAAAAGGTTTCAGGATAGAGATTGTGGCTTTAAAGCCCTGTTGTCTGACCTGATCTTGTTCTATCTGCGTGCCCAGCCCTCTGTGACAAGAGTAATCTAGACAGTCCTTCTATTTATTTTTCTCTCATTTTTACATAGCTTTTGTAATGTGCAATGAATTTAAAAGAACATAACTCATCTCTTCTACAAAATGTTTTAAATTGTGTTCAACTGATATATAATTGGGGTTTCATTGAACCCTGCAATACTTTACCACAATAGAGGAATCACTTCTTTAGTTATGACTATAATAATAGATATTTTAAATAGTAGAAATAAAGAAACCTTGTGTCGATGGGTTTTTGCTTACCTGTTTTTCAGAATATAAAAGAAAATGTTACATTTGTCTGATAAATATGTTTCTTCACAGTGTATTTATGGTAGAATTCCTTTGCTCCTTTTACTTCCAACTCTATCTGCACATTTTTTAGATGCCTTGAATTATTTTATCCACGTCCCTAAGATCACCTAGGAATCTTGTCATCTACAAATTACATTTAGTCTCTACACAGTTAAATCTGTGTGTTTTTGGACTGTTATAAATGTCAACAAGTATCTCTGAGATATCACAAAAGTAGCTTCTTGTATAGGAGATCAGAAGAATATATTTTGCTGGCCTAAGAAATCTATGGATGCTTTAATTATTGTTATTAGGACAATGAGAGACTTTAGTTACTAGTATTTACCTGCGGTCTATAAGCCAAGCATTCATTCATTCAGTATCACCTATGAGCTCGGTAGAATTCCAGGTTCTAGGAAGGGAATAGAAATCAAACTAGGCCAGTCCTTGCTCTTCGTGCTCTCATGGGGAAGGAGTAGAAAACAAATGAGCAGATATTAAAAGATGATTCTGGAGAGTGCTAAATGCTGTGAAGAAATAATGAAATGATAAAGATTTCTGAAGACCGGTAACTAAGAAGGTATCACGGGAGAAAAATGATGATGAGCCAGCAATGTGAACATCTGAGAGAAGAGCATTCAAGGCAGAGGCACTAGGCTACCAACAAAAAAAGACAGTGGACTGGGAAATTTATTTCCAGTATCCCTTCTGTTAGCACTCGAATATCTGATATTTGGCCTACTCACAAGGACCACTGCCTCTCACAGCTCCTGAACTTAAAATGATAATTCACAGACTAGAATTTTGGGCTAAATCCAACAAAATGAAATGTGACTGATAGGAATGTAAAGTGGTGCCTGCAAGTTCACAGACGCCCTTCCACAGCACAAAATGATACCCGTGTGGCTTGGCAGTGGTTCATATGAGAACAATCCAGGCCTTCTAGCTGACCGCAAATTGGAGCTTGCTCTTTGCTGTTTCTGACTGGCCAAAAAAAAAAAAAACACTGTGTAGCCATCACCCTTAGTCAGATTTATGCCCAATTTAGGGCATCATTAGAGCTGTCCAAAAATGGAGCAGCTTGCTTGGCAGGTAGAGAAATCTCCACTGCTTAACTTATTAAGAAAAAGAAGAAAGAATGAGTATCCATCAGGGTTTTTGGAGAAAGAAAATTGTTTTGTTTGGAGTCCAGTTTAAGACACTTTCTGGTTTCTGTGATTCTGTGACTTATTTCTTTCATTCCAACGCAATTTTTTTTTTTTCATTTGGGGATACTTATATGTGGTTAAGAAGGAAAAATGACATTGGTATATAAGGTATATGGCAAGTTTTATCAAAACTTTAGCTTATAATGATATCTCTCAAAATAGTAATCCTAAATTTTAAATTCATAGACTAATATTTAAAAAAATTTAGATTAAATTTATAGTATTGTCTTTGGCCAATTATAGTTATAAAAATAAAAATGAATGAACACATCTTGGCTTTGCCATGTGTTTACTGTGTAACATAGATAATTTACTTTTCTACACTTCAGTTTCCTCAAAATGAGGAAAATAACTTGTATCTGCCTGAGAAGATTGTTATCAGAATTAAATTAGTTGGTGTATATAAAACAGAGCAGTACTGGCAATAGTAAGTGCTATGTGAGTGTTCATCATTATTATTAGATGTAAACGTATGCTCTATTCTGCCTTCAGGAATTAATGACCAAGTTAATAACCGAAACACCTGAGCAGCCAATCCCATTTCTCATTGACCATCTTCAGTCTAAACAAGGAAATCGTGGGCAGCTTCAAAGAACTTTATCTGGATCTGCAGCTCTCTGGGCAGAAAGTGAAACATCAGGTAAATGAAAAATTATATTTTACAGTTAAATTTGATAGATCTAATGTAAAACTTTACAAAAGTCTTTGTGATTATAATGAGATAAATCTGGGTAGTTACCTAAGGTTTAATGTTTTGAGCTGTGACTTCATCTATATGTTCAAATTTGTCATAAAATATTCTTGAATTTGAATATATCGTTATGTGTTATGTTTGAAAATGTGAGCCTTTGTATATTAAATTTTAATAGAAATAAGGCTCATATTTTCATGGAAAGATTTCATTATATATGAATTCAAGCTAATTATTCTAAGTTGTACTTATTTTTTTTTTCTTTTTATGAAGGATTTGAGTTGAATGCTTGTAGCTCCTTTGCAACATACAAGGAACTAGGGTATGAGCTTTGGGCATATAAGAGAAGGGACTCTTGGTTTTTCCTGGCCTTACTTTCTTGCATGTAGATTCTAAGTAGCAAAAGTGTACAGGTATGGACTCTGGTTTTTGTAGGTACAAAGATGTTAAGGCAGACCAGGTGACCATTTATGAACCCAGTGGAGCTCACGTTAGCCCATGTTTATCAATTATAGTCTCTGAAGAGAGAGTCATATATTAAACTCAGCACCTTTAATCAGCACGTGTTTAGTGTCTCACAGTTCCCATGGGTTAGAAGTCTGTGCACGATTTAACTAGATCCTTTGTTGAATCTCACAAGGCTGGAAATCAAGATGCTAGCTAGGTTGCATTCTATTCCGGACTCTGGAATAAGAAAGAACCTGCTTCTCAGCTCATTTGGGTGGTTGGCAGAATTAACTTCCTTGCAGCTGAATGACTCAGGTCCCCTGTTTCCTTGCTGGATTTCAGCCCTGGGGTTGCTCTCAACTTCTAGATGCCACCTACAGTTTCTTGCCACGTGGCACTCTCACATCATGGCCACTTACTTCTTCAAGACCAGCAACAGAATGTCTCTTATTCAAGTTTAATATGATGGTGTCCTATATAACATAACATAATTGGAATTTTGACCTCCCATCACCTTTACCATATTCTATTGGTTCGAAGCAAATCCAACATCCTGTTCTACACTCAAGAGGAAAGAATTATATAAGGCATAACATCAGGGGACAAAATCATGGGGACCATCTTAGAATTCTGACTAGCACAAGTGCTTAGTGACTCACTGCTTAGAGAGGGTGAAAGAGGGGAGGAGATTACTGTGACTCCCAGATCGTGTACTTTTGTAAAGGCATAAGTCCTCGTTTCATAAAGCAAGACGGGAACACAAGACTAAATTTATGAAGGACAGTACGTCCAGTCCTACTGATGAACTTGAATTTCTGTGGAGCATTTTAGTGGATAATTCTAGCAGGTAGTTAGTATGAGTCTAAAATTCTGGGGGTAGGTCCAGGCAGGAGTCATTCAGTATCATACACAAAATCATCAAAATGATGAGAGCCAAAGGATGGAAGAAGCAGTCAAATTCATAGACTGGGTGAGGGGACTGGGAGAAAGCCAGTGGGAAATTACATCTGATGCCAGAATTTTGTATGTTTATTGAGAAGTGAGGTTGTTTGTTGAGGACACGAGGATAGGGAAGATCGGAGTGAGTGATGTCAGTTGTGAAAAGTCACCAAGAGCAAGGAAAAAAGAGTTAGAAAAAGGAAAATAGGAAAAGAACATCAAGTAGTTCTGGGGCCTATTTGGAGTTGAACGAATGAATTAATCGTGGAAATCATTAGCAAGATGGTGAGTTTTCCCTGATGGTGCCCAGACGTGCCGTCAGAGGAGGGGAGCAGAAAACACAGAGTAACTGACAGGATTGTGGTCGTGCTGCGGTCAGGGTGGAGGGAGGAAGAACAGTTTTGCAGAGGAGTTGAGGACTTTTGTGAGCAAATCGTGCAAGTGATCAAAGCATGTGGTCTGGCCTGAGAGGATAGTGAGCGAGGAACAAAAAAGGTTTAGACATAAAAGCAAATTGGTGAACGAAAGGCCTGCCGGAGGCCAGCGTCAGCGCAGGTGCGGCGAAGGTGTGAGAGGTGCAGGAGGACAGCAGGTTGTGCTGTTTGAGACGTGGGAGCTGGCGTGACTCCAGGTGATGAGAAGGTCCCGAGGGTGGCCTCGGTTTCAGAGTAACTTGAGCACTGGGAAAGTGGAGCTCTTCAGATTCAGGGACCAGGAAGTGTGAGGCTTAACGCATGGTTTGTCCAAGGAGGTCACTTGCCAGGGTTTTATCCAAGTTGTTGACAGGTCAAGGGAGACAGTGCCAAGGTCTGAGCGAGGCTGCGAGAGTGGCTGGGGGTAGGAGGGTGGCGGTGATGAAGTGTGGCGAGTGGCGTGGATGGCAGCACGAGCCACAAGACAGGAGGGGCTTTCAGCCTAATGTCGGTGGACAGGGAGAGCCCAGGCTGTGGCCAGGGCCACGCGGGGGGACACGTGCCCTCCGTTCTGGAAGCGGCAGGGGACTGGGCTCTGGTGGGAAGGGGGAGGTGGCTCATAAGATGTGAAAGCCTGGATTTGAGGGTGGAAGAGTGATTGTTTACTGCAGAGTGATCAATGTTCCAGAGGGTAAAGCAGAAAAATGTTGGAGAGAAGAATATGACAGAAGGGGAAAAGGAAAGCCTAGCATGACCCCTTGGTGTGAATGTAGCTGAAATAATTTTAATTTGGGTGACAGTAAATAATGCCAGTTTAAATCTGGACTTGTCGAATTGTTCCTTTTGGCACATGTTCTAATTATCGAGAAAATGTCTCAGTGTTCAAAGTATGTGGGTGTGAAACCTTTCAAAAGTCTGTCATTTAATATTGTTGAGGAGAAAACTGAAAGCAGCCTCAGTTTCATTTCTTTTTAGATATTCTAATTATTCTTCTTAAATACTTATGGGATTTGTTTTTGCTTTATTTCTGATAGTCAAAAGTTTTACTGAAGTACATCTAGGTGTTTCTTTTGATAACTTGTCATCATATGCAGAGAATGCTTTCAGTCAGCAAACCCAGGTCTCAAGCCTAGAACAGTTTTCTTGTGTTCTTGCTCGTTGCTTCTATTATATTTATTTTGATTTCTTCTTCAGGAAAATCAACTATGTGTAAACTGAGTGTTTTTTTTACTGTTTTTCATTTTTCTCATTTCATTCCACATTGTATTTGCCTTTCTTTGTTGACTAACTTCTAGGGAGACTTATTTGTCAAATGCGTTCTCTATGTCACTGATTCAATTTTCTGCAGTATCAGTTTTCTCTTTCTGGCTTTGAACACAAATTTAAATGTTGATATTGCATTTCAGTTTCCTGTCAGTGTTTCCTTATCAACTTTTTTTATTCCTGTCTGTGGTTGTATTTTTATCATTGGTTTGGTTAGCCTATCTCTTCTCGGATTTCTTTTTGTTTCATAGAATCCATTTTCTGTCTATTTTTATTGAGATAAATCAGTCACATTCTAAAATATGAAGGTTTTTCATAGTAAATCTTTTCTAAAACTATGAGTTTCCTCTGTATCTTGAACATTACATTCTTGTTTTTTATATTGAATTTTTTTCTTAAAGTGATATGTTTCCTATATATTTAAATTTAAATAAGGAGTATTCTATCTAGTTTTAGGTTTATCAATAAATGTGTGAGTGAGCTCTTATTTGTCCCCTCAATATATAGCATGGATCTTTTTGAATCCTTTAAAAAATTGTTGAAGAAACAAGAAATTGTGGCTACTACTAAAATGTCTAATCTCATTTGAATCCTGTGAGTCTCTGCTAAACTGATGAGTGACTTTCTGTATCTTATCTCTTTTCAGTGAACTAAATAAGAGCAATAGTTATTTTAATTAATGTGATTTATTTTTCCTGCCAGTAGTGGAGAATTAAAAAAGCCACAAAATCAAATGTATAATCCCCTTCTAGCTCCTTTTAGCTTTTCTTTGTATCATGAGATGCTATATTTTATAAACAAGATTCTTTATTCCTTTAACTCTATTGCATTAGAAGAAATTGTAGTCCTAGGATGGATATAGAAAGAAAAATTCTGAAACAACATAAGGAGATAACTCTGAGATAGGGGCAAGAATTGTGGATGTCTGGAAGTCTTTTAATATTTTTCTGATTGGCCCATCTTTTGTCTTAATCTTATCTATTGAAATACTTCCTGGCTTCTGGCAGAACATAGACCACTGTTTCTCTTCCTAGGTTTTTAGACTATTTATGCTGCTTTTGGAGGTAGAGAAATTAGATTACAGCTCGTTAAGTGCAACCTTATGAACATTTGAGTAACCCACATAACGTATCGTGATGTCTATTTAGTATTTATAAGTGGGTGGCCAGAGAAAGGTATGTGAATCATTCATAAAAGTAGGATGATTTGAAAACTTGTAAATGCAACCAAGAAGACAGAAGGAAACTGTCCTTAGGAAGAATCTGTCTTCTTAAACAAGAAGACACAGGGAAACTTTCTAAGATGATGAACTCTTGGAAAGATAATTTATTTTGGGTGTTGGAATGACATTGACCACTTTTGAAGGGGAACTATAACCTTCAACAAAATTGGTTGAATTAATCTTCCTTGAACAGAGAAGTGGGAAAAAATGAGTGCTGAAATTTAGTCGAATATCATTGGTTTTATATGTTGTAGTGAATAATGGATGAGCTAACATCAGTGCGTAAATTTTACTTAAATGTTAAGTTGTTTTTATTTACAACAGAATACAATGTTTTATTCTATAACATCATTTAAGGAATGTTATTTTAAGTAATGATAATCTATGCCTAAAAAGTCTTTCAAGTAATTTCACATTTTAACATGATCTCAATTATATTCATATAGAAGCTGATTCATATCACATTCAAAACTAAAATTTACAGGGAAAATTAAGCAAGAAATACTTTTGGATGTTAGCATTATTTTGTATATAAGGTGACCTGTATGTTTTGCTGAGTATATCTGATGCTTAATACATTTAGTTTTTCATCAATCGTGAAATTACTTATTGAGTTAATATATATATATTTTTTGTTTTAACAGAACTTAAAGGAACAAGAAGGGATTTCAGAAGCTATGATAAGCCTTGGCAATTAAATGCAAAGAAGCCAAAAAAGTCAAAAAGTGACATTGCTGTGTCTAATATTTCTCCACCATCACCAGAATCCAGATCATGTAAGGAAGTTTGTCATTCAGAAATTACTTAGTGTCTGTAAGTCTGTGTTATTAACAAAATGAAGAAAAGGTAAGAATTGAAGCCAAACGTTGAATCCAATATTTCTGGCTATTAATACAAGTTCATTTCATATTCATGTCAGTGTTAACATTGAGCTTTATTTACGTCTACTCATTCACACTCTTAAGCCTGTGTAGTTGATTGAGACCTTTTTGAGTGTAATCTTTTAAGAATGTAAATTGCCTGGAGTGGTCGGTCCCCTTGCCTCTCATGATCAGTGGCGGCATTGTGTTATATTCAAAGCAACACCAGCCCTATGTTTAATAAAGTACATGAGAGCAAACCAAATCTTTTAGAGAGAAATCAAAGGAGGTTTGTATTTAAAAGCCAACAAAATTTTATAAAATTCTTCACCCATGATTTCTCTGAAGTCCTGCTCATTTCTTATTACTGAAGCCCTGATATTTCTGTTTTCACTATAAGAACCCTTTCTCTCTCAATGTCTCTTCTCCTTTCCTGCCGCCTTACTAGCCATTGGATTACCTCAGTACTCTGCTGCCACCCCATATGTGTAAACACGCTAAATAGCTTAGAAGCCTATAGCAGTCGGTTATTCTTGGAAGACAGGAGAGCTTCAAAGCAGTTGTTACACATCAATATCTTGTTCTTGTTACAGAGAGAGGTGTTTAATTTTAATTTCAACAGAGAAAAGAGTAAGTGGAAAATATTTGAAATTTATGCAAAGCTATTGTGTGCTAACTAGAATCTGAATTTGGGTCATTTATGAAAGTGACCGAAATGAACTCTTAAGTTCATATAGTGGTACTTGTAAAGAGTGTCATGTCAATCACAAAATTTTTGTGAGAATTATGTGAAGTATTAAAAACTTCAAATGTTCTTATAAACCAGTTTAGTTTATAAAATTAGGTCCCAACATTTTTTGAATATACAAATTTAAAATTTGCACGTGTCGTTCACAACCATATCCCCAGTAAAGTTCAACACAGTACCTGACTCAATTACTAATTATTTAAATGAATGAATGAATGAATGAATGAAAGCAATGAATCAAGCCTCATCTCACATTTCCCTTTCCATCTTTGGTCAGTCTTTTACTCTCTCTTCTCCCTTCCTCCCTCTCTCTCTTCCTCTCCCCACCCCCCATTTCATCCTCTCTACCACTTTTCTTCACACACACCCAATGATAATCCGTAACCTTAGAGACTTACTACTTATAAAGGGATCAGTCCTGGATCTTGTCCACTTGACGGTGGAATCCTAAAGGCTCCTCATTCTGCAGAGCCTTTGCTGCTAGGAGGTGCTGCCAAGCCATGGAATGTTGCTGGTGATCTGGCATCTGATGATAGATCTCTTTCTGTTCAGGTGACCTACTTTATTATTTGGAAATATATTGTCAAAGCATATTAAATTGTTCCTGAAGTAATGGAATATCTTTTGAATATATACTATTCATTAAAGATGCATTAAAGATGCATACTATAATATGTAAAGCATTACTAAAAGCATAAAAAGTCATAACTAAAAAGTCAGAAGATGAGTTAAAATAGGATGCTAAAATGAAAATATGATTCATGCTACCAAACAAAGACAGGAAAAGAGGAACAGATGAATAAAAAACTTGATTGGAATAATAGAAATCAAATACCAAGATGTAGGCTTAAGTACAAACGAGTCAATAATTACAGTAAATGTAAAGGTACTAAACATCTTAGGTAAAAAGCAAAGATTTTTATGCTAGATAAAAGTATTGATTGTTAGAAGACACATTTAGAACATAAAAACACAGTTTAAAATACTAAGCACAGAGAAACCTTAATGGTTTAGTATTGTCAGACCAAGTAGAATTCAAGATGAAGGGTATACTGGAGATAAAGAGAACCCAATAACAAAGTTCCCAATGACATGCAGGGAAAGGTTTACAGAACTAGAGGGAGATATAGACAGAATAAAGAAACCAAAAAATGAGTAAGGATGCAGAAGATTTGAACACCAGCAACCACCTTGACATTTATAGAATGCTCTACTCAATGAAGTTGAAATATGTATAATTTTCGATTCCAGAGGGACTATTTCATCAAGATAGACCATATGCTGTTCCACAAAAAATGA
>CM053511.1:48021734-48039377 GCA_028627145.1 Eidolon dupreanum
TTTGTGTTGTTTCAGCAGTTCGTGCTGTCATGGTTGATGTAAATCCTTAGTTTGTTTTCATTAGTAGAAAGTATGTATCACAATATTTTGAAGCACTAATAAAAAGAAAAAATAGAGTGGAAAATACACCAGATTTACCAATATAACTTTTGTCTTTGTTTTTAACATTTATGTTATTAAAGATTGCTTCTAAACTTTTTTTATAAATCTCTTTTGAATCCCAGGTATTGCAATTTCAGATGAACTCGATAAGGTAAGTTGAACTATACATCTAATGAAAAGAACATCCACTATTTAGGTGTTAATCCATTAGCTAAATGAAAAAGTTTCTGAAACATACAATGTGTAAATATAATTTATTTGCTGCTAACATTTTAAAACTTCCAAAATTATATGCTTAGATTTTTTATGAATGCTATCGCATGAACTATATATCATCTATTCTTTAGAGTCAAGGGTTTTTGAATTTGGGTAGACAAAAGTATAATCACCGAATCACTATATCAAAAAATGAAAGCTAATGTTGTGTCATGTAAACTATTTGGATTCTGCCTGTATCCAGATGATGGTGATGGTGATGATGATGGTGATGATGATGATGATGATGATGATGATGGATGATGATGCGGAAGACACAGTTCACTTGTGCTTTCCCAAAGCTATACTCTTGTGAACCTTTACTCAGTAATTTTGGTTTAATTTTAAGATGCCAAGAGAATATGATGGTGCCCTGCGTCGGGGCGATAGTTGTGAGGGTGGTGAGAAGTGGCATCATTAGATTAGGAGCAGGATGATGTTTTAGCAGTACAATCGATGGAACTTGCTGCAGCTTGAATGTGGGGCATCATTGAAGAGAACAGTCAGTGACAATTCTGAGGTTTGGGGGATGAGAAGCTAAGTGAACTGTGGAGCCATTTACCAAAATTAGAGAAATTGAGGAAAGAGCAGATTTGGCAGGTTGGGATTGCATCAAGAGTTCTCTTTTGGATTCTTTCGTGTTGTCAGTATTTAGTAAACATTGATCCAAATACCTCACTAAACAGAAAACATATTGAAATTGGCTTGATAGCTAAATACATAGATAGAAAATGATGGAAAATAGTGTACAACAAATGGGATCATATAATTGTGACATTTTCAAATAATAAGGTCCAAGCTATATTATTTTTATAAAAATGATTGTTAGTATTTTTCTATTCTAAATAGGAGTGTACTGTTTGAATTTCGTACCATAAAGATACATGAAAGATACACTTACTAAAGAAATAACATTTATGAATGTACTCTTAAATATGAATTTACTTTAATAAACCATATAATATTTTTAAATTATTTTAATTTCTATCTGCATTAACTCCACGCAAAACTAGATTGTGACTGTACACAATAGCAAGTTTAGTAAGTGGCAGGTGTGGTCTCTTGGCTTTGTCCTACTTTTCTAGTCCTGTCTGTCACTGTCTTTGCCCAAACTGGTCTCCTTCTTATACAATGACCTTCCTTACAGTTTGCAGTTTAATAATTCCTGCTCTTGCAGTTATACTCTAGGCTCATTTTAAGTACAAAGATGTAATCATCACCATTTCTAGGTTCATTTGTTCCTTCCAGTCTATTCTGCAAAGCCCTGGATGCCGGGGCCGCAGTTTAGCTTGTGTGGCTCTGCTTGGCCCGCGTCCTTCCCTTTTCTCTGGGTCCTGACTTGCAGCTGGGTTAGTGTCTGCACCTTGGCCAAAGAACATTCTAGTTGTTCTTTGAACTGAAAATGGATTTTGCCCTCACTGGATAAAACCGTGGATGCCCTAATCCTTGGTCCCAAGTATCATTGCCAGGATATATCCTCTCCTCTCCCTCCCTTCCTCTTCCAAGCACTAACTAGTCAAGGGACTTTCCATTTAACTAAGTTGCACACAGTGTTGATTTTCATTTACTTAGTTAATATTTATATTTTTGAAGACTTTGTAGAAATTGCTGAAATTTGTTGCACGTTTATTTTCATTTCTATTGAGGAAGACACTAGTAGTCATACTAAACAAGCTTTTATTGAAAAAACATTTATATACGTAGAAAAAATTCTTCCCTCTCTCACACCAAAGCAGCACAGACTTCCAGAGTCGCCGCCACCAGCCTTTGCCTTCCAAGAACCTCTCTTGAATGAGAGGGACAGCCTGCCCCATGGCGCCCTCTGGTGACCACCGAGCTCACAGTTTTGCATTTTCCTCAACGAGAAAAAGTGAATCTCAGGCAGGTACTGAAAAAACAAACAAACAAACAATGGTTTATAATATGTGATGACCTGGCACCTGTGTGTTTAATATAATAATAAAAACAAGTACAGATTCTTCCTTTTAATCTTCCATTAACAATTTCTGGAGGTTCACTAAAGATATATTTTTCTTAACCTTTATGATGTACTGATCTTTCACTGTCATTCTAATTTGATTATAATTTTATTGAAATTATTTCTTCTGTGACTGTTAAAGCTAGTTTATGAATTCTGAAAACGATCATAAGAATTATTAATTCTACTTAAAATGGAAAGATAAAACAGAGGCTAGTATTTTTGTTTTTTTAAAAAAACGATGGGAATTCTGTCAATTTTGTCTTGATTTGTCTTTTCCGTTCCCTTTCCTTAGCCACTCTGTTGGTTCTCTATTGTTTCTGTAACAAATTGGAACAAGACAATGTTATCATCTTACAGGTTTGTAGTTTAGAAGTTCCGCATGAGTCTTCCAGGGCGAAACGAAGGTGTCAGAGGGCTGCGTCTCTTCCTGGAGTTGTAGGGAACCTGGTTTCTTGTGCTTTCAGCTTCTAGAGGCTGCTCATGCCGTGGCGCGTGGCCGCTGTTCCACATCTTCAAAACCAGCAGTGTCTCGTCTCTGTCTCACTTCGGCCTGGGCAGGCTCTCCACTTTCACGGAATCATGTGATTCGGCTGGGGCCACTCTGCTAATCCAGATAACGTCCTCATTTTAACACTTTAGCCTTTATTATGCAGAGTTCTTTTTGCCATGAAATGTAACATATTTCCAGGTTTGGGGATTAGGATGTGGACATTTTGGGGAAGCTATTATTTTACCTCTATAGCCATTATCGGATGGTATTACCTTTTATATCTCTATATAATTTTTAAGACTCTTACGATTCCAGTTCATTCTTTAAAACGCCATATAATGGGCATTGTTGGTGCCTGACCAGTTCTCCTTCCATGGGGCAGCGTGACCCATCCTTCAGCAATGAGTGCTGGGTGCTTGTGGGCTGGGCTTACCCATCTCTTGAGGTTTATGCAACCCAAGGAGAAGCGTCGCCCAGAGATGTCTGGGTCTGCCCTTGGGAAACGCTGGACTGAAATAAGGCTCCGAGTTGTCATGCACTTTCCAAAGCTCCCTCAGGGATCAGGCTGAGAGTGGGTGTCAGCTGAACCTCATCTTTGCCCACCTTCTTCCCTTGTCTTCTCTTGCTTTCTTTATTCTCTTATCCATTTCCCTTAAGAACCCCCCTCCCTCTCAGTGAGTCAGTTTCTCGGCCTCTGGTTCTGGGGAGCCCCACCTAAGACATGCCACTGGAGGAACTTTCCTGAAGCCAAACCCTGCCGAAAGTTTGTCATGACTCCCCGCTGCCTACCAGGTTAGGGCCACGTTTCTTCAGACTGGAACAGTCTCCATTTTGCCTCTCAAACCTATATCTTGTGCTTCAGTTCACTCTTTTTCCTCTGTTAGAGTCTGTGCTGCATTCAACAAGGGGTCGTGTAAGGCAGCCGGACGATAGTACTTACAGGTCGCATTTTTTATTTATTTTCACGTCTTTGCTCCTTGTCACCACCACCCACCCCCTCTGTTTTCCGTCCCTCAAGCTCCCCGTCTTCCCTGATCTTGCAGAAAGTGATCTCACCTCCCGGGAGCTCTTAGAGAGCACAGAAACCATGTGACAAATTATACTTCTTGTCTCATATTACTGGAATTTTTGTTCATTGCTTGAAGAACAAGCCCCGTAGTCTGGAAAAATCCACAGAGAGGTCTTGGATTGAATCTCGATTCCTACCATTTATTAATTATGTGACTTCGGAGAGTTATTTATAGATGCTGAACTTTAATTTCCTTCTCTGTGAAATGCAGTGGCTTTATATCTATTAAAAATAACATCAATGACTTGCTCACTCTACAATAATTTTAGGTAGATTGCTAAAATACCCAAAATATAAAACATTTTAAAGAAATATTTGGGTAAATCATTTCAAAGAGCTCAGATTAGAGGAAAAATAGGAGCCCACTGCACAAAATGAAGTCTTGAGATTTGATGTCATTGCTCCAGTTGAGCCACAATTGAGTTTTTTTTTTTTTGTCATTGGGTGTCATCATCACCCTTAGGATCATAGCCAACCAGTTGTTTACAGGAAAAGTAACTATTTCTGCTACTGAATCCTAAGAAAAATGTCTCCCATTTATCTTCATGAAGTAAATACTGTATAATGTGTTAATAATATTCTCAAAAATATTCTTATATTTCTGTGAACCAAAGGACACAATAGAGTGAAAAGGCATCTTTTGGAATATTAGAAGTATTTGCAAATCATGCATTTGATAAGAGGTTAATATCCAGAATATGTAAAGAATGCAAAGAACGACCACAGCTCAACGGCAAAAAAAAATAAGCTGACTAAAAATGAGTGAAGTAGAAAGAAATATAACTATGGGTGGTGAACACAAAATGCAATGCATAGATATGCCTTACTTTTGAATTGTATGCCTGAAACTTATGAGATTTTGTTAACTAATGTCACCATAATAAAAAAAAATGAGTGAAGTACTTGAATAGACATTTCTCCAAAGATGATATGCAGATGGCCAGCACACTTTTGACAAGATGCTCAACATAACTAATCATTAGAGAAATGTAAATCAAAACTACAGTGAGATACCATCGCATACCTATTAGGATGGCTACTATCAAAAAAAAAAAAAAAAAGACAAACAAAAAAACAACCCAGAAAATAATAAACATTGGTGAGGATGTAGAGAAATTGCCTTTCACATTATTGGTGGGAATGTGAAATGGTGCAGTCCCTGTGGAAAGCAGGATGGCAGTTCTGAAAAACATTAGAAATAAAAAATTACCAGATGACCCAGAAATCCTACTTCTAGCTATCTATCCAAAGGAATTGTGAGAAGGATCTCCAGGAGATATTTGTACACTTGTGTGCATTGCAGTATTATTTACAGTAGCCAAAAGGCTGAAGCAACCCAGTGTCCATTTGTAGATGAATAAATAAACAAAATGTGATATATACATACAATGGAATATTATTCAGCCTTACAAAGGAAGGAAATCCTGTTACATACTACGACATGGATGAACCTCGAGGATCTTATGCTAAATGCAATGTCAGTCACAGAAAGATATATAGTGACTGATTTTACTTATATGAGGTGACTAAAGTAGTCACATTCATATAAACAGAAGGTAAAATGATGGTTGCCAGGGTCTGGGGGAGGGAGGAACTGGAGTTAATGGGTGTAGGGTTTCGGTTTTGCAAGAAGAAAGGTCTGCTCAGGACTGGTTTTGCACGGAGATTAGCTTCATAGCAATGCGATCTTACTTAACATTACTGAACCGTGTGATTAAAATGTTAAGATGGTAAATTTTAAGTTGTACGTTTTTTATCACAATTAAAACGTATTCTTACAGTGATAAGATCATTGGTTTCGTAGGAGTTCTTTGCATAATGTCTGCTGACCTAGGCAGATGGCATAATGCAAAAGCAAAGTCCAGTGAGAATAATTCTACAGGAAAGCTCAATAGTGAGGTACAGCACAGGGCTCCCCGATGTCTGGCTTATGTAAAAGATATATTTTACAGTATTTAGAGTTTGGACAGTCTACACATCTTTTAGACAACTCATCAGACTGTTCTCTTTAACTAGTTCTCATTACCTGTTGAATGATAGTGAGTTTGAGTTTCTAGTCCTTGAATCTTTAAATAGATATAATAATGATGATGGTGATGATAATAGTAGATATAATAATAATGAACTATTTAGCGCATACTATATTCTAGATCTTAGGTTAAGCATTTCTTATAGATTATGCCATTTTATCCTTTTGAACAAATAACTAACGTGTGGGGAACTTACTACATGCCAGGCAATGTTCTGAACTATTTACCTGCATTATCTCATTTCATGTTCACTGATCTCTGTGAAGTAGGGACTATTGTTCCCACTTGACAAGTGACACAGGTTAATAAACTTACCAGAGGTTTTATAAAATAGAAGTGGAACACAAGCCCAGGCATTAAGTCCAAAACTCGTGCTCTTAACAGATACATCATGTTTGTTATTGAGATACTGTTATTCACTAGTCTAATAGATGAAAAAATAGGACCTCTTAGTTTCATAAATTCTCCTTGTCCCATGGTAAAGGAAAGAAGTGGAACGCAAACCCAGTCTGTCCACCTGAGTCTGTACTCTCAGCCTCCCCTGTGGATTATGCCAGTACAATTCCCATTATGGTGTCTCGTGCAGGCTCATCGCTCAGTTAATAATGGCTGTTTTTAATTAGAAGCTCTTGTTTACAGCCTACTAAGCCTATATTAAGCCTTTGGTAAATGTCAGGCAAATAACTAACTGGAACTAAAATCATTTTTTTTTCTCTAATTCAGTCATTCTACCTTTTGTGGCCTTTTACCATTTAAACCACATCTGTTTTAATGGCAAAAGGCCGCAAAAGGTAGAATGACTGAATTCTACCTTTATATTATATAAAGGGCTGTTATATTAAGCTCCAATTTGTTCTAATATAATGGTGATCTAGAGAGAGACAGGTCGTATTCACGCTCAGGGTTTCAATGTGAAGGTTAAATACGTACGAGACCATGTAAAAGGCACAGTAGGCAGGTAACGATAGATGTGTTTTTCAAGCATACAGTGACAGGGACCATGCCAACTGCTGTAAATACCTTTCCTCACTAGCATTCCCAGCTCTTATTATCTCCATTTTACACATGGGACAGTTGACACCCATAATCTGGTAAGTTGTGCAAATTCATAGGTATAGTTACTATACTGCACAACTCAGATTTGAATATAAATTTAATTCCAGAACCCATTTTCTTAACCACTGTGTTATTTTGCCTCACTAAAAAACCAAGGAGCTCAGGAGGAGCGTATTTTATATTATCTCGGGCTGGCGAAGTGTAACATGGAAGTTCGGTGCAGACATTACGTGCCATGGACTGTCCAGCTGCTTGACAGCTGCCTCACTAAGTGTACCCACGAAGAGCTAAAATCTCAGCTCCTTCGAAGTAAGGTGTTTTTTCAGTGGATAGCTTTGTTTTGCTATTCACTTTCCATTTCTATTAATTTCTTCCCAGGCAAACCATCTAGATTCTTTTTTTGCATGTGTCACTAGTTGGAGAATGGATTTCTTATATCCAGTAGGACATATTTGAATAGTAAGCATCCTTTGTCTTGCTTCTGTGTTGCAGACTGTCTTGCCTGCCAACATGTGACCTGCATGTGCATTATATGTTATATTTTGGCAGTAGAGGAAAATCCATAAAACTGCCTAATATGCTATGTTGGCCACATGTTTGATTTTTATAACAGGTAACAGCTTTATAGGAGATGGCCAGTAAGTGTGATGGTTGTCCATGTTTTGTTTTAAAGACCTCAAGATGAAATGCGGAAAATGACAATCACTGGAAAATATCTGCAGTTTACATCACAAAGCTCAATAACCCCAATTATAGGGCACTTCTAAAAATAGAGAATAAAAGACCTACATGCCACTAAAAATGAGCCACATGAGCAGATTGTTCAGAGAGGGAAAAAAAGAACTGCTTAACTGCATGAACAGATGCTCAGCCTTGTTCAGAATAAGAGAAATGCAAATCAACACCACTGCTCACCTATCAGATTCACGAAAATCCTTAAGTTTGTTAAAATACTCTGTTGGTGAGTCTGTGGGGAAATAGGCACTTTCACGCATTGCTGGTGGGAATGCGAAATGGTGCAGACTCTGTGGAGGGAAAAGTTTCAATATCTAAAAAATTATACGTGCAGTTATTCTCTGATCAAATGATCCGACTTTTATGAGTCTATTTCAAGGATAGGTTGGCAAAAATAGGAAAAGACCTATGCACTTTGTTATACATTGTTGTGCTGTTTGAATAGCGAAAGAGTAGAAACAACTAAGTGTCATTAAAAGAAGAATACTGGATAAATTATAGTTCATCCATACAATAGAGACTGCAGTGTGATTCCCAGGATATATTATGAATGAAAAAAGCAAGGGGAAAAATGTATCCATAGTATCCTACCATTCATCTAAGTAAGTGCAATGAAAGTATAGATACAAATTTGCTTATATGAAATCCAAAACAATAATAGCAAAACCTGTCATACTGTAACACATACACACATAATTTCTTATTAATAATTATTTTTAAGAGAGAAGGGAAGGCATAGAAAATAGGAGAGTCAGGAAAGGTATAGAAAGTAGAAGATATGAACAGAAGTCTGACTTAGAACTTCAGATATTTGATTTTGAATCATTTAAATATTTTATGTAATTTTTAAACAAAATTAAATATTAAAACAACAACTTATGAAAATCAAAACTAAGATGAAACAAATGGGCACAACTGTATTTCAGGCTGCCAGAATACACACACTGAGATGAACTATGTGCCCAGAGATTTCATTATTCTCTGGAGGGATGTCGCTAAGGACGAGAAACAGCAGTACATTCTTAAATTTTTTGGTAATTGTGTTGTTAATGATAGTGTTGATATTTTAATGAGACTGTTGTGTATACTTTGTGTGATATAGCAAAGTAAGTATGTTCATGTTCCTTAGGAACCAGAATTTTTGGCATAGGTTTAAGGAAATACACGTAAGATCAATAAATTGGAGTAAAATTATATATTCCCTTTTGAATTAAAAGCATCATTAAAAAATCATATTTTTGTTAAAAAATAATAAAATACACTCACTACTGGCAATGAGCACAGCGAGAGCCCAGATATTATTTTCCAAATATCATTCTCTATTAAAAGGAACCAAGACTCTTTGGAGAAATGGTCAAACCAGGGCTGCATCCGAGGAAGTACAAATTGAGACTGGAATATCTTTCAGTGCCAGAAAGTAAAGTTGCAATTGAAGAATGATGGAACATGTCAAAAGGGCACAGGAGCTTGCTTGTAAGAGCTCCTACAGAACATTAAAGCCTAAAAATAAATGATAGTTATGTGTGAGAGTCCATCGAATGAGATCAGAGTGCACAAGTCCACACTGAGTTGCACACACACGACACGTGCACCTGCATACACGTCCGGGGAGGTGAAGGGGGGTATCTTTCTCACAGCACAGCACCGACACATACATTTAGAGGGGATGGTAAGAGAAAATCGCAGTAATTGATGCAGCTAGGGGTCAGCAAAGGCTGTAAAATTAGTGGATGAAATTTTGGTGAATTACAGGTTATCTGCATTGCTTCAAATTTACTCCCCAGAAGATGCTTAATAATGTATAAGAGAAAGGTAGCAACATGGAAGACACTACCTACCCCGATGGTCAGGTTGATCTCACTAGTGGTGGGACAGCTCCACATCATGTGCCTTTTGATGTGAAAAGAATATGTCACTTCTGTGTTGTTTTTGCCAAAAATCCATGACTTGAATATAATCATGAGGAAAACGGTGGAAAAACACCATTTGAGGGACCACCTTAAAAATAACTGGCCTTTATTAAAAACAAAACAAAACAAAAAAACCCCCACTAAGGTCATAAATATCAAAGAAAGACCTGAAAACTGTTCTACATTAAATGAGATTTAAAAAATTAAATTCCATATGTAATTCAGGATTTTCTTTTGTCATAAGCAGCATAATTCAAATAATTGGGGAAATTTAAACAAGGTTGATATATTAATAGTCTATCAATGTTAATTTTTAGTTTTGAGAATTATACTGTGGCCATATAAGAAAATGTCCATCTTTATAGGAAATATACCTTGAAGTGTTTAGAGGTAAATGAATATTGTATCTGCAACTTATCTTCAAATAGTTCTAGAGAAATTACACGAACATGAGAGAGAGAAAAAAATGATATAGCAAAATGTCAACCAGCAATACTGACATCACATTAACATTTGGGCAGTCTGGGTGAAGGGTTTATAGGAGTTTAATTTTTTTTTCAACTTTTTCAAGTCCAAATTACACCCAGATAAAATATTTAAAACGTATGTACTTCTTAGATTTGTCCAGTTACACACCCAATAACAATGAACACACCTAGTGTCCAGATTCTACTCTCAACACCTGTTTCCCGCTGAAAGGGATCGGAGTCCCGCAGGACAGTGGCTGCTTCCGGTCTGGAGCAGACAGGGTACAACATGAGCCTAAAATGTCTTGTCATGCCAGAAGGCAAGGACACTGTGAAAGACCTCAGATCAGGCACCCAACATAAGTAGTCCCCCACTGGAAAGAGTTGAGAAAATCTGAACATGAATAAAAATAATAATTGCAATGCAGTGAATTATATCTCATATTTTAAAATGTGTGTTCGACCAAAAAAGTTAATTTTTAGAGGATGTTAGGGGGCCAAAGTTATTATCTTTGAAAACTGGTAAAAGTAAAGTATTCAACATTTAATCTGCCTTTCCTATACAAATCATACTTCAGGGTAACCAAATATTTGATGAGAGGAAGTTTCTCTTTACAGAAGTATTTCAGCAAATGAATGTGGAATTATAAAACGAGACCATCACCATATGACAATTGCTGCTGAATGAATGGATATAAGGAATATTTATTAATGCTGCCAACATCACTAAAACAACTCGATGGGACATGTGTACCTCCAAATGAAACTCTAACCATTCTTTCTGAAACAATGTTCACACACACACACACACACACACACACACACACACCCCCAAATCAAAACAACCACCACAGTGCTTTATCCAGATCTAACTACTAATTTAAAGGAATTACACAGGGAGTAGGAACATTGCAGACCACATCACAGAGGTGCCAGGGAAAAATCCAGACTGTAGAAAACTCAAAGGACAAACTACTCGGGTTTTTTGAACAACAGCAGCAACGACAAAATTATAAGAGAAAAAAATGAGACAGAGGAGGGGAACCTAGATATTAAAAGAGGCATAAAAGACAGTCAGTCAAAATGTATGGATTCTTGCTTGGAGCCTAACTTGTGCAAGCAAACTGAGATAATTAACCTGAGATAATCAGGGAAATTTGAAAACTAATTAGGTATTTGTTGGCATTAAAGAATTATTGTTAATTTATTGTTAGGAATGATAATGTCATTGTATTTGTTTACAAAATATCACTCTTCTTAGGGATCCATATAACGCTATTTATAAGTGACATGGTGTAGTGAATGGGGTTTGCTTTGAAATGATCTGGACAGAAACGGGGGGATGCAGAAGGGATGTGGGCTGAGATAAGAATGAAGCGAGTTCATCGATGAGTTCATAACTGATGAAAGTGCGCATGGGGACAAAGGGGTTTATTTTACAGTTCTTCCTGCTTTTATGTTTCCATGACAGTTTTCATTAAAAGAGTAAAACGTTTTAGGTCGTAGGTAGGAGGGCGCAGAAGGTAGAAGAGGTGAGGAAGAGGAGGGATGATACTGGGCCCTTGTTTGGGCCAGCAGGTTAGCCGGGGCTTTTCCGATACGTTGCGGAATTGAGTTCCTGCACCAGTGCCGTGAGGTGGTGATGCTGATTCTGTTACATAAATGAGGATGCGGAGGCTGGAGTGATTGAATGATTTGTTCAGGGCCTGAAAACTAGTATCTGGTGGAACTGAAATAAGCCCTTCCCTGCAAGCCTGGATCCCTCATCTGTCTGACTCCAAATTCGTGCTTTTCTCCTACAATATTTCGTACTTCACCATACAAGGGGAAAATCTAAAAACGGTTTCTTGTATTACTGTAACAACTTTATTGAGATACAATTTGCATATCGTAAAATTTCTCTTTTAAAATATATTTTAGTATATTCATAGAGTTGCGTAATCATTACTGCAACCTAAATTTAGAACATTTTCATCATCTCAAAGAGAAACCCCAGACCCACTCCTTATTCCCCCAGACCCTCAGCCCTAGACGACCACTAATCTGTCTGTCTCTATAGATTTTCCTGTTCTGGAAATTTCATATAAATACAGTCATACAATATGTGTCTTTTGTAACTGTCTTTCACTTTGCGTGTTTTCGGGATTTATCCGTGTTGTCGCGTATATCAGTACTTCATTCTTTTTTATTGATGAATAACACTACATTATATGAATATACCATACTTTGTTTACTCATTTATCAATTGATGGAAACTTGAGTTGTTTCCCCTTTTCAATTATGAATAATGTCTATGAACATTTACACATAAGTTGTTGGGTGGGCATGTGTTTTCATTTCTCTTAGGTATCTATGTAGGGAATAGAAATCCTGCATCATATGGTACTCTGTATTTAACTTTTCGAAGTATTGCCAAACGTTTTCATAGTGGTGGCGCCATTTCATATTCCACCCAGCAAGTATGACGGTTCCAATTTCTCCACATCCTTGCCAACACTTATTTTCTGTCTTTTAAATGCTAACTGTCCTCATGGGTATGAGTAGTATAATATTTGCAGTTTTGATTTACATTTGTCTAATAACTAATGATGTGATAATGCAGTATTGAATCATTGACTCATTACCTGAATTTTGTCACTCTTTTATTTACTCTATAAACGTTTATTGAACACTTGCTGTATGCCAGACCTTAGAGAAGAAGAAATGACAGTTTGTTTTTGTAACTAATAGGCAAGAATGCTAGTAGCTGGTGGATTTGGTGAGAAGACAGATTCTCTTCTGATTGCTTCATTTTTCTCACTGGAATAAGAAGCAACATGATCAGCCGATAATCAGGAGGGAGATAGGAGATCTTGAAGTTGACCAAGGAGTGAAAATGTATCTGAACCAAAAGATAAAAGTAACAACTAATTGAACTTCACTCTAGCATATATTTTTTATTTTAAAATTATTATGAATATAACATGCATTCAAAATATGCGAAGAATAATATAACGTACACCTAGGTATTTACCATGTAGCTAAAGAATGACTTTTGATGTAGCTGAAAGTTATTAAAATGGCCAACTCCATCCTTGTCCTGAAATTTATCCTTATTGCCTTCTCTCTCTCCCTCTCCCTCTCCCTCTCGCTCCCCCCGCCCCGCCCCGCCACACACACACAGAAATATTGTTTGACCATAAAAAGAAGGAAATCCTGCCATTTGCAACAACATGGATAGACTTTGAGGACATTATTCTAAGTGAAGTCAGACAGAGAAAGACAAATACTATGTGATCTCATGTATATGTGGAATCTAAAAAAACCAAACTCATAGTAACAGGGTGGATTGGTGGTTCCCAGGGATGGGGCATGTGGGACATGTGTGCAGGTGGTCAAAGGGTGCAAGCTTCCAGGTACAAGATGAGTGAGTTCTGGGATCTGATGCACAGCATGGTGACTCTAGTTAAGAATATCGTAATTAACAACACTTGAAAGTCGCTAAGAGAGTACACCTTAAAGGTTCTCACCACAAAGAACAGGTCATTTTGTTAGGTGATGGATAGGCTAGCTATCCTTTTGTGGCAGCCATTTCATATTATAAGCCTATATAAAATCATCATGTTGTATAACTTAAACCTATACCGTGTTCTATGTCAATTATATTTCAATAAAGTTGGAAAAAAGGAAGGAAAAGCGGGAAGAGAACTGTTCACTACTTGTTTATATTACTTTCTTTAATATCTAACTCAGGTTCAGTGTGTGGATTAATTTAAGGATAATTATCAAGTTCATACATTTTAATGCAGTTTTATATTAGATCAAACATTTAACGCATGACTGTAATTTGCAAAGTTCTCCTTTTGTGAACTGGCAGAATTAAAATAATTTACTCAATAGCTTAAGAGTTTGTAGGAAATATTTCACTATTCCTAATCCGTGATCTTGTAGACTTTTTTATGATATGGCTTAAAAATTTATCAGTTACCGTTGTCCATGAATCATTTATCTGATTTTCAGTTAGCCATAAAGATACTTCATAATTCACCACATACGCATTTGTTTTTCATCCTTTGAATTACTTTTAATTCGGTCAACACATTTTGCACTTATTTTCTGACATCAGAATTGTGCTAGTTATTACGGAGGAAGCAAAGGAATTTAAGACATGATCCAGCCTTCCATGAATGTCTTGTTTTATTAAGAAGAGAAAACACGCGAATAACACGGAGTATAATGAACTGTGCTGGTTGGCCGTGGTCAGGGCAGCGGAACTCAGTGCGGCTCGGCCGCGGGCAGCAGGCAGCGTGGAGAGAGCGGGCGCCCTCTAAGGTTAGTTAGGAAATGCCAAGCACGACTGCGATCTTTGGGAGAATTTTTGATTGGAAATGCTTTTCTTGTTAAATTTACTTGCTTCAAAACGTCAACATCTAGGGACCCTCCTAGCCTTAGAAGGGCCAAGGAATATGTATTTACACATTTTGAAGGAATAATTAGGATTTACATTGTTTAGCAGGGACATTGAAATGATTTGTTTATCCATGTACTGAAAATATCTTCAAAAACTTGTTTCATTCAGCGTTCATTTTAAGATTTTCTTTCCCCATGTACTGATGTTTGTGCTTTGTTATATGTAGTGTTAAGACTGCTCTCCTCACTGAAATCCTTTCATAAAGATTTATGGAAAGATATTTACTTAGCTTAATCAAATATAAGTAATATATCTGAAGAAAGTAATATATTCAAGAACTTTTAGAGATATAGTGATTTTAGAAAGGGGTAGATATAGAAAAAGCTTTCTGCATTCTAAAAAATAAAAATAAAAATAGTAGAATCACATTTTTTCACCTTTAAAATATTCACCTCCTAACCCCTCCGATCCAGTTTGCAGCTTTTTATATTGCTTTGCTCCTCAGCTATTTCTCACTAAATTTCTGCTGCCAGTGGAAGTTAAACAGGTTGCATATCAAACCATTTATTCTCTCTGTGCTCTGTTTCAATGGCTATGGCATCTCTCATTTAATTTCCCAGTAAGCAACCAACGAGTTTTTCCTGGCTATCTGCAGTTCTCTACTTTTGATCATACTCAACTCTAAATCCTATTTTCTTGTTCATTTATACTGTCTGAGCCCACTCATTTCTGTTGTTACAATGGTCAGTTTCTTTGTCCCCCATTCTAATCTGTTGAGTCTGTGGCAAGACAAGACAAGTCTATGGCCCCATTACATAAATGAAATTAATAAACATTGAATTAATTATCCAACCTTTGAAATATACTATCCATAAAATAAAACTTTATAGGATAAAATGTACCTCATCAATACTCTTCTTTGTTTTTCTGCCCATATTTACAACCAAGCATCTGTTCTTACCCAGCTAGTCTATTTCTGCAGTTCTGTTTACCATTTTATTCCCAAATACATCATCACTCTTAGGGAAGTGGTTTAAATTCAGTCCACATCCTTAAATAAGTGTGTCTAGCATGTGTACAGAATTCTGTGGCTGCACTGTGCTCCTAATTCGTCTGATAGCGGTAGGTTTTGTAATTCCTATCATCACCATTTTTACTTTGGAGAAAGTGAAATTCGGAGATCAAATAACATTTCAAGGGCACACAGGCCAAAACTGATTCTGAAGCTGTGAATATGCTTATAGATTTTTTTTATTCTGAAACATGTCTTTCTCTCAGTTTGCTTTTAGAAACAAATTTAGGTATAAATTTAACAAGTTCGCTGTTAATTTTAAGTTTTGTGCTTCAAATAGTATTAAATTGTGGCAGAGGAATATGCCTTTTTATTAATTTTAAAACATCAATTTGATTGCATGATTTCACAGCTGAAAGCCACTGTAAGTGCTTGGGTTTTCTGATTCTGGGAACATAAATACAGAAGGAATTTAGATTAGTTGCTTAGTTTTGCAAACACTGTTGCTAAAATTTATCTGCTACATTTTATGTGAGATGGGAATCAATATTAAGATATCCAGCTACTTTCTATCGCTTGTTATCTCTAGGATAAACATTCATCAAATATGTCCAAATCATATTTCCCATGTTGCTCTTGGTATTGTATTTGCATATTAATATTACATTGTATATATTGTAATACTGTATTTTATTGTATTTCATTTGTATAATATTTTGAGGAATTGCAAAAACTCAGAAGACCAAGTCTAAATTTTTAAGGAATTGTTCAAGATTCTCATAATACTAAAAATTATAGCTAAATGTAATTTAAGCAAAGCTTGTATTCCTCAGATCAAGATATTTTAAAAATACATTTTTTCTCATTCCAAGCCAAATACATATCACGGAATATTGAAAAGACATGGGAATGGCAAAAAAAAAAAATTAAAACCTGTAGGCTCTCCATTCAGATCAACCCATTACATTTTAGTCTTACAATTTTTCTTCCCAACATTTCAAGCAGTATCTGGCACATAGTCTTAATAAATATAAGACAATGAATAAATGAATAGATTAGTGTATGAATTACGGGTATATATCCATATGAATTGTTAAACAAAAATTAGATCTTACAATAGGTATTGTTTTTTTTTTAAACCTGCCCTTTTCCCACTTACCAAGGTATCCTTAGCAATTACGTGTATTTAGTATTCATTTATCATTTAAAATTATTACATGATGTAATATTTAAGATACCATTTAAAGAGCCACATAACACCCAAGTCTATGAGAAGAGATCGCTTTAACATTTTTGAATTAGCACAGCACGCCTGTCATCGGTATTGCCCTGCTTCGAACCTCTGCTGCGTCCCCAAAAGTCCCGAATGCCTCACAGTTGGAGGCCGTGCGCGCTTCCAGCCCGGTCTCCTTGTTTCCTCATCTCCAGACCCCATTTCTGCGAAATCACTTTCCAGTTCCCAGCGACCTCAAGCTCCGGCACTGTGTGGGCCTCACAACTTACTCCTGCATCACGAACGCTCACCCTGTCCCATCTTAGAACATACGTGCACCTTCCAACTCTAGATCAAAGATTTCACTCCGTAGGCCCTTTGTGACAGTGACCTTCAGGAATCAGCACAAATCACATAGAGTAAGTCATCTTGTATGTGGAGAGAACTGAATTTTTAAGTCAGTTCAGAAATAGGAAAGGAATAGTCTGATTTGAGGAAGCAGTTGAAACTCTAGACAAAATTATTTCCCTGTTGTCCTATTGATACGAATAAATAATCTAAGGCAGCACATTCTTTTCTCTTCAGGAAACAGTGGCATTTAATTCTTCTCTTCTGAGACCTCGTGTGATTGGAGAATGGATTGGTCGAGAAGAGAATGATGCTGACCCATTAGCTGCTGAGATGCTACAGCCCCCAATTCCAAGAAGTAAAAATGAACAATGGGAAAGTGAAGACAGCAGCCCTGGCCCCGCGGGAAGGTGAGATAAGACGTCTTCTGAGGTTGTGAAAATTATTAATCATTAAAAGGTAAAGGGAAGAGAAATCCAAGTCCATGACTTTGTTGAAATAACTCAGCAATTTTATATACAAAATTATGTTAGACTCCACATAAGATGAAAATGAATTTCTCTGTGTTAAAATTAGATCATGACT
>CM053511.1:48039877-48105358 GCA_028627145.1 Eidolon dupreanum
GTCAGTCGAGACCTACGATAATGCCAGGCAGGGAGTGGCTGACCGCTAAGAATTGGAGGTGCATACATCTTCATGAATAAGTGTTTTCAAGTAGGTACTCAGAAGAGAGATTACTGGGTCACATGATAGTTCTGTGCCTAATTTTTTGAGGATCCTCCTGACCGTTCTCCATAGTGGTTGCACCAGTGCACACCCCGCCATCGTGCACAAGGGCTGCCTTTCTCCCACATTCTCGCCAACTCTTGTTTCTTGCCTCATCGATAAGCCATTCTAACAGGTGTGAGCTGGTACCTTATTGCGATTTTGATTTGCATTTCCCTTATAGTTAGTGAGGTTGGGCATCTTTTCACATATCTGTTGGCCATTTGTATGTCTTCTTGGGAAAAATGTCAGTTCAGGTCCTCTGCCCATTTTTTAAGTGGATTGTTTGTTTTTTGTTGTTGTTGAGTTATATGAATTCTTTATATATTTTGGATATTAGCTCCTTATTGGAGGTAAATTTGCAAATATCTTCTCCCATTCGGTTGCTGCCTTTTTGTTTTGTTGATGGTTTCTTTTGCTGTGCAGAAGCCTTTTGGTTTGATGTAGTCCCATTTGTTTTTGCTTTTACTTCCCTTGCCTTTGGGGTCAAGGTCATAAAAACTGCTCTGCGATAAGGGATATAAAACAGAAAGCAACAAACAAAATGAACAAATTCATAGGCATAGACAACAGAGGATGTTTATCAGAGGGGGCGAGGGGTGGGGGAGGTTGAAGAGGGTAAAGAGGGTCAATATATGGTGACAGAGGAGACTCAACTTTGGACAGAGAGCACGTAATCCAATATACAGATGATGAATTATGGAATCGTACACCTGAAACTTACATAATAGTTATTAACCAATGTCACCCACTAAATTTAATTTAAAAAAAGAATTGGAGAGGGAGGACTTCTGAAGCATCAGAGAGATAAAGTTAGTCAACTGGGAAAAGAAAACTATTAAATGTGTAATAGATTATATAAGGCAGAGTTAATATGGCATATGGAGAGAAACCTTGGTTTAGAACTATTTTAGAGTTGAGAATATGATAACGATTGAATATAATTATTTACATTTTCTTGTTTAATGTTTGAAACTATTACAATTAGTTAATTTGTGGCATTCCCTATAAAATTTTACTCAGACCTGTGTTACCCAAAACGGTGGTGGGAGGTTTGCCTTAAGTTTCCATATTCTGGTAGAAGCATGATTTCGAAACATCCAGGTCATAGTTATATGTATATTTAGAAAATAGGTATATTAGAAAACAGTATATTCAGAATAGCCCTTTTTTTTTTTTTTTTTTTTTTTGGTAATACCAATTACAGTGAGTAAAGCTCAAAACAAAAATGACAACTTCTATAAGAAAGTTGGAACAAAAAAGTGTTAGGTGCAGCACGGCTTATACAAGATTGAGAAAATAGAGTTAAATACTCATGAGTCAAAATGTGACAGGAGCCAAAACTTCCTGTGTCAGCGGCTGAGCACTAGGGAAGAGTTTTTCCTATGCATGCAGAGCCACGGCAACTTTGTATTTCCTCTGTTAAATTCAGCAGCAACCAATAACTATTCTTTCTCAAGGAGAAAATTGTATTTTCTACAATGTAATAGCTTTAGGGGATTTCTTTTTACTTTGACTTATCACTTGACTGGAAGGAAGGAAATTCAAAATACTCACTAATGTGCTTGAGGCATATAGAAAATTGATTCTATTTCCATGAGAAATAACTTTTCAATTATTTAAATAGTTGAAGTGTCCTATATAAAGAGAAGAAAACCATTTTTAAAAATCCATTTGCCTGCTTTTGTGAAATGTCAGATCAATTTCAGCTGTCAATGAGAGTAATTTTATTTTTAATACCAGTCTTATGAAACCCACTAGACCTTTATCTTTATTCAGTGATAGAACTTCAGTTCTTAAATGTAAAATAGAGAAATGTCGACTTTCATTTGGCTTTCATTTAGTCATAATAATAATTGGAGCCGTTTATTGCAAATGTTAGTATTTCTGTTTTCTTCCTAGCTTCATGAGCTCTTATTCTCTCTTGAATATGAAATAAAGAGGAATCTCCCCTGCAACCTATTTTAATACCTACCCATAAAAACTCAATCCATGAAGTCATCTATCTCTCAAATACTTGTTTTGAAAAGTTGTTTTCAGTTTTATTTTACTTGTATCTATAATTATGAGTTGAGAAATATTACCTATGAAATGAAGAAAGTGGTGGTAAAATCTTGCCCAGTTGCCCCATTAGAGCTGAAAGAATACATGCATCTCTTAACTAAATTTAAAGAATAGCCATAAACTATGGATTAGAAATTATATCTCTCCCATCTTCTAATATGAAACAAGATTTCTGAATTTATACCAGGAAGTCACGCAGCATTGGCTTTGATAAGGACAATAAGAATGGGTTGAGGAGAAACTTTTAAATGACTATACAGTTTGTAACTATAGTATTAGGGGCTGCCCTTAGATAGTAATGAGTTTATATGGTAACTTAACTGCCTTAAACTTTCACAGACTAAATGATAGTCTAGATTCCTGAGGCGGGGGAAAAGTTTTCAAAGATGATTTCTTCCATTTTTCTCTCCTCCCCTGGGACAGGCACATGGTGTCAGCAGACCTTTTATGTGGGTGAAGGAGGCACAGAGAAGGCCTTCAGCACATAGAAGACTTTCAGTAGATGTCTGCTGAATGTAGCTTATTTATAGGAAGAATTCTTTATAGTCTATCTTACCTTTTTGCCCCTTTACCCATCTCAGTCTTTCCTGTTGCTACTGCCCATGTCTTATGTGATTGGCTGTTATTACAACAGTCCATCTTTGGTATACAGCCAGCTTTCCCTTCCATTCAGAATAACACATACACAATAGACTGGACTTTCACCATTGGATTAGAGAGGTTTGCATATAAGGTACAATTAACCTTAGGAGTCTTATGGGTAGAATGCTACCCACAGTTTTTTCCTGGAACCCTTTTATTTTTCAATAGTATACTTTACCTGAACTTTTTTCTTAGGTTCTGCAAATACAACAATGTACGAAAAAGGGCAACATTTTAGTACCCATTGCTGTCACCTGAAGGTTTAGGTGCTGATTAAAACAAAGCAATTATGAGGTCAGTGTGGAGAAACTAATAGAATAAGAGCTGCTAACATGGAGTCCGTGATCCCTACATGGTATCTGGATGGACCCAAGAGGTCTGTGAATCTCTTGAAATTATGTGCAAAATGTGTGTATTTACATATGGACATTTTCCTGCCACATCTTCCATAGATTCTCAAAGAGGTTCTAAGTGAAGAGAGTTTAAGAAAGAAATTAAAGCATCTGACCAAGGAAAGAAAGAGGGGTTCAAAAAGAGAGAGGTGAATATGTTGGCAAATGATTGAAGGTTGTCAGATACTACCAAATGGCATCAATGGCTATGGCTTATCTAGCCATGTGGTGAGAAAGCATATGTATTTATTGCACATTTAGAATTATTAAAAATAATCACACATTTATAATATAAATGTAAACAAAAATCTAGTAAACCTACGAAACTTGAAACTTACAGGATTTTGTTAACCAATGTCACCATAAAAAAAAAGTTTAGTAAACCTATTTAATTCTATTTGAAGCCATCTGAATCAGACTTTGCAGTAGCTGGGTAATGGGTTTCCTAAAATTACTTACTACACCATAATGTGAATTTGTAAATAGGCCCATCAAACCTTGAAAGCCTAATGAAGCTCCTCTGAGCTGAACTACCTTATTATAACAAGAACAATGTCCATAAATATTATAGATCTGGTGAACTGGCTTCATTTTTTTAAGTGAACATTGTATTAGATGGTAAATATGCCGTAAAGTGAATAGAAAATCTTACAACTTAGAAATATATATTATTAAAATAAAAGCCAAATTTATTTCCCATTGTTGTTTTCCTTTTTATTAAAACTCACAATTGCTTTTGCTCTATCTGTAAAGAAAGGCTGGACTCTTCCCCTCTTCTTGGAGTTCTCGTTGGCAGTAAGGAACAAACCAAAAACAAGAAAATATGCAAATATACACAGTAAATTCAATTAGTGATAAGTAATGTGATAGAAAATAAACCAGAATAAGAAGGAAGAGAATAGATGGAGGGTAGGTACTCTTTTATGTAAGAAGTCCAAAAACAAAGAACCTTAATATTATACAGGTTTTAACTATTATGGACATGATAGAAAATATGTAATACATATGGCAGAGACTAAATCAAACTTATTAATTTAGGAATATTCTAATGTAAATTTTAAGCATCAAAGATGTCGATTAGTCAAATATCAGTCTTCTAAAGGAATCAAAGAACAGAAGTCTTAAAAATATCTTAAACATACAAAAATTATACGTATGACTCTCAAATTTCTCTTTAAAGCCAAAAACGTATGTAACTAAATCATACATTTATATTAGAATGTTGATGAGGTCTTTTTTATATGTTCAGAATAAAGATTCATAGACTCATAGGTGGACTCTTACTAAATTGCCAGCATTTTAGACTTAATCACTGTTTAGGTCTCGTAGCCCAGCACCGTCTTCACGATCGAACCGCGTGTTTTAATGAGACTAATGAAAACAGTTGTTTCAGCCCTCATGGAATGGTCTTGGTCATTGTTGGCTGATGAATAAGAGCTATGCGTCTGTAACCTGCCGTTTGTCCCCATGTCCCATACGCCGATGTGCACGTTCTTCCTTCTCTCGTTCTTCCTTCTTCCTATGTCCCTGGATTTCATGTCTATGAAGTTGGGAGACTCATACATATCTACTTAAATTAATTACTATTATTATTATTTTTTTAGGCAAGGCAACCCTTTGTTGACCTCACAGATTGCAAGGACCTTGTCAGTTTATAATCTCTTATTTTTTATTTATTTTTATTTATTTTTTACATGTACAGCACCTGGTCTTTCTAGATGGTCACCCATCCAAGTACTAACCAGGCCCAACCCTGCTTAGCTTCTGAAATCAGATGGGATCGGGCTTGTTCAGGGTGGCATGGCCATAGACAAATTAATTCTTATGTTATTTATTGTGTTTTTAAAAATGAGGTTCCAAAAGAAATGGTAAAGTTGTTAAATATTAATTGAGCCTTAACACAAGATAGTGTGCTGGATACTGGTTGAGATCAGCTTGAAAAAAAAAATTCTAGATTCAAAATAATTGCTTAAAGTGAGGAGAATGGCGAGGAAATCTGTTTTATTTCTACAACTCGGTGCCCACAATGCCTTGTATGTAGCAAGCATTTAATAAGTGTCTGCTAAATTGATTGTAAAAACATAACATTTAGACATATAAAAAAAGGAGACAGATTTCATGCAAAAATCAAACACAGCAATTAAGTGTGAAACTTTTTATGATCTCTTCGACAACCTTTAATTTCTGACTAGAGTCAAGAGAAAAGACACTGGTTCTGCCTGCTAGATTGTGATGATGAACTAAACAAGCCTAGGCTATCGGTCGAGAGAGGAATCATCCAATTTTCTACCAAAGAGAGCACATGGGATCAGATAAAACGAATACTTACTAACCCGTGTTCAGAAACAGAGCGAGCAGCACATGGAGCAAGGCCGGGCACCTGGGCGGAGCAGGGTCAGCAGGAAGAGGGAACATGGTCAGAATGCAGGTCTGTCCAGAGCCAGGGGATGGCGGCCCCCCTGGAGAGGCAGGCACATGGTACCCCCTCCTTGGCTGCTTTAAACCGCCCCTTTCCACCTGCCCTTTGTTTGAGTTCAGAGCAACGTGGATTCCTAGAGTGTGTTAGCACCACGCTGAATCATTAGCTGCTCTTCGTCACGTGGCCTGAGCCCTCTTTTTGGTCCCTTTCTCTGTGAGATGTTGGCACTTGGAGAGACGTGTCAGTATTTAGGATGCTGCCCACTGTCTCCTCGGGGACTGCTCTATGTGCTTTTCACATTCTCATCCTTATCAAAACGGTGTTATCCCGACTTTGGGAGTAAGGAAACCAAGTGCCAAAGCAGTGACTTCACTGTCTCAGGAAGGATAGCTATTAAGTAGCTGAGCCAGGCTGCTTTGCTCCAAATTCTGTGCCCTTACCTGCTTTGCTCTGCAGCTTTTCTTCAGGGAGATGTTCTAAGAATCCCATTATCATTAAGAATGAAGTTCAGTATCTGGGTAAGAGGGGCCCCAGAACCTTAAGTGTGCCTCGAAATACTCCAAACTCATCTCTATCCATCTGCCCACCACTTGTTTGCATTAAGAACTTGTTTCCCTGCAGCAAGGTGCTATTTTTTCTCTCGTAGTACAATTTTCATGTTTGCAATCTACAAACATTTGTCGTTCAAAGCAGTATGTATATCTTTTCTCATAATCAAAAGTTAATGGAGCTGAAGTTATGAATGAATGTCATTATTCTAATATAATTTTCAATAAAACAGCGTAGATGTAAATTCCATTTATCATGTTAGGTCTCTCAGTTAAGAAATCCAAATTTAAAATTTGTTTTGATTTGTTTTGTTTGATTACTTCTCAGTGAATAAAGTTAGTCCAGAAAGACTTTTAAATTGTTACATGATTTCTCAGTGTAAAAGACACACAATGAAATATGCAGAAGACAGATGCCATAGCAAGAAGTTGGAGCTAAATAAACTTCTTCCATCTATTTGAAAGTTAATGTTCCATGTTTTATCTCTACTATTAAAGTGTAAAATAATTTTATTTAATTGAATTTGAATTACACTGATAGTTACTAAAATAAAGACAAATATTTATTTGAAATGGGACATATTTTTCCAGCATCTCAGCAACAATTTCTATTTATGTTGAGAACCTAAATTAGGATGGATGTTAAAGTTGAAGTAAATATTGTTGACAAGAGTATGTATTCATATAGTTTTTATTTCTGAACCTCAACTTTTAACTTTGAAAAGTCTCAAACTACAGAAAGTTTAAGAATAGTAACATCAATATCTACATGCCTTCCACCTATATTCACCAATTAACATTTTGCCTTTTGCGTTTTCTATCTCTGGTAATAGATCATTTTATTCCCCCCCCACCACCCCCCCCCCTTTGTTTGCTGAATCATCTGAAAATAAGTATAGATAGTATAACTTATTAATTCCTTAGTTCTTTAACATGCATTTCCTAAGAATAAGCATACTTTTTATGCAACTATTATATCATTAACACACCAAAACTTTTAACAATGACACCATAAATTATCTAATATAGACTCTATGTTCAAGTGTCTCTATATTTCCCAGTAGTCTTTTATGGATTTTTGTAGTTTGTTTTTTTGTTTCCTTTTTATCAAGTCCAATGAAGAATCATGTGTGGCATTAAGCCGCCAAAGCCTTTTAGCCCTCTTGTCATCGAGAACAATCTCTGTTTTTGTTTTCCTTCATGACGTTGAAATCCTTGCAGACCACAGGCAAATGTTCCCAAATCCGGATATATCTGTTTTCTGATCATTAAATTCAGGTTAAACATTTTTGGCAAGAATTCTACATAGGTGATATCGTATCCTTATTTTATTATACCGAGGATCATAATGTCGGTTTGCCCCATTATCGGTGATGCTAGGTTTCTTCACTTGGTTAAGGTGGTATCACTAGATTTCTTCATTCTAAAGGTGTCATTTGCCTTTTATAATTAACAAGTTATCTGTCACTTCTGTTTTGGAAAAGATGGCAAACTCATTTCTCTCTGCTTCTCGGCATTAAATACAACTACAAACCATGGAAATAATGCAAGAGACCATCAGAGCAACTTTTCACTGTAAAAAGTGTTAAGGGGAAGGTGGAGTGATTAGGGACCTGACAGCTGGAGGGAGCATAGTGGCAGATGACTTATGACCTCCCACCCAGCACCATAAGGCAACCCCGGTCTAGCTTTTCCCAGCCCCGAACTAGCAAGAGGAGGGGGTGGCTCAGATAGGTTCCTTTCTCCCCTCGGCCAAACAGGAGTCCTGCCAACCATAGCAGGAGAGCCTGGTGGCACTGGCCAGGGCGATTGAGCAAGAAGCTCACTGGCAACAAGTGGCTGGAGGACGCGCTGTCCTTTCCTGCCAGACTTGAGACTCCGCTTCCGTGGAAGCGCAGTGTCTTTTACTGGACGAACAGACGCCAGGAAGAGGGGTTCCTCCAACACGAAGCTTGACGTGGGAACCCTGTTGTCCTCGCAGTCAGGTGTTCCCTTCCCCGACCTGGGGCGGTGCTTTCGTCCCCTCGGGCAACATCAGCAGGCACCAGTGGGAGCCACAGCAACACCGACAAACCAGGCAGACTAAATTAGTACCGCAAGGGCTCTGAAAAATTAAACTGTCATTGGAACCACAGGCTGCAAAAGTAGGGCAAGCACTGCAGGTGGCTGCCTTTCTAAAATAAAAGATTTAAATAGGGAACAGAGTTTCCTACAATAATAGCCAAATTGTGCAGGCTACAATAAAAAAAAATCAATTATATCAAGAAGCAAGAAAATCACACCTTAAATGAGAAAAGACAATTAATGCCAACATTGAGGTGAATCAGATGATGAAATTATCTGGCAAAGAATTTAAAGCAACCATCATAAAAATGCTTCAACAAGCCATTGTAAATTCTCTTGAAACAAATGAAAACATACAAAATATCAGCAAAGGACTAGAAAATAGAAAAGAATCAAATGGAAATTATGTAATTGAAAAGATAATAGGAATTAAAACTTGTTGAATGGACTCAGTAATAGAGTTGAGACAACAGAGAATAGAATTATTGAATGTGAGGATAGATCCATAGAATTTATCCAAAGTGAACAACGAAGAGAAAATAAACTAAAAATATGTATATACCAAATCAAAATTTCAGCAAGTTATTTTGTGGATATCAACTAACTGATTTTAAAGTTTATGTGGAGAGGCAGAAGACCCAGAATAGTGAACACATTATAGAAAGAGAAGAAGGAAGTAAGAGAACCGATAATGCCTAACATCAAAACTTAACTATAAATCTACAGTATTCAAGACAGTGCATATTGGCAAAAGAATAGACAATGGAATAGAATAGAGAGCCCAGAAAAAGGCAATACAATGGAACAAAGATAGTTTTTTAAACAAATGGTGCTGGAACAACTGGATATCCACACGTTTAAAAAAAATGAGTCTGGACACAGACCTTACACCTGTCACAAAAATTAACACTAAATGGATCATAGACCTAAATGTAAAATACGAAACTATGAAACTCCTAGAAGAGAGCAGGAGAAAACCTGTATGACCTTGGGCATGGCAATGACCTTTTAGATACAACAGCAAAGGCACAATCCATGAAAGAAATCACTGATAAGCTGGACTTTATTAAAATGAAAAACTTGCTCTGTATTCACTTGGGAAATCATTAATGACGTGCCAAAGGATGCCCAAGAAAGAAGACAGAATCTGTATTTTCATTATCCTCAGGGAGAATTTTACCATGTCCATAAATATGCATAACAAAATAATTGAATGAAATGTTTCTAGATTTTCTTTACTTGCCACAGCTAATGCCTCATGTCACCATCGCTGAAAGTTAACACGTAAATATTTCTTCAGCTTAAAGGTGGAACCCAAGACTAAGGGATTAAAACAGCAGCAACAGCGACATAAGAAACTCCTGGCAGCAATGCTCTCTCAAGATTCTTTTGAGTCTATTCACAGCCCCACTCCATCTGTAACAGAAGAAGATATTGATAATGAAGATGATGCAATGGAATTGCTGGGTAATTTTAAAAATTAATAATTTCTCTTTTTTTTCTTCTCTGGCATTGTAAAAATGTGTAGTGATTAAGAGATTTTAAGTTTCAATACTTTTGTCTTAGGGGAAAGAAAGAGTTGAACACATATTTTATTTATGTTAGACTTTATGAATTTGCATGTGAGAACTGAGTTGAAATCACCTAAGCATGCAAAGTGTTAGATTGTATTTTGTGCTTTGTATATTGCAGCCCTTTACCTTCTGACTATTTAATCAAGCTTTATTCTGTGTGCAATTGTGATGAAGATTCAAGTCTGTTTGCTTTATTCTCTGATTATAATTACCTTGAACACACTTTTTGTCTATAAAATGTATCCAAAGTACATATTTCAGTTCTCATCCCGAGATGTCCTCTGTTATTTCAAAGTAGTTTTAGAAAAATAGAGTAAAATTTGTAGGGGCAGAGAGTAAATTAATGTTTTATGTCTTCCATAAGTGGAAGTATAAACAGTAAAGTTTGTAGAGATTTCAATGTTTTTACAAGCCCATTACTTTAATAAAAACCTTATTAATGTTGAACATGTAGAAAATCCTTTTATATCTATTGATGAAGTAAATGTATGTTTCTGTTTCATCAGAAATCTTTTCATAGTAATTTTTAAAAATTGAACTTCCCTTTGGAAAACTGTTGTCCCAAAAGAAGGAATGAAATTTTATCACAGAGAAAGTGATCCACATATAAAACAATGTGTTTTTAATTCAGTGATATCAGTTATTCTATTCCAAATAATTAGAATATTTTTTCCAATACTTTGTAAGAATATAGTTCTAAGAGAATAAACAGTCTATTCATTTGAAAATTTGAAATAAGTTTAGCATACAGCATATAGTCCCAGAAGTAAACACATGTTAAAATTTTTTTTTCTAAAATAGATACCTCGGTTTTAAGCATTTATGGTAGTAAAATACTATCATTTTAATAAATAAATAGGTCTCCATGCATAGGCCTAAGGAGGTTTTGTGACTCAGTGATGGCAAATTCCCTGCCATTTTCTGATGTTATAATGACTGCATCCATGCCAGCATCGAGGGGACTGTGTCACGGCATTTCCACTTCGTGTTATTCGTCTTTTTTTTTTTTTTTTAAGAACGTTTAAGTCTGGGTGTTTTTTAAGGAATCTTATCTCCCCACCTCCAATCATTAGTGTGTGGTACCTTCTTCATTTGCTTCATTCGGTAGATGCTCAACTTGTGTGCTAGGCAGTGGGCTTGGTCCTGGGGACATAAAAATGAATTAATTGTGGTGTCTGCAAGAACTTTACCTCCTAGTGTTCAAGATGAAACTGTAAATACATCATTCTTGCAGTGTCTGCGACAGGTGCTCATTGGAGTGAGCTCACATTTGACTTATTAATCTACTATTTCTTTCACTAAGGTAATGGCTCATCTTTTACTTGAAATCAAACAGATGTACAGTACATGAATAATTTCAGTTAATCAAAGAGTTAAGAATTTCTTCAGTCATGGTATAATAATAGATGAATATGCCAGGTATGAGTATAATATAAAATGGTTATTAATTATTCACTTTTATGACTTGACATCTTGAATAGCCATGTATATCTCTACTAATATTCCATCAGATTTCAATGAAATCAATTGGTGTAATACTTCTAAATTAATTTGGAAACTATAAAAATCTACCTTCATATTCCTTTTAATATTATATTTCCTTAATTTTGTTTATTTTATAGAATTTTAAGATAATATTTTTGAAACTGATTCTAGAGAAACATGTGATTGCTCTTTTCTGCAGAAAATACGAATGTTAAATTCTTGAAAATTTACATGAAATCAAATTTTAGTACATAGAGTCAGTGTAAAATGAAACAGAGACATCTAGTATTTAAAATATCTTTTTAAATCTACCACATTTTGTAGAATGAGTTTGCTACAGCTTATCTGTTTTAAGGGTTTAAATTTTCATTATTATACATACCAAGATTTAACAGACTAAAAAAATTATTTATTATGCATGAGAAGCACTCTGTAAACTTTTTGAAGTGATAAATAAGTAAAAGATATAATTATTATTTTATGTTAGTATAATAAAGAATTATTCCTCAGAAAAATTGGTTGATTAGAAGAGGAAAAAAAAAAAGCCTTTTATTTTAGAAGCTAGTAAAATTACTGATCCTTGTTCTTTTATTAAGAAATTTAGCATTGTTAATATATACTAATTAATACTTAGTTCTTCACAGTTGTTTAATTGCATATTTTTGGATTTCTTTTCTAAATGTATGGGGTATGCAAAAATATTATAGCACAACATCTATAATTTTTAAAGTAGATTACATATTTTCTGTAGGATTACTTTAAATACTGCTTATACATTAATAGTACAAAAGTAGCTTAATATGGAATTAATGTGTATTAGAGAATAAAATTTCTAAATTTGTGGAATTTTAAGATATAACTGTTTTAAGCACCTTTGAAATCAATCCTCTAATTACAGAAAATATTCAATAAAATATCTGCCATGTCACCTTAAACTAATTCTCAACTTCCAATATAAGATATTCTCAAATATTTTAGTAATTATGCTAGAAATTAATGGCCACAATGAATAAAGCATTATAAAGAATCTTCACATTTAAAAAAAGTTATTAAAATCAATTTTTCAAAAATGGAAAGAAGTTACAAGGGTACAAGATATTTATAAAAATCTTTATATTTTCAAAGTAAATTTAAGGAACTTCATTAATTTCAAAGATATTTTACCTTGTAACTATGAGCCCATTTTCATTATATGCATTTTTATCTTATTCTTGATGAAATACTAATTGCAATTGCATGTTTGATTATTCTCTATATAATTTATACTCATTTTAAAATATCAGAATTATTTGAAAGACACAACGACTTACATATTTTAGTATGGGGTATTACTTTTCAAAGATTTTTTTAGGCTTTCTCAGAATTGATGATGAGTCTAATAGCTAAAAATCACATTTCAGAGATACCCAAAACGAAAAACAGCATTAGTCACTATACTTTATACTTTCTGGTCTTAGCTCATAGTCATATAAAAATTGAAACTAAGATTATATTACCAAATCTACTCAGTGATTGAAAATACATATTTGTTTTAAATGTAATAATTAAGAACAAGTATAATTATACTGGTATTCTTTGCAGAACACAGTAATTGAGTTTCTGAAACCTCAGTATCTTACCAAATTATGTAATATATAAACTTAATTTTCTGGAGGGACTCATTGCATTAAGATGATCATTCAGCAAATCTTTTGCATTTTGAAAATAAGCATTCACTCTCTATTCTGATTTTTAAAATTGGACTTCTTAAAGCAGAAAGCACCCATATTTGCAAAATAATAACATGTATTTCACCTGATGAGAAATAGGTACTGTCACTCAATTATGTTTTAAAAGGGAGAGGGACTTAAATATTTTTTATAAAATCTGTCTGCCTACCAATATGACATACCTATATTTTAATGATCTAAAGTATGTGAACATACACACAAACCTTATTCCCTTTGAGTGTTGATCCCTTGGGCATATCAGGATAACAGAAAAGTTATCACTTTAAAATGAGGATTCTTTGTAAAAAAGATTCTTTTAAAAAGTCTGAGGGCTTTCAAAATTAAATTTATGGATACTTTAATATTATCTGTAAGATTGCTTTACATACTGCTTAGACATTCATTCATTATAGTACCAAAGTAACTTAATATGGAATTAGTACATATTAGAGATTAAATATCTACATTTGTGGATGTCAAGATAAAGCAGTTTTGAGCACCACTGTTAGTGGTCTAAATCTAGAACATACCTTCCAAATAATCTCCATCTAAGTAGACCTTGTTTTAAAATAGAAGATATTCTCAAAATTATTAGTAGTTAACACTGGTAATTAATGACCACAATTAACTAAACATCATAGAAAATACACACATATATTTTTAAATGTTCCCTGAATGAACTAGTATAATTGGAAAATAAGGACCTCGCACAGATGATTGAAAATATCTTTCACATGCCGACTAATAAATATTTCCTCCTGTTAAGCCATGTGCTGTATTGTAACAAAGTTCTATGAGATGTTCCTCCCTGCTGTCAAGTTTCGTCCCGTATTTCTGGATTCTGACTTCAGCTTGCCTTAGTGCTGTCATTTCCCACACAAATCCCAAGTGAGCTCGAGTTGAAATGTGGCCTCAGAGTTTACTAGCGTTGTGCTTGTCTTTCTGGATTACAGTGACTTTTGAGAAAATGCATTCAAACACATACTTTCATTCAGCAAGTGTCATGCGCCTCTATCTGAACAGTACCAGTTCATATTAATATACAGCAGTAGTAATATTGCTCCCTATATTTTTCTAATTACCTTGATACATTTGGGTTTGGAGAAGGTGAATCTAAGTGAACATTGGCCTCTGTATAGAACCGGACAAATTTGTGGATCTTGTTTCAGCTCTCAGTCCATTAGTTTATTCATAGGTTTGTTAATTACTCCAGTGTATATTACTTGCAAAGTAACTATCTGCATATTCTTGCCAGTTCAAATTTGTACATATACAGACATGTTTCATCAAGTATTGACTATGTAGGGATGATTTTCAAGATTTGGTTTACTTACGAACCATCTGGGAAGCTTATTTAAAAGTAGATTCAAGAGTCCTTTGGTCTCAATTTTGGGTTCATTAAGTTTGGATATAGCCCATGAATCAACATTTTTCAATAGAAATACCCTTCTTCCCCTCCGTCAAGAGATTCCGTTACAGACGGTCTATAGAACGTGCAATGAGAAACTGATCTAGTGGATACAGTCAATGAACTTTTTTGTTGTTTGATATGATATAATATATCCCAAAGCAAGAAAAATGAAATAATAGAAAGTCTAATGTTTACAACAAAAAGAGCGTAAAACAGGTTTCTGAGTTAACCAAGTTCTTTTGAAATGTCTCCTGTAGACAAGGAGAAGTCTTGCTAAGAAGTTTTGGTTAATCCAATTTATAGTACCTTATTTTCTGTTTTTCTTCCTGGAGTCATATTTTACAGGAGCACTTATGATGAACTGCTTAGAGTAGGAAAATTACATAAGTTATGGAATGATTCCAGCATAGACCTGGGGACATGGTTTCGTTGGGGTTTCATTTTATCCCACAGGGATGTTGTGGCAGTAAAAATTGGGATATCCTCTGAAAGTGCTTTAATTTTTTTCTTTTGTCACACTTAACAGGAATATTTGAAAGCAGACACTTGAGTTTACATACGAAATTTTCCTTCCAAATACAATTAGAGCCTCTAACCCACTTGCATTTTGTCTAGCTATAGGTGAAGAAACAAGCAATTTCTTTAGCTTTGGGAAATTGCCTACCAACAGTAAAAATGGATGTTTCTCACAAGACAGTAAAGTCAAAGGCTTGGAGAGAAAGGCGATAAAGCTACAAATGTATTGTAAGCCAAAATATTTGCTATATCAATACAAAGCATTACATCTTTTGTTTTTAAGATGGATATTTAAGCAAGGGCAAACATCAATGTGATCTGGCTGGGGATGTAGAGCAAATTACTCCCTCGTCTTTAATTTTCTTCCATGTGAATATAAAAATGTAGGAGGAAAACAAAAACGTTTTGTGCATACACGTGAATCTCTGCTAAGTTGGGCTGGGAGCAGGAATACGAGGGAGAGACAAAGAACAGCTATGTAAACACTAGAAATTTCAGTACATGTTTACATGCTTTTGTGTAAATGAAGCATAAAGTGTTGGAAAATCTACAAGATTTAAAAACTTTCGGTTATATTGAGAAGTATGAAAATATTTGAAACAGCACAGTTTTGTTGGTTTTACATTAATTCATTGTATAAACAAATCACAACCAAATTGAAAATCAGTGTTGACAATTATTAGGGTTTTGTGCTTTGGAAATAAACTTCCCCATTTCAAATACTTAATAAAATGGCAGTGTTACACTAAAGATGATTTGTTTAGCCGTGGTAATGATTTTCATATAATTTGACTAAATTTGACTTAATTTTTATATGTAAGAACCATTCGAAAGTGGTACAAAGTCATAGCTTTATTGTATTTTTTTCTTCTTGGTTGAAAATGTGCAAAGACGTATAATTAATATAGCAATTATTTGCATTTTAACATCGAAAATAGTCAATATCAAAGAGGTATTAAAATGCTTCTGAATGGTTTAAAACTTCTTGTATAAATAGTAATCTGTTTAGATTTTTGTATATTACAATATCATTGACAACTTATTTAGCCATTTCTAAGTAGAAACCTTAAAATTAGTGAAGTTGAATAGTGAATACACATTAACAGAAGAGTGATCACAAAACTTGCCAATTATTTTCAATCTGAAAAATAATAGTTTTTGTGAAGTAAAGCCTTATTCAGGATTTTTAAAAGGTATTTTATAAACACTTTTCAAAAACTGAAATGCTTAAACTGTTCTTAAATATGAATTTCTTTTGGAATGAATATATTGTGATTTTCTTTTTCAATGGTTTTATGTTCAGTAATTTCAGAGAAAATATCCTTAACAATAATAACAAAAATATATATTTTTGATATATGTATATATCAAATTGCTCTAAAAATTTTAAATACACAGTGGGAAAAAATACAACAGTGTTCTAATGGAGGTAAATTAAATCTAGTGACTTTATCATACCTTTTAATTTTTTAGTTTCTGTCTGCAAAAGACAATTGAATGCCTTATATTAATATAGGATGAATTTGTTTATATCAGAATATAAACTTAAAATTCCATATATATAAAATTTTAATTTCTTAAAAATTTACTTTTTCTAAAATTGTCAGATGGTGTTTATTTAGCCCACTATTTTTTTCCCTTAAGTGCTGTCATGTTTAAGTGTTCATTACCAACATTTGTTTTGGGACTCTATTTCAAGAATTAAGTATAGAATATTATTAATATTGATATCATTAAATGTTATTAATATTATTAAAATTGAAATTAACCTTACAAAATTAATTTAATGAAAGATAACATAATATAGGGTTAGAAAACAATAGCATGCATAAGCTTCGTATGTCAGGTGGCCCTAGTTGCAAGTTTCACAATTGCTCCCTTACTAATTCTGTGATTTGAGAACAGTAGCTTCCTTCTTCCAAATATCGGATCCATCATCAGAAAACTGGGAATTATAACAATACTTATATGATAGGGTGTTGTGGATATTAAGTAGAATGATTTATGTAAAGTGCTTTGTATATCTCATAGACGATTAGAGCTAGAAAAAAAGATTTTTTAAACATAATTCATATCATTTTTATATCAGTTTCTTTCCTGTGTTCATCTGGCACATGAGGTTTATTTTAGTATATGTAAAAAGAAATTGGCGTTAGGAGTTTAAATGTTTAGTCTTTTATCATAAGTGTCTTATATAGAAATGCGCCAAATATTTAGAAATCATTTCAGCATATAGCCTTTACTTGATATTTAAGTCCTGCTTCTAATTTTTTCCTTTTTTAAAAAAAAGTCACACCTTTCTCAAAAGATATTATCTCATGAACCTTAATTTATGCAGTGCTTTAGAAAGACTCTTTGCCTTTTTTTACCTAATTGCCCTCATTATAAGAGAACATTATAACGTTCAAATTTTTCTAATAATTTGAAGAAATTATTTTCAGCAATTGAAATAGTCAAATGCTTTCTAGAAAATATCAAAAGCGAAAAGCATACCTGCCTTTCTTTCATACGGGTTTGATTTTGTTGGCTTGCTGCCTCCCGATGTACACTTGCAGACATTCTTAGGTCTTTCGGCAGCCTGGAGAAGGCGGTATCTGGCTTGTATGGACATCCAGGCTTTATTGGCCCCGTGAATCTCAACCAGTAATGAGATTAAGATATGTAGCATTCCAAGGCCAGCTCAAAGAAAGCAACCGTTTTCTAGAGCTTGTCCAGGTCCATGCATTTTCATATTATCGTGAATTATTTTATCTTCTCACAATTCAGAGAATTCAAACTTAATAACATAAGCAAAAATATCAAGAGAGGAAAAAAGGGAACATTTCTTTCTTTCTTTTTTTTTTCTACCAGGCTATAGTCTAATGTTCTTCTTCTTTTGGATTTTTGATTTTTTGTGATCTGAAACTTTCTCAAATAACATTGTTAGTATTTTGATACCATCTGACTCCTAACATCTCAGTGCCTGGGTTTAGGGCATTTTTGTTTTTTTATAGAAATAAGTTTAAGGTAGGAAACACATCTCTGCTCATAGAGAGCTGAAACACAAAAGGGCCAAACAAACTCCAAGCAACTCTGTTTTGATAAGGAAAATTAAGAGCATGACAGGGGTTATTCTCCAATGTAAGAGCTTTTAATTGAAAGACAATCCAAAAAACATACATTTAAAAAAAAATCACAAAAGCAACATTTCTTTTATAATAAAGTTCAGACTATTTGCTCATGAAGCTATTCCTTTATTCACCAAGAAACAACCATAGTAGTTCCTTTAGAAATGCTATCTTTGTTTAAAACACTCTTTCTAACCATAAAGGGTAATATCACCAAAATCTACACATTTATAAATTATTTTCTAAATTCTGATGGTTTCTTTAGTAATCAGGTTTAAATAGTTTTCAGTTAAAAAAAGACAAGAAAAGTCATATGTGCTTTTTACTGGTTTTATAATGATTTCAGGATTTTCACAATTTTAGTTCCCTCTGTCACTGACTGTTTAAATGTGCATACTATCAACATAGTTTCGTTGTTTATTATTTTCCTTATAAGCCCTCCCCCCCCAAAAAAAATTAGAAGAAATGTTTTTAACACTTGTAGGTTAACATAGGCTTATTTTAGGGGCTTTTACTATCAAATATTCTGAAAATCAAATTTCCTTTAATATTTATTTTGATTGTTGAAAATATTCAAGATAAAGAACGTGGGATTGCATAGGTCAAAATAAATAAATACTCATGAATAATTGTTTTTTAGATTTAGTGATATTCTTTCCAGATATTTTTTATGTAACGTACATAGAATAGTATTAACATTTATGTGTATTTAAAATGTGCAGTTTACTGTGCCAAGTGCTTTCTGTATGTTACTTAACAATCACAATAATGCCATGAGGTAGACAATGTTATTATTTTTACATGATAGAAAAGGACATAGATCCTTGTAGAATAATATTTATCTAGATTACATGATTGATACTTAAGAGTCAGATTCTTAAACCTTATATTGTGTATGCAATGCAGACACATTAAAATACACATTTATATTAATATGTGCTCACTTGCATATATATGCAATTTTCACAAAATAAATAAAGCTTTAAAATTAATATCAGGGGCTTCTGCTTCTAGTCATGATAGAATAACTACTATTTCCTTATTCCTCCATATTAAACAATTATAAAACCAGACAAAGTGTATGTCAGCTTTTCAGGGACTGGACAAAAGGCAGCAAGGGACTTTGGTTGTCGAGAGAAGGGGAACAAGCAGGATGAGCCCTGTGGTTCATGCTGGCTGTCTTCACGGTGACAGTTCCCTGTCCAGCTTGTGCGGAGGTGGCACTCAAGTGGAGAGTGAAAGGTAGCGATCTCACTGATCTGAGGAGGAAGACATTGGGGTTGGGGCTGCTGAGGCGGCTAGGATTTGGGGGGCAGTGTGCCAAAGGAAGGCAGCTGAGCAGGGGGCGTGGGCAGAAGTTTACAGGTATGTTTTCTTGAATCCTTAGCTGAGAATTGGGCCGCTCTTGCATGTGAGAGTGCTTGCCGTATGTCTGAGAACTGAATAGGCAAAGAGAGGTCAGACAGAGCTGGGCCACATCTGAGCTCCAGCCCAGCCAAAGAGAATAAACCTTCCTGAGTTCCTTGAGCATTGAGAGACCTGAAAAAAGTCAAACACTAAGAGTAATGACGACATACTGAGTTGAGAGCCACCTGTAAGATTGGGAGCAAAATCAAAATAAACCCAGCTTAGCAAAGCATAAAACCATGCCTGCAAAAGTGAAGTGGGTCTACCAATAGTTTAAGTCCTGACGAGAAAGTCAATGTCCTTGAGAGACGACAACATAAGCCAACCTTCCTACAAAGAATCAAACATAATACTTACCATATAATAAAAAATTACTACTCATGCAAAGAAGAAGGAAAATGTGACCTCAAATCAAGATAAAAGAGCAACCAATAGAAACAGATTCCATTTTACTCAGATGCTGGAACTAGCCAAGAATGACTTTTTAAAAAGTAATTATTATACATACTTTATGAACTTATAGGAAAAGGGCACAAGGAATAAACAGGTGAGAAATCTCAGCAGAAATGTTGACACTAGAAAAAGAATCAAAGGAATGTCTAGAACTGAAAATACAATATATGAGATTTTTTAAAAAATCACTAGATGGGACTAACAGCTGATTGAACAATGCACAAGGAAAAGTCGGTGAACTTGAAGATTGTTGATAGTAATTATCCACACTGAGAATTAGAGATTTTTTTTTTTTAAAAAAAGGAAAACAAAATGAAAAGATCTTCAGTGACTGGTGAGACAATATAAAATGATAAAACATGTCATCAGAATTTCTGAAAGAGAGGAGAGAGAGAATGAGAAAGAAAAAAAGGTTTAAAAAATAATGTCTATTTTTCTTTCAAATGGTTAAAAATATGAGCCTACAATATAAGTTTGGAAAATGTCAGGCTGAAAAAACAAGTTCAAGTAAATAAAAGCTGATAATATGTTCCCAGCAGACCTACACTATAAGACCTGTAAGAATCAGTCTGAAAGGAACTTCGAAGGAATATCAGATTTATAGGAAGGAATAAAGAACACCAGAAATGTTAAATATGTGAGTAAATATGTAAGATTGTCTTCTTTTTGTTAATTTTTAGAAAGACAATCAACTATTTAAACCAAAAATATAATGTAGCATAGGGTTTATAACATGCAAAGAAGTAATATCACATGAAAATAAGCACAAAGGATGGAATACAGTGTTATAGGTTTCACCCTTTTCGCAAGAAGTGATACAATATTGATTGTCAATAGACTGTAATAAATTAGGGAGACATTGTTTTAATTCCAAGATTAATCACTAAATTAAAAAAATTAAATCAAGGAGGTTTAGCTGAAAAGCTAATAGAGGACATAAAATGAAATACTGAAATACATTTGACTAAGGAGAAACAAAGGAATCTAAAGCAGTTGGGACAAATAGAATGTGGTAGTATGATGGTCAATTTAAACCCACATATATTACTGCTTACTGAATTATTAATAATAAGTGTACTATATCCCCCAGTGAAAATGCAGAGATCATCAGCCTGGATAAAGAGCTAAGACTCATATCCTAACTATAAGATAGGTTGAAATGAAAAGGGTAAGAAAATATATTACATGCAAAAAATAAGCTCAAGAAAGTTGATATGACACAATGATATAAGTGCATTCATCAGGAAGACATAAAAATTGTAAATAGATGTGCGTTTAAAAACAGTTTTAAAATAAAAACTGACAAAAATAAAATAAATCAGACAAAGGAGTGATCATCATTGATATTTTATTACATCTCAATAATTGATAGAAAAAGACAAAATCAGTAGAAATACAGAAGACTTTAACAGTGTCAGCATTTATTGTAGATTGAAATTTATAGTACACCCAACACTGCGGAAAACTAATTCCAGTGCAGATGAAACGTTCATTAAACTGTGCTGGGTCAACTTGCTGTACTCTGAGCACAGCAGGATTGAATCAGAAATCAATAACAATATGACATTTAGGAAAATTCCAAAATATGGAAATTAAGCAATTCTTAATAACAAATGGGTCAAAGGAAAATCAAAAGGAAACTTAAAAAATTCAAACTAAGAGAATGAAAATACAACACAAAACTTGGGGATGTAGCCAAAGCACTGCTTAAAGTGAAATTTGGAGCTTTAAACAAAAGAATTTTTAAATTATTCATATCTATATTTCCACCTGAAAAATCTAGAAAGCAAATGCAAATTAAATCCAAATAAGTAAAAAGAAGGAAATAATGCATATAAGAAGAGGGATCAATGAAATAGAAAGCTAACAGAATATTAGCAATCCTGAAACCAATAAATTTCTAGTGAAACTGACAAAGAGAAAGGTAGATAAACCCAAATGACCAATATTAGAAAGGGAAGACAGGACCAGATTCACTACAGATCTTACAGACACAAAGGATAACAAAAGAATTTTACAAATAATGTTATGTTAACATACTTGATGACTTGGATATAATGGAAAAAAATTCTAGCAAAACATATCATACCAGAGATAAAACAAAAAGAAATGGTATATCTGAATAGGTCTTTATTTTTTAAAGAAATTGATTTTTCAAACAAAATCTTTCTCTAAAAGACATCAGATTTATATGGTTTTAATGGGTGAATTATATCACATTTTTTACGGAAGAAATAATGCCACATGTAACAAACCCTTTCAGAAAATAGAGAAAAGAGAACACTCAGATCATTTTGAGGCTAGCATAGCTCTGATATCAAAACCTGACAAAGACATTAAAACAAAAAAAATTACAGATGAATATCCCTTATGAACATAGATACACATATTCTCAACAAAGTATTATTACATTAAATCTGTATGACCCAATGCAATCTCAATCAAATTTCTAATAGGCTTAAAAAAAAAAGAAATGAGCTAATTCTACAATTTGTATGGAAACAATTACCTAGAATGGTCAAACTCATCTGGGAAAAGGACAGTACCGTGAAATTACAGTATCTGATTTCAATACTTATCATAAGGCCACCATAACCAAGACAATGTGGTATTAACAGAAAAGTAGACAAACAGATCAGTGGAAGGATTAAATTCCAGAAATATATCTGGTTAATTAGTTTTCAAAAAAGGCATCAAGGTAATTTGATATAGAAAGGAAAATGTTGTCAAGAATTGGTGCTGGAACAATTAGATAAATGCAAAGAAAAAGCATGAACTTTTACCTTCATATAACAAAAATTATTTTGAAATGAATTTTTGGAAAAACAATATATTATGAAACATTTAGAAGAAAATGTAGAATATGTTCACAACCTTGGGCAGGCAAAAGTTCCCTAGAGATAACAAAAATAACTAAGGAGAACAGAAAAATTTGGTAAACTGTACCTCATTAAAATTACAAACTTCTCAGAAAATGAAAAGACAGTGAAAAGAAAATTTAAAAATGTAAAGGCATGCCACTGACTGGAAGAAATATGTGCAATATATCTGACAAAGGTCTTGTATCTGGAATGTTTACAAGCCCCTATGAATCAAATTTTTAAAAGCACAAATAACAATAAAAAGACAAAATATTTCAATAGACAATTTCCAGAAGGAAATAAACAAATGATAAATGCGTGCGAACAGGTGTTCATCATTAGCCATCAGAGAGATGCAAATTAGAACAACACTGAAAGATTCCACCAACCAGAATGGCCAAAATGTGGCCAGGAATGTAGAGTAGCTGGAAATCTCGAATATTGCTCATAGGAATGAAAAATTTTACAGTCACTTTGGAGAAAATGGCAGCTTCTTATAAAGTTCAGGATGTTCCTACCTTATGGCCTAGCAATTCTTAGATATTTTCCCAAGAGAAATAAAACATGTATCCATAAATATTTGTATATAAAAACAGTTTCACCAAAAATAAACCAAATAGAAATTTGGTTTATAACTATAAACCAAAATTATAATCGCTAGAACTTATAAATAAATGGTGGTATATTTACATAGTGGAATAGTATTCAACATTAAAAATGAATTAAGTACTGATACCCTGACAATTTGGATGAATCTCATTGTTATAGACTGAATTCTCCGTCCCCCATTCGTATGTCGATGCCATGATTTGGAGGTGGGCCTTTCTATGGGTAAGGGAAGTTATAAGAGGTCATAAAGGGTGGATTTCTAATCCAGTAGGACTTGCAAGAATAGGAGAAGAGATCTCTCTCTCTCTCTCTCTCTCTCTCTCTCTCTCTCTCTCTCCCCCCTTCCCCGCAACCCTCTCTCCTCTGCACAGGTCCACAAACATGCACTCAGGAAAGGCCATGTGAGGACACAATGAGAAGGTAGCCATCTGCAACCTTCTGCAAGGAGAGAGCTCTCACCAGACACTGATCCCCTGACACCTTGATCTTGAATTTTCCAGCTTTCATGACTGTGAGAAAGTAACTTTCTGCTATTTAAGTCATCCAGTCTACAATGTTTTATTATGGCATTCTAGACCAACTAAGACACACAAACATTGTGTTGAAGAAAAGAAACCAGAAACGAATGACTACATACTATACTAATTTAATCATAAGAAATTCCAAAATACACAAAACTAATCCCTGGTAATAGAAATCAGAACACAGTGGGGGTGGTGAGGGATGGATTTGAGGACACTTTTTGGGGTGCTGGAAATATTTTATATTTTCACCGAAGTGTTACATGGGTGTATGCGTTCATCTAAACTCATTACATTGTACATTTAATGTCTGTGCATTTCCCTGCAAATCTGAATTTGAAAAAATAAAATACACATTTTTATATATAAAAATCATGGCTGCATAATGTTACATCATGAGAATATTCAAGGAGTCAAAATTAAATTTGACATCTTTTTATTATTCCTGAAGTGAAATGATTAAATTTTATGGAAAAGACACATGAGGTATGAAAGGTAATTCAAGACAGTAACATGGGCGTTTGCGATGGAAATGGCTCAGCTGTGACCTCTGACAAGTCCTCCAAAGTCTGTGCCTGTCATAGCATGACGTTTGACTAATTCTGAGCAAAAACAGAAATTGTCATTTTAATTTCATAGTAGCACTTCAGAAAGCAGAATTTGATCTTTGATGATAAATTTCCTAATCTTGAATATCCATACTCTTCCAAGATAATGATCACATTATCTTTCATCTGATGCACTGAAATTTCCTTTCTCGTCAATATGCCTGTGATATAAAAAGCTAACAATGTGGAGATTTGACCTCAGAATGGCCTTATTATCAACTGGAAAAGTATAGAACTATAACATGAATCTGCTTGTATTCTTTTTTTTTTTTAACGTCTTTATTGAGATAAACACATGACATAAAATTCACCCATTAGAAGAATACAGTGCATTGATTTTTACTGTATTCACTGAGTTGTGCAACCATCCCACTATCCAAGTTTAGAACATTTTCATCACTGCTCCCGAAAACCTGCTTAAGTAGTCACTCCTTGTCCCTCACACCACCCACCCCCCTCACCCATAGGTAATCATCAATCTATTTTCTGTCTTATGGATTTGCCGTTCTGAGCATCACCTATAAATGCAATCATGTACTCTGTGGTCTTCTGTAAAGGGCGTATTTTACTTATTACCATAATGTCCACAAGATTTATCAATATTGTAGCTGTATTAGTCCTTTATTCCCTTTTTAATAAAATAGATTATGTTTTAGAGCATTTTTAGGTTAACAGCGAAAGTGAGTCAAAAGTACAGCAATTTCCCACATACCACCCTCTCCCACTTATGCAGTCTCTCAATATCAATATCAATATCCCGAACCAGATCAGTACACTTGTTATAACAAACAAACCTATGTTGACACATTATCATCACCCAAAATCCATACTTTACACCAGGGCTCATCTGGAGTATTGTACATTCTATTGGTTATGAAAAATGTATAGTGACATGCATCCACCAATATAGAGCATACAGAGTAGTTTCACTGCCCTGAAAATCTTCTGTGCTCCATCTGTCCATCCTTCCCTCCACCATAACCCCTGGAAAACACTGACCCTTTTACTGGCTTATAGTTTTGTCTTTTTCTGAATGTTGTTCAGTTGGAATCATACAGTATGCAGGCTTTCGAGATTGGCTTATTTCACTTAGTAATATAATATACGTTTAAGGTTCCTCTGTGTCTTTTTATGACTGCACAGCTCATTTCTTTTTAACACTGACTAGTACTCCATTGTCTAGATGTATCATAGTTTATTAATTCATCTACTGAAGGACATCTTGGTTGGTTCCGAGTACTGGCAGTTATTAATAATGCTACTAAACACATCTATGCACAGGTTCTTGTGTGGATGTAAGTTCAGTTCATTTGGGTAGATACCAAGGACTGTGATTGTGGGATGGTATAGTGAGAGTATGTTTAGTTCAGTAAGAACCTGCCAAACTATCTTCTAAAGTGGCTGTGCCAGTTTTCATTCCCACCACCAAGGAACGAGAGTTCCTGTTGCTTTATATTCTCAGAGGCGTTTGGAGCTTTAAGTTGTTTTTTTCTTTTTTCTTTCTTTGTGTGTGTGTGTGTGTGTGTGTGTGTGTGTGTGTGTGTGTGTGCGCGCGCGCAGATTTTAGCCATTTTAATAGGTGTGCAGTGGTATCTCATTGCTGCCTTATTTGCAACTAATGCCATATGATGTTGAGCACCTTTTCAAATGCTTCTTTGCCATCCATCTTCTTTAGTGAGGTGTCTGTTCAGACCTTTGGTCCACTTTTTAATTGGGTTGCTAGCTTATTGTTGACTTTTAAGACCTCTTTGTATTTATTTATTTTTTTCCTTTTGACCCCTTTACCTAATTTATATATGTTCTTTATATTTTCAATAACAGTTCTTTATCAAATGTGTCTTTTGCAAATGTTTTTTTCCTGTGTGTAGTTGTCTTTTCATTCTCTTGACATTATTTTTCACAGAGAAGTTTTTAATTTTATTGAAAGCCAGCTTATTAATTCTTTTCTCATGAATTATGCTTTTGGGATTGTATCTAAAAAGGCATCACTTAACCCAAGGTTATCTAGATTTTCTTCTGTTCTAAAAGTTTTGTACTTTTTCATTTTACATCTAGGTCTGTGATCCATTGTGAGTTAATTTTTGTGACAGATCGAAGGTCTGTGTCTAGATTCAGTTTTCTATATTCCTGAATTTCTGTATTTCTGAATGCACAGTTGTTCCAGTATCGTTTGCTGAAAAGACTGTCTTTTCTCCATTTATTACTTTTGCTCCTTTGTCAAAGATTAGTTAACTATATTTATGTGGGTCTGTTTCTAGGCTTTCTATTCTGTGCCATTGATCTATTTATCTGTTTTTTCACCAATGCCACACTGTCTTAATTACTTTAAATTTATAGTAAGTCTTGAATTTGGGTACTGTCAGTCCTCCAACTTTGTTCTTCTGCCTGCATATATGTTGCCTATTCTGGGTCTTTTGTCTCCCATTTAAACTTTAGAATTAGTTTGTCTTTATCCACAAAATAACTTGCTGGGATTTTGACTGGGATTGCATCTACAGAACAAGTTGGAAAAAATTGACATAATATTGAGTCACCCTATTCATAAACATGGAATATTTGTGATATATTTAGTTCTTCTTTGATTTCATTCATCAGAGTTTTATAGTTTTCCTCATTGATCTTATATATTTTGTTAGATTTATACTTGTCTTTCATTTTTAGAAGTGCTAATATACATAGTAACTGTTTTTGATTTTGAATTTTACTTGTTCATTACCAGTATTTAGGAAAGCAATTGACATTTGTATACTATCCTGTATCTTACAGCCTTACTGTACTTGCTTATTAGTTCCAAGAGGTATTTTTTAATCAACTTTTTCACATTCTACATAGATGATTACGTCACTTACAATTTTAATTTTTCCTTCCCTATGTATGTACATTTTATTTCCTTTTTGGGAGGGGGGGGAGTCTTATTGCATTAGCTAGAACTAGAATAGAAATATGATGTTGAAAAGAACTGATGATAGAGAACTTCCTTGTCTTGTACCTGATCTTAGTGGGAACACTTTGGGTTACATTAAGTGTGATTTTGCAGATATTCTTTCTCAAGTTGAAGAAGTTCTCCTGTATTTCTAGTTTTCTAAGAGTTTTTGTCATGGTTGAGTTGTGATTTTGTCAAATGTTTTCACATACATTCAAACAATCATGTGATTTTTCTTTTTTAGCCTGTTGATGTGATGAATTAATTGAGTTTTGTATATTGAACCAGCCTTTCGTATCTAAGATAAATCTTACCTCATCGTGGTTTATAATTTTTTATACATTTTTAGATTAGATATTGCTAATATTTTGTTGAGGGTTTTTGCTCTGTGTTCATGAGAGATGTTGGTCTATAGTTTTCTTGTATTGTCTTCGTTTTTGGTGTTCGAGGAAAACTGGCCTTAAAAGAATGAGTTAGGAAGTGTTCCCTCTATTTTTACCTTCTGGAAGAGATTGTAGAGAATTTGGTGTAATTTTTTTCTTAAATGTTTGATAGAGTTCACAGGTGAACTCATTTGGACCTGCTGCTTCTCTTTTTGAAAATTTGTTAATTATTTATTTAATTTATTAAATAAAGGCCTATTCAGATTGTCTGTTTCCTATTCTTATGTGAGTTTTGGCAATTTCTGTTTTTCAAGGAATTAGTCCATTTCATTTAGTTTATCAACTTTGTGTGTATAGAATTGTTTATACTATTGCTTTATTATCCTTCTAATGTCTATACTATCCATACTATACTTACTATCCATAGTGTATGAATATACCAAAATGTATGTATTCATTTTTCTATTGATCAGTTTCTAGATTTAAGTTATGACCCTTAGTGCTTCTATGAATGCCCCTATTCTGTCTCTTGGGGCACCTGTGCTAGAGTTTTTTTGGGATACACACCTGAGGGTGGCACTTCTAGGTCATGGGTATTTGTGTATATGCACCTTTTGGGATTTTATTAAATTTCTCTCGTTTGTCTCTTTGTACACATGTGTTAATTTCTCTAGAGTCTGGGTAATGGTTCTCTATTAGGGTGAGTGCTGCCCCACCCAGGTGCATTTGTGAATGTGTGCAGGTGTTTTTACTTGTCATAATGTCTGGGGGGCAGGCATTACCAGCGGTTAGTGGGCAGGAGCAGGGACGTTAAATATCCGGGGTTGTGCAAGATTGTCCTGGTTACCGAATAATTTTCCTACTTAAATTGCCAACGGTTTTCTGTTTTCTGTTAAGTCTCTTGAGTACATACCTAAACATGAAACTGCTGTTCATACCACATGGTATGAACATCTTCAAAGGTGGCCCAGATGGTCATACTGAGCTCCAAAATGATCATACCTACTTACCCTTCCTTCTAACAGTTAGTGTTTCTGTTTTCCTACAGCTTTGACTATACATGGTATTATCATATTTCAAAAAAATCTTTGACCATGTAAAGCGATAGCTGTGTTAATTACTTTATTGTGGTAATCATTTTACTATATATGTATATTAAGCCGTCATGTTGTATACCTTAAAAACATCATGTTATGAGACCTAAAAAAAATATTTTGTCAATTTAAATCTGAAATGACTCATTACTTCAAAAGTTTTCATTTCTCTCATCACTAATGAAGTCGAATTATCATTTTTTTAATTTTCTTATTTATCTGTTTTTTATTATGGATGATTTCTTTAGATATTTTGCTCCATTCTCTCTAGTTATCTTATCCTTTGATATTTTAGTTATTATTTTTTACATCTAGTAATTTAATTTTTTAAATTCAAATCTATTGTTATTTTCCTCCATTCTTACCATTTTCCCCTTATAGTTCCTGAATGTTCTTTTTCTCTCTCTTTAACATTTTGAATAAAATTACGTTTAGTCTTTTAAGTGAATATATTATCTCCACTTCTTGGGGTGTTAATTCTCCTCTTGTTTTTACTTGTTTTTTCTTGGCTCCTTCACGATAGTTTTTTTTTTTTCTTTTTTTTTTAATGTGGCTTACAGTTTTTAATCGTGACCTAGGGCTGCAGAAGGACTCAAATGATGTTTTTTCATTTGCTTCTTAGAGGATCGTAGGTAGGTTTGTCAGTTCAGTTTTAGATTTCTCAGTTTAGGCTTTCTTCATCACTTGGATAGTATAAATTAGGACTTTACAGCATCATGGAGCATAACTTTATGTTTCCATTAATAATGATTTCCCTTCTAACAAAAGTCCCTAGTAGATGACAGACTTTCTTGCCACTTCTGTGGCTGAGTGAGAGAATTTTTCTTGTCACAGTTTAATCTAACTTAACAGCTTTTTGTAGTCTCTAGCTTTATTCAGAAGACTCCAGCTCCCCAATTTCCATGAGCCGAAGGCTTCATTTCTTTCCTTCATAAACTCCTGCTGTTAGCCCAATGCTCTGTCCAACCCTAGACCATGATTATAGCCCCTGTAGACTACAATGGCTTTAGTCTAGATTTTTTCATTCTAGATTTCTTCTTTTTTTCTGCTGCATGATGACTTCATCTCTTTTAGACTGTATTTTGAGGTAATTTTATTTCGTTATATTTTACCTAGCATTTCTATATTTGGAACATCAGAAAGCCTTTTGTGACATTCAGTTAGCCATATTGATGGAAACTTAAATTGTCCAATTTCAATGAAATCTGAATATTAGTAAAAAAAATGCAAAAGAAATATATATGGAATACATGAAAATTGTTAGCTTTTCAAAACAAGTAGCAACCATTATGTATGTTAATTTTAAAAAAAATAGTCAAAAATTGAATAAATTTATATGAGCTATAAGTAAATACATAGGTATCTATCTCCATCTGTATATTTTAAGCCCGTGGTTAACTTAGGGGAAGAGAATTAAAGTGGATCTTTATTATTTCCTTATTATTTGTGTACATAGGCATTTTAAACAAGAAGAAAATGCTAAAACTGATAATAATTTTAAGAGGAAGTGTTCTGTAATGTCCTTGATGAGTATTTTGATAGTTACTAACAGTAGAAACCCTGTGAGCCCAAAAGGCAGATTGACGTTTCACAGATTGTGGTGTAACAGGTAGGTCAGGCAGCGTAGCTAGCCTCAGAGCGAACCCGGGATCCAGGTGCAGGAGCAGGGGGTGGAAGTGAGTGAGAGCAGACTGCATCTTGGATGCCTGCTGGAGACAGGACCACATGGATCAACCGTGACTGCCACCACCCATGAGGGATGTCAGCATCGCCCGGTCCTCCCTGTTACGTCAGCCTCATGGCATTTTGAGTTTTTTCATAGAAGGCCACAGAGTTCTTATGGATTTAAAGATGTTTATGGTACTGTAGGTTGCAGGGATGATAGAGCCGTTCACAAAGGGATTTAAAGGCCAGTTGAATTTCTCTCTCACAGCAGAAACTCACTTCAATTCTGGTAGCCCTGCGCTCCCTTTTTATTTTTTCATTCTTAGTCAGTCTTCTACAAGCTATATTCGATTTATAATCAAATAAGAAGTATGAATGCTTATGATAAATTTTCCTACCCTAAGTTTACTTAACTTATTTTTAATTTTACTTATACATCATTTCTATCATACATTCAACCTAAGTTATTCACATCAACAGACAAAACATGTATTGTGTTGAATGTTAATACATTAAATAGAACTAGGGGAAAAATTCATCCCCTGTCTACATACCAATTCAGCAGTACTTCAGACCACATTATTTTCCTGCAGGGTAAAATACAGTTTGTCAGCTTCTGCATTTTATAATTAACTCGTTACCCATTTATATTTGTCATCTTTTTAGCACTTAGTTCTAGGCAAATAATTTTACACACTGAAAAATCCATTAACCTTCTCTGTGGGGGCATCTTTTTCTTGTAAATTAAATTGCCTAATTAGCTGATCCTTTGGAACTTGATTCTGAGCTTGATCCCCCAAAAGCTTAACCAAAAATGTGTCTCCCTTTAAAATAAACTACTTACAGCCTACTTTATAAAGATAGCAGGTTCAAATTACTATTAGACCAACTGTGAGGCTGCGAATCCTAGGATTTAAGTCACTCACCAGGACACAACTCTTGTTATCTTTAGTTAGTATTTATTTGTCGTGTGTCCACTCAGGTCTTGCAAGTGGGTAGAAAACGCCTGCCTTGCATGAGGGCGATGGCAGTGCGCTTTGGTTGCCTTGCAGACTGCCTTCCACAGAGCAGCCTGTAACCAAAAGCGTGACTTTTTCGAATCAGCTTTCTACACCAAGAAGGAATAAATATACTTCCCGAAGCGTGATTGAGAAGTATTGTTACTTTGAGAATACTCGTGACTTTCATTATGCTTCCTCCTTATATTTAATTTGTGATAACAGGGGTCGTTTCCTATGTACTCTTTTATTCTAATGGATGTGAGTGATGAGGCCTTACCAGACCAGGTGACCGTAGCATAAACGTCAGCGTAACGGGCAGCGTGACTGTTGGCAGTCCGAGTTGAGAGGCTAAGAATTAACAACAGATGGGAGTTAGTGATGAAATGTTGTAAAGTGTTCTCTGCCTTGATTTTTGGCCACTTGAATAAAATGCCCATATAACTGGAAAAAGAAAAAGTGGAAAATTTCTGCTCAAAATATGAACAGATGCTAAAAGGCCTGTGGTTCAGAAGGTGTTTCTTTATGAAGTGGGTTCTCATCTACTGGTTCTCATTTCTGAGTTCTGAAGATTTTTATAGATGAAAGTTGTAGGAAAATAGATGAAAATCATTCATTAACCCTCAGCATTTTTATTCTGAGTCAACACAGAACAAAATGAAGTCCATTATTCAGCAAACATCGTTTGTGTAGACACCAAATTTGAGAGTAAAGTTAAAAATTAATTATTCTTCACTTCATTTTTGGCTTTGAGTCTAATTTTGATGACTAACCTGACATTTAAAAAAAATTGCCTTTTTTTGAAATTTGGAAGGCATATGTATATTGCTGTTAGTTTTTTTATTATTTTTATTAGTTTCAAGCATCTCTACAGTACATTGTTTAGACAGTTGTATAGTTTATAAAATGATAATAAAATGTACCCTTCTTACAGTAAGTTAGTTTGTTTCACCAAACAGAATTGTAAGGAATATGGTGGTGGGGAAGGATGAGAAAGAGGCAGAGAGTGAAATATCACACACTCACAGAGAAATTGGCAGTCTCTCTAGCAAAGAAAAATTGCTAAACATAAAAATAGGCTAGGGATCCTTGTGATAATAGCTGAATAGCAAGGCCAGTAGAAGTTTGTGATTGTATTTCCTATTAGCTGTTTAGGTCATTGATTATGCCATGCTACTGTGCTAGGTACTGAAAATACGGAACCAAATGAAGTATAGTCCCTGTGCAAGTGTAATGGCAGAGAAAAAGACAACAACAAAAAGATACATGCAAACCCATATGATAAACAAACAGAATATCAAAAGTTTTTAGAGGATAAGCTGTGATTTAGGGGAGCTGTGACTCAGTGGGAGAATCAGGGAGGGCTTCCCAGAAGAAGTGACAGATTAACAGGGTTTTGACTGATGAAGATATTTTTTTCTTGTAAGAAGATTGTGTAGCGGGGAGGATATACCAATAAGAGTTAAGATTTTAAGCTGGGTTAAAAGTAGTGGAGTGTAAAACAGGAAAAGATCAGATTTGCATTATTGAAGTGATTCTGATGGTTGTGGGAATGACTGATTAAAAGGCGTTATGATTTATAGACCAGAGGAAACTCATCGCAAGAATCCAGATAGTTATACTAGAGAGGTGAGGGAGAAGGAGGACTTTAAAGTGACTTACGTATGTTAGGTCCAGGTGAATGTTGGTGTCACCAACCCAGAAAAGGAATGCAGGAAAAAAAATTTCAGTCTCGTGATGAGAAATAATTCCATGTTAAAACAAGTGTTAATGTGGTTTTTAAGAACATAATTTGTAAGTTTTAAGTAATGCGGATGTCTATAAATTGATGAAGATGATAGAATAGGAAATTTAGTTTTGCAAATGAAAACAGCTTAGAGAGAACTTTAAAGTAAAAAATAGAGGGAATACTAATGGAAACTTGAAAAATGGCAACATTAGTCATTATGGCAAATAATCATTATTATTTACTTGTCATAAGTGGCCTGTCTTAATGCAGAAGAATTAGATACATGAAAATAATATTTGGATGTGTTTTTAAGCATCCGTGTCTACAAACATCTCAGCTTGAAAAATTAAGCATCAACAAGATTTAGATATGAAATTAAGCACATAGCCAAGGACTTCAAAGAGTTAAGAACGTAGTAGGCTAGGTGAACAGTGAACACGTACCGAGCGATATTTGCTATGACGTAGCAAAAAGGCAATGCTGTGGGTGCAGATGGAGGACCTCCACGTGCATGGAAGAGGGTGGAGTGTACAGAGAAGGCTTCATGGAGATGGAGATGAAACAAAGTTCGTGAAAAACAAGCAGATACGGACAGGAGAGTTGAGTGTTAGGTGAGAACCACAGAGAACCTAGAAGTATTTATGTTCAGCAGTTCACGAGACAGGAGGCAGCTCATTGAAAGTGACAAAGTGGACAAACTGGCTGAGTTCTGATGACGGAGAGCTTTCCTTATCTTTCACAATAAGCGGTTTGGATTTTTTCCTGTAGTCAGTGGAAAATTATGGAAGGATAAAAGCAAGGAAATCACATAATTATATACCTTTTTTCTTGAAACATTACTGAAGTGTGTGTTGGAAAGCATTATGATAGAAGTAGGAAGAAACACACCATGTACATGTATGTAGAGAAATACTTCAAACATACATGATGGGGGAAAGGAATGGGACCTTTCATTTCTGATCTTTTCTTGTACATATATAGATATATAGCTTCAGAATATCTGCTAGGAGCTTTCCATACAATATTTAGTATTGACCAGACAAGACGAAAGGGTATCTGAAAAAGAAATACCTGTACTTTATTTAAATTTCAAAATGCTATGTTATATAACTGCAGAGTATACATATCCTTAAACAGATAAGTTTGCTATTAATAGTTTATCAGTAAGGAAGCACCTATATGTCCTATATTTTGTTACATGTTAAAAATGCCGTGTGTGTGTGTGTATTTCTGAAGCTTTTGTATTTTACAAACGAACAAAAACTCCAGTTTTCATGAACTTTGCAAAATGGCATTTGCAGATCATATCTATCTCTTTAAAAACCGCCTATATTTTAAAAGAATAAAAAGTAAACAAAACAGTTGATTGCTACAGCTTCAGAAGATGATGTTTTTATCACACATTTATTCATGTCTTCTCTCTAGAACGCTACATTTGAAATCAGAAGGGATTCCAAAGCAGGTATAGAAACTACTGACCCAGGGTTTACCCTGAGGTAGTCACATGATTGTCAAGTAAGAAACCTGTAGTTTTTAGGTACTTTGCAAGTTAGTCCCTAGTGTGGAAATCGGCCCAGGCTAAAAATAGAGTATGTGAAGAGGGGAGTCCTGCCCTTGTAGCCAATGGGCTGATTGACAGCTCTGCCCTTGGCTTGGGTCCCCTTGACCTTGGGCAAGGCATCTCATCTTGTGGACTCTGGTTTCTTTCTCTGTGAAGTGAGGGAGTGGAACCAGGGATCCCTAAGCTTCTTTCCTAATAGAGGAGGCTATTTTTATCTGAGCAAAACTGGTACCAGAAAAAGATCACTTCAACTGAATTAATTTAAAATGGTGTGCACAATTTCACAGTTAATATTGGAGAAAAGTTTGACTAGAACGTGTCCCAAAAGATTAAATGGACAATTATCTTTAAATTACCTTATATCTGGCTTCCAAAATTTAGGTTGCTATTTCACTGTATATTCATTCTTAAAATAATGACTGAATTATGTGGACTTTTTCAGCATGGTCACTGTAAGCTAATACCACAGCCTTCATTAACGTTTAATTTTTCAGCACTTTTATAGAAATGGTCAGTGTTGCAAAATTATCTGAACGCTTCAGTAACTTCTTCAAGGTTCTCTCTCAATCCCTTGATATCGAACGCTCCTCTTCTGAAGCCCCTATGAGCTCATCATTCCCATCTATTTTCTTTTTTCAGTTGTTAATTGGTCCAACTCAACCTCATCTCATCTCATTTTTCAATGGCTAACCGTTAGGCTCCAAGTGTTCAAGTGTTCTGAAAGTGTCCTAGTCCACTTTCGACTCTGCACATTATCCTTTATCTTTTCCAAGTTTTCAGTTTGCATTTTTTCATTGAATTGCCAAGTTCCAGCAAGACTGATTATGGTTAAAGAAATGGGAGAATAAGGGGGGTTTTCGAGTGGGGGGTTGGTTTGTATATGTACCCACCTCACTGGCAAGTATTTCTGAGTTGCTTGTACATTCTTTTCCTTCTTCAGTGCTGAAATGTGTGGACTGATATAGTGAAGAGTTGGATAGTGCATCCTTCACTTATAACCTTTCACCCCCGTCCTGTGTGGTCAGTGTAGGGGTCTCATCCTGGACCAGGCTGCTGCTCTGTGCATTATTTTTTATCAAAACAAGATCCAGGTCTAGAGTGGCAGCTCCTTCCCACCACCTCACCTGCCCTCCCTCCTTAGGTCTGTATTTCTCATTGGTCCATCCTGCTGGTTTATGATCTATAGCCAGCGGGACAAAAGGCAGAGAGGATGGGAGAGATGTCAACGATAGGTGAAGGCAAAGCAGAAGAAAACAGAGATTTGTTGGTGGAAGTAGCTTCTATGGAAGTTATAAAACATAAGCCATGTGTTTGGATGTAATGCAGGGTTAGGTTCTCCTTGGAGAGAGAGAGAGACTTCTAGATTTTAGTGTACATTGAAAAACAAATGTGCAGGAGAAGAGAAGAGTGAATCCTCTCTCTCCCCACCACTGGGGGAGCAAGCTGACCCTGTCCACACATGCTCTTGGAGTTGGTCAAGGGCAGGGTACCTGGCATTTCAGTCACAGACCACTCTTCTCACCAAAACATCTCGAGTATCTTTTTCTCCCATCTGGCCCAGTGGGGTCAGGGAGGAACCACAGTGAATTGTTCCTTTTCCTTTCCTTAATTTGTTGTCTGTGCATTTTCAGCTCTCTTTCTGTCTGCTTTGTAGCCTATCTAATCCCTTTCAATTTTGTCCTTGTCTGTCCATATTGGCCTCTTTGTTTCCATGCATTTGGGTCATCTAGCAGTATAGTCATGATGTTTGCAGGATTAGATCTTTGCGCTCTGAAAGAATGGGCTTTTGTACAGTAGGTCTCTCTAGATCGAGCTTACACGCCCTACACTTTAGGAAGTAAATCAGTCCCCACAAAGATAAAGCTGCCAGCCCAATGGTTAGAGGTCAAGGTGACGCCAAAATGCCTCTGTGCCCTAATTCCCCAGATAGCCTCTTCAGCATACCCTGTAAAACTGGACTGTCTTCAGCTCTGCTTCCAGGTGCGAAAGGAAAGGGAAAGGCAGAGAACAGGAGGGAAAGGAGGCGAGAGGGAGAGAATGAACATTTAAAGGGAAACGTAGGAACACAGATACATTTCAAAAGCTAAAACAGTGCCGGTAGCAGAACGGGTCTATCTTTGTAGCCCAAAGCCGAGGGTTTTCTAACCTCAGTGGGGAACAGTGACGGGCTGTGCAAAATGTCTCAGGACGTTGCTCGAGCTGGTGTGTTACCGGGCAGCAGGGCCTAAGATTTACCCAGATTTTAACTCATCTTTAAATAAGAGCGTTTGAAATAGGACTTAGAGAGTTATAAGATGACTTTGAAAAATTTTAATAAAGCTATGTAGCTATGAAGGATTTTTTTTTTTTTAAATGAAATGTCAGTATATCCAAAATGGACAATCACATAAGAAACAGGAATAGCTAGGAAGAAGGTACGAATTATACAAGAACAGGTAAGGAGTAGTCAGCTAATAAGTCTTACTCAAGACGCTGTTATTAAACAGAATAGCATTTAAAAAAAAATCTGGATTGTAATTATAGTTGATGTTACCTGTTAAGCATTTCAGAGACATTTATAAGCTTTTATCTATGGTTATTTATGAAGCTGTGTTTTTAATTTGCATGTAATTATGTCAAATAGTACTTATTTATGTTTTTGTGAAGTATTAGTTCACTGAACTTTGTCAGCAGTATAAAGACTCTACTAAAAATTTACCATAAATATCGCTAGAGGAGATTTTGAGGTTAAAAGTTAGACTAGAATTTGAGTTTTAATATGGATCCCTCACTCTAGTTGTGAGGACATCCTAGGAAATTTAATAGGCTCTTTAAATTTTTTGATTGTTAATCTGTAAACTGTGGTACCGTGGAACAAATTTATATTTCGCAGTATCTGGCACAAAGTAGATGATTGATACATGGTAATGTACATTATAACTAAATCAGCAGATTTTATAAAGGCCCAAATTTTTTATAATCCTTTGTTGAAAGATCTTTATGTAAGAAATTCTAACAATATACAACTTTTCAAAATAGAAACTGATATTTTAATATTGAACCGGTAAATGGATTCTGTCTTTAAAGTTAAGAAGAGAGACACAGAAAACTTTTCACAAAAAGAGCCAGATAATAAATATTTTAGGCTTTATAAGCATATAGTCTCTCTCACTCTATATAACTCTCTGCTATTATATTGTAAAATCATACATAGATAATAAGTAAATAAATGGGCATGGCTGTGTTCCAACAAAACTTTATTTACAAAAACAGGCAGTGGGGCAGATTAGCCTGTGGGCTTTCATTCATCAACCCATGTTGCAGACTGCTTTTCCTTTCTTCCACCCACTTCTCTTTCCAACAAACAAACAAACAAACAAGCCCCGAGTTTATTGGCTCTTAGAAATAGGTGCAGGTTTCTATGCCAAGATCTTCAGTCCGTACACACGAACCCTTACCAAGGAAAGGAAGTTGGAATTAACCCTGGATCGCTCAGAGTTTTCTCAGAGAAACAGAAGTTCTGAAAGTGATACTGAGTAAGGGATTTATTCGAGGATTTGACGCCACACAGGAGGAGCTGGTTAAATCGTCTGTAAGGCCGATGCTTCTGTGTCTGGTGTTTGGCTGAGGTCAGCTGAACGGCAGGTGAAGGAAGAAGGACAACAGGCAGGAAGTGGGAAGATGCAAAGACAAACCTGACCGTGAGGGCCAGCTGGGACCCACGTCAGCCCTGCCCACTTCTGGGCTCTCGACTTTAGTGGTGGAGGGGACTCCTAGGAGAAGCCGAGACCTACTCCGTGGAGCTCTACACACTCCTGGCTGGGGTGTCGCACACTCCTGAGCTAGACAATGGGCAGGAGCTGGAGTGGCTTCAGGCCCCTCCGCTGTACCCACGACAGCCACACCTGAGCCTGCCCCCACCTTCCTCACCTCACCACGGCTGCCACTTCACTTCTCAGCCCTGAGCTGTAGGACAGACTGCCTCGCTGAATTTAACGATCTTCTGCCAAGAAATTCAGAGGACAATGTCAGTTAGTGTCCCTCAAGTTTAAACACGCTACCCTGTCATGCCTTTTAAATATTGCTGACTTTATATTCTGGATGCTACCTCTGCAGGGCACTTACATTCCCTCCGTACTTACAGCCTACTTACCTTTCGGCTGAAAACTTCCAGAAAAGATGACATGACATCCTTAGTTAGGCTACCAGCACCAAAGCTTCTGTTCACTTTGTTCTTCCCCGGACTGAGTGTCTTCTCACTGCTCATTCCTTCCTGTCGCATTCTCTCATGTTTTCTGTTATCTTCAAAATGGCCTGAATCCCACATTTTTTCTGTATTCAAGAGAATTTGCTCTCTTCAGATTCTGAGAACCACCACCAGAGGGCCAACCTGAGCATTACTTGAACACAGACTCACTAGTCAGGTGTAATTGTGAAGCTGGATCTGGCTTGAGAACATTTAAACAAATTTTTGGTGATCTTCATGGTTTTTCTTAGTATTCTTACATATATCCCCTGCACTTGGCAGTCTCCAGCTCATCCTGAGAAAGCCTCCCATGAGGCACGTTTCTTACCTGTGCCACCGTGAAACTAGTTAATGTGCAAGCACACTCAGCCACGGGAACGACAGTGGGAAGACTAGTTAAAGCAAGGCAGCGGGGTCAGCATCCAGCGACAAAGCCTTCGCTCTCTCCTGTGCCGAGGACGGCAAAGCTCATGCTGATAAAAACATACAAACCAACCTCACTGCGGATGTTTGGGAAGCATCCAGGATCGATTGCAGTTCCCCTACCTAAGGTACACGCAGCTTGAAGTGCACTGTCAGCAGCCGGCAGCCGGCACAGACCTGTCCCCTACCTGCTGCAAGTCCTGCAAAATAAGTGAGTAACCCCTGGCAACCCACAGGGTGCTTCTAGACCCGCAGCGTGGGCGTCACCTGGGAGCTTGCAAGGAACGTGGAATCTCAACGCTCAACCTCAAGCTGTCGAATCATCATCTACGTGTTAGCAAGATCCCTTGTCATGTGGGCACCGTCTTAACTCTTGGAGTCTTCTCCTTAGATTGGAAATTACATAATCCACGAAAGGTCAAAGATTAAACTGGATGGTGTCTGCTAAGTGTCTGGCGCAGAAGCCTGGGGCAAAAGAAATTTCTACCACCAAAGAGAATGCAGTGGATATGTTTGTTGCCCTCTGGTCAGCCATGAAGACTGATGGGAGAAGCGTGGACTTTTCCGGGGAATCTGAGAAATGGCACTTTTCCTCAGGGAAGAGCCTGGCCCCGGAACAGCTCGTCCACCTCTGGGAACTGAGCACTGAAAGCGGGTGTCTGGTCGACCCCAGTGCTCTGGAGAAAGCCGGTCCACTGAGACCGCCCCTCCCTGCAGAGGGAGGGAGTGCCCCACGCCTTCGGCCAGATGAGATGCATTTAGTGACAGGGACACATTTATTTGTTGGTATCTCTGCTTCCCACATAAGGAAGATTTTTTTAAAAAACCATGCTTAATTTGTTCATAAGTAAATCCCCAGAAGGAAATCATCCTCCGGGATCTTTGTCATCGAGGTGGACTGTCGTCAGTCTTCGAGGCCTGAAGTTGAAGTCAGCTTGGGGTGGTGCATGCCGTGTCAAGTCCTTCAGGAACGGGCCAGCGTTTCTTTTATTTAAACATACGTGTGTCTCACTCATGATCTGTAACTTTAAAAGTTGCTCAGCTCAACTGTGCTTACTGTGCTGGAGGCTGAGCTTCATGGAAGCAGATGCCTGTGCGCCTGTGAATGGTGTGAAAAAGAGATAAGAAAAAGTGCTCTCCGTGTGCCGGATTACTTGTTATGGTTGATATGTCGCACCGATGTCACCAGAGGAAGAAGTACAGAAGAATGGCAAACTAGCCTTTTCTGTTTTAATGCCAAAGGTAGCTAGGTGTTCACTTATAGAACTCACATGGACCTTAATGTATCAACATAGTGACCTATCTGCTATGAAAAAAGAATGTGTGGACTTTTAATACTAACAATAATAATAAATATAAATTTATAACTGTAGTATTTCAAGCAAATTGTTAGGCAGTACTTTGTAATGAATTTGATCATTGGCTTTCCCAAATGAGATGATTTGTCTGCTTTAATGTTTTCTACCTGAAAATATCCTTAAAACTGTATACTAGCTTTGTATCTTACACTACCCATCTGACACATTCATACTATAAATACATAATGATTTTTGGAACAGTGTTGCAATGTTCTTGTTATCACTCTTTCCAGAAAGTGTACGTACATATATATGTTTTCCAGAATATATATTTAATATAATTTCCAGTGCATATACATATACATGATTTCATGTGTACATATATGTGTACATATATGTATGTGTGTATATATGTGTATGTGTATAGATATATAAAATGCTGGGATCCAGAAAAAAGCCCGTTTCATTTATCTACATCTTTGATTGGTGTGTGTGGCATTTTCCTTTCTTACTAGGTTACAGAAATAACTGCATTACTTGAAACTATACTTCAGAGTCCTCTTAAACGTATTCTACTTCTGTTTATCCAGATTTGAAGACTACACTTTAGTGCACCGTAAACAATGCGTTTGGGTTTTATGGCTGCCGTCTGGTTCCTGAAACTGCCAGGCTTAGCAGGATTGCACTGTGATGGTCATCACTTTGAATCTGACAGAGTGTACGTGTTTGAAAACCACATGGGCAGTGATAATGCACGACCTGCTTTTTACATAGGGCTGGAATCTGCCTTTCGATTATTTCAGTCTCCTGGGGCACCCCAGAGTAATTCAGGGCTCTCTTTCATACTCAGCCCTTAGTCGAGTTATTACAAATGTGCCAAGTCTTCTTTACTTCCGCTAAGCATATTCATTTTCTTAAACTACTCCACACTGCCCGAGTTTTTAGTACATTTTCTATCCCTGGCCTCTGCATGATCTTCTCTAGTTAAACGTCTGTTAACAAATACACCCTGTATGCTGTTTAGTATTTGCATTTGGCTCCTTCTATGTTCACGTTACAGACCTATTCTTGGCTCATATGAAATTGCTATGGTAGATCTTGTCTTTTACTCATTTGCTAAACTTTTTGAATATAATCTCAATATGTGACTTTACATTGGTCACTATTAAGTTTCATTTTACTCATTTGGCCATTTGTATTAGACCATCAAAAAGGCCTCTCATGAAATATTAGTTTAATGTAAGTTCCTTAAAAAAAAAACTATGGTCAAAGACATTTGTAAAATTATTTATACTATATCCATGTCTTGCAGATTTTCGATGACCACTAGATAATCAAAATTTCTGAGAAGTTCTACAGTTAGGAAGCCAATTTAAACTTTATTTATTCAATATTTTCCAAATTTATTTGACTGTTGAATTATTTTTTGAGTAGTACTAGTGATAATACGATAGAGCCGGTGTTCTACTTACTGTAGTTTGTGAGTCGCTAACGTAGTCTATTAGAACTGTTTAACTCTGATTTGATTTTCTAGTAATATTAGCTGCTACTTCAAAATCTGTATAAAATCTAATAGAGGTGATACTAATCTTCATCCAAGATACTGAAAAATGACTTTTTGATCATATTTTATCTCAGCTTATTATCTACCCCATGATGTGTGATATCCTCTGAATATTATTGTTCAACCAGAAATTATTCACCTACCTGACATATCATCTATCCTATACTATATCATCTTGTTCACAGAATTAGAATAAGAATATTATCCTTGGTCTTAAAATCAGGGTATTTCTCCAGTTTTTAAAAATCTAGTGTATAGCAAAGGTCATCTTTGTTTACTTCATTGTACTGTAAAATTTTTGGAACTGCAGAGTAGACAGTACTTTAGACTATATAGAATTAGTAGAATTTAACCCACAGTGGAGATCGGAGTAAACAGAACACATTATGTTTTTCTTTTACATGAAATAACATAGTGCATATATTTGTATTCATTTTGTATAAACTCAAAACTCATGCATAAGGAACGACTATTCTACCTGATGGAAGATCTTATTTGAAATTCGACTAGATTTTATAGTTTTGTCAAAAATATGACAGCAGTGATGATTTCTTCAGGAGCATAAATGATACAAATTAGTCCATATCGGGAGATTTTCTGTGTTTGCTGGAGTTTCCTCGGTGAAATATTTCTTAAAAAAAAATGAAATAGGGCGATCTGAATTTCTTACTTTCATATGTATAGAAATTTGAATAAATAATAACTTCACAGCTTGAAGCTGTTCTAAGTTAAATAATAAGCTTATGTAAAATCTAAACTCTAAATGACATTTCTCTATTAATTATACTGTCTGCAAAGAAAGAAATACAAATACAAACCATTAAATGCTGGAAATGTCATTAGGAGAAAGGTACACAAGTATCATAAGTTTATAATTTTTCACCTGTAAATATGACTTGTACTTAATGAATGTGATGTATTCGTGTGCTTTGTGAATTGTATTAAAATGCCAATAAAATGCATATATACCTAAGTCAGTGTAAACTAAGTATCTAAAACTAAAAGTAGTTTATAACAGCTACTCTTAATCACTTTTTTTTTGTCAAGCTGTTACTCTTCAGTTTATATTGCTACTTTTGGCACTATAAACAGTGTAGTGTTCTAATCCTTCATCCTGTCACTTCCTGAAGTGCTTGTATCCTATTACTGCCTACTCATATTTGAAATCCCATATGTGTTAAGCCTGCAGTAATATCTCGGACTAGAGTTTAAATTGGCACTAGAGATTGATTTTTTTTTTTTTTGCATATTATGGAATAATTGAAGTAGAAAAAAAGATATTTTGTCAGAATAGAGGTGTGCAATCTCTAGAGCTCGCACAATGATGGCATTCTAAATATCCTGAGGCTGAAGTGCCCAGCCCACTATGGCCACTGAGTTCCCAATCATGAGTGGTCTTTAATGGGGGCCTATGTTAAGAGTGAACAGAGGCAATAAGATGAGTCTTCCATATGCTGTGTCCTAAAGTGTCTACACACATGAAAGAGCTGTAGTTCCTGGTCTTTAGGAGTCATCATTTTTACTGGGACTTAATCAACTCTTATTGGCTCCAAGTGACAAGGTAAGTAGTTTACCTTTATAAGCTTTGGTTTCTTAATTTGGATAAGTTGGATGATAATACGTGCTTATTTTTTTTTTTTTGTATGATTGGCCTATATATGCTATGAGACTTTTTCTCCTCTTTTTTTTTTAAAAAAAAAAGTATGTTATCTATCATTAAAACATGACTGTCATTCCCAGTGCTTCCTAGGACCTGTACAATAATCTTGCTTTTATTTCTGTCCTGTGATTCAAAGTGTTAGGTCATTCAGTCACTTATCACCAATTTAATGTTCTTTTCACATACACACACACACACACACTATTCTGTAATATGTCTGCTTTTCTAGAAACACATATTATTAGAATAATGTTATAGATATATGGAAATATTTAAAAAGAAATAGTAGCCTTTTCCTAGAGATTTAAAGCTTTTAAATGCTATGTATTTTAAAAAACTCAAACATTAAAATGTATTTGGGTATCATTCAAGTAGTTTTTTTTTTTCTTCTAAACACAGTATTATATTAGGGCTGGAAAGTTATTGAAAACAAGAGTCTTTAAAATAGCCGTTTACTGCCATCGGTGGTAGGCAGAGTACCCCATCGCAGAAGGAAGCACCATGACTTAGCTATTTTTTCTTAGCCACAGTCTTTTCAGTCCAGTTGTCTACCTATCATTAATAAATCTAGTGTAGTTGGAGGCTTCGTTTGAATATTGTATTTGATAAAATGATATAATAGCTAAAATTCACAGAGTTCTTATTGTAAGTCAAGCACTGTGCTAAATGCATTGTTCTTTGGACATTTGGTGCTGCTAAAATTTCTGTGGTTAAAATTCATTCTTCTAATTGCTTTTTAACTCAAGCATATTTCTGTGAAAATCTGATAGGTAAGAAACATTTCAAAGTAAAATATATACTAAAATAACCTTTCATTTCCACATTTGCAAATCAAAAGGCATAATAGAAATCCACAAATGTAACTGGGGAATTTTATTTGACCTTATTAATATAAGCTAGTATATTAAAATGCACACAGATCAATTAGTTTATGAAGGTGTTTCTCTTTTTAAAGTTCAATCATATCCCAAAGGATTGTATCTTTATATTTATCATGTAGCTGGTTATGTAAAATATTCCTAAATATTTTAAATGCTTTATACAAAAATAAATAAATAAATGCCTCATCTAATTACTATGCAAAGTGTGCTGTTCAGACCAGTAACATCTGTAATGTTGTTGGTGAGGCCCAAACAAACCCGTGGAACTGGAATATGCATTTTAACAAAGCCCCAGCTGATTCATACATACATTCAACAAGTTCCGTCTACTTTTAGAAATAAATTTAAGTGTGTTAAAAACTTATATTATTATAAAGTCATAGAAAGGTATCATATAGAGTGTTAAGATCATAAATATATAACAAAGCATTAAACTTTTCTTTAAATCAGTGGTATTTTGAAACATTTTAAAAATTTATTTATGTCGTGCACTTACACCTTACAATGTCTAGAATATATTTAGAATTACGTGTTACATAAGAGGTTTTAAATTATTTCATGCATTGTTAACAGAATGAATGCGAAAAATTGAGGCAAATTTAAGGAGAGCACTACTTTGCTGCTTAAACTTTGTTGCACCACAAGGGGGTGCTGATGCTTTTGATTTGCAATATTGAAATTTTACATCTAGATAAAATTAAGTTTTCAAAAAGAATGAATATGTGTAATATATAAGTATACCCCATACAGGACAAAATTGTTTAGGTTATTAAAATGGAAACCTGGATTGTAAATTACATTTGCTTTACAAGTTTCTTTTATGTAAAGAAAATGATTTAAAAAACTGACTTCATTTTAATGTTCTTTTCTGAAATTTCTGCAAAGTTTAAAGAAAATATTTAGCATAAAAACATTGAAGAAAATGTGCTGAAATACAAACAGTGAGATCAGCCTGATAGGAAATTGCTTTTGTGTATTTTCTATTTTATTTTCTACCATGGTTATGAGAGATTGCATTTATAACCAGTCTCCCCCCCCACTCTCCCCCCCCCACTCTCCCCCCCCCCCAAATAAGGAAGGTAGAGAGAGAAGGTGGGCAGGGGACAGTGGGGATGGATGGAGGGATGGAGGGAGGGAGAAAGAGAGAAAGAGAAGGAGAGAGGATGGAAGAAAGGTAGTTTGATTGATCCAGCACCCATTTGCCAAGATGTTTTATAGCTAACAAACTTTCCTTGAGACTTACAAATGATTTCAGTGTACTTAGGACACGAGAAATGAAGCTTTTGAAGTGTTTTGAATAGGATTAAATAATATTTACAATGTCTAGATACCCCCTGAACTTTCCTGTCTTCATGTGGTACATACTAAGCTACAGAGAAAGTAATGTGACTTCATTTGGGTTCCTGCTTAAATCAGTGCAATAAATTTTCTTTCAACAGAAACTTCTTATTGAGTGAGATTAAGCCTGAAACAGTACGAATGCGTTCCCCCGTCAGGATACACTAATTCTTTTAGATCAGGGGGGCACCTTGATGTTGTTGCCCTACTAAATCTAGAAGGAACTCCATGGTTTCTAAGAGGCTTCAATAATGTGCTAATAAGTAATTTAGCCCCAGGAGCTGCAGCAAAATATTTAGTGAAATATTTCATTATAGATAAAATGTAACTAAATGTGTATCTATTCTCTAATACTGATCTATAGTCTGAAGGAGAATTTAACTAGTTAGCTGGTTTTGCCTTGGTTTGCTAACATTTTGCCACTAGTATATAAAACATACCTGAATATATATTACTAATACATTTAAATTTCATGCAGTTGTATTTCTAATCAAAATTTGATCTATTGCTCTTTTAATTTTGGTAGAAGATCTTGTTTAGAGGAAAAAATACTATATTGTTCAAAAGTAAAAATCAACTGATCACAATTTCTCAGCATGCTGTTTTTACTTTGCTAATTTGGAGTATTTGCCAGTCTAAGTCCCCAGTTATGTAACATGTAAAATAATCAAATCTGTTTCTTTGTTAAAGAGTAGAGATCCTTAGATGCTCGTAAGGCATAAATACCTCCCTCACTAAAAGAACTCATTACAAGTCTTCCAAAATGGTGCCCCAAATAATTTTCTTTTAAATGTTCAAATGAGAATCAGGGAGTAACATGTATAAAGCTGGTTAGTGTTCCAGACTCTGCCCCTCTGAGTTCTTGTCCCCTTAAAGTTCTGGGACTTTGTTATGATCATAGTCGTGTACATTGTCCTGCTGCTCACAGATGCAGAAACTGCTTTGTCTTGGTTCATCTTGACATAAGTGACAGAATTCTTAAACAATTTTTATCAAATTATATAGCAACAAAAAAATGGAAATCATTGATGAAAGAATTTTTTTTTAATTTACTTTTTTAAAGTATCTTTATTTTTATTTTTATTTTATTTTTTTAGACAAGGCAACCCTTGAGTGACTTCACAGATTGCAAGGACCTTGTTAGCTTACAGTTCCTTATTTTTTTTATTTTTTACTCCTATAACACCTGTTTTTCCTAGGTGATCTCCCATCCAAGTACTAACCAGGCCAGCTTAGCTTCCGAGATCAGACTGGCTGTAGACACATCTTTATTCTTAAAGATGCAACTATAAAGACTGAACAAGTATACTTAGACCTAACTTATAAAGAAACATTAGTTTCAAATAACATAATATAGAGAAATTACTTTTTAAATGGCTGCTCATAAGGGTATTATATTAATTCATAGTAATACAGAAACTGAAATAAAAATATAATGAATAATGGCAAGAGTTGATAAATATAGCGAGAGAGGATTATCCAGTCCCAGAACTATAAAGAATATCTTGCATAAAATCCCCGTAGACCAAGAGCTTATTTTTTCTTAAATGGAGAAAAAGAATATCAGAGTGTTAAGGGATATTGGAAATCACCCAAACCCTGTCTTTTAATCTTATAAAAAGAAAAGATGAAAAAGGAGAGGAAGAAGAAGAGGGAAGGAAGAAAGGAAAGAAGGGAGAGAGGACGGAAGGATGGAAGGAAGCAGATCTGAAGTACTTATTTGATTTGTTAATAGTTTATATTGTATTATGTTAATGTATAATCATCAGACTTGGGACTTTTACTTATTTAATTGGAAGTAATTTTATAAAAGCCAGGTGATTTTATAGTAAATGTTATCAATATAGTTATACTATGGCTTGATCAGGTTGATTCAAGTTCAAGATGTGTTCTTGCTTTAGCATTTAAATTGCAGAAGAGGACAGAAGTTATGAGAATGTGAAGTAATAAAAAATTTGAGTTACTAGCTTCCATCTACCAAATATAATCAGTAAATAATACTAATAAATCATGAGAAGATAGGCTTAATTGTTGCTGAGAAAATAAGAAATTAAAGAATTTGTATCAAAGTAATTCACTTCACATAAAAGACACATTCTTCAGGGATAACTTTTCTTGTGAATAACGAAGAGATACTGATTGTTCTGACGATGGCGTTGCCTACTCTCCGAGCTTTCAGTGTTGAGATCAGGAAGTAAGTCTTTTTCAACTCTGAACCGTCAGTGTCTAGAACATGTTTAGGACCTAGTCGAGGTCCAGTGCAGAAACCCCTGATTTAATACAGGGATTAAGTACTAACAGAACTATTGGAAAGGATGGAGCAAAAGTCAGAGCTTTTGGTTTTCTGAATTTTGCTTCTATTGCTGCAACTCAGAGTTTCTGAAGCAGCTGCTACCACCCAGAGATGAAGAAGCTTCGGGAAACTATCGCCAAGTCAGGACTGTCCTCCAGTTCCAAAGCCGGGTGCCCGCAGTGGAGGCCAGCCCTGGAGGCCTGCCATCACAGAAATCCATATCGCTGAAGCTCGTTTGTCAGGCATTAACCCTGCCAGAGGGAAAGTGTCCTCTGTCACCCTCCTGTCTCCTAAATTTCTTGCTAGGGCATCTTCTTGGCAGAACCAAATTGCATCTAGACTCCTAGCTGCAAGAGAATCTCACGAAAGTCGTTCTCAGTCTTCCAACTTCTGTGAAACTTGGAAAGGCACATAAAAGGACAGGAAGGAGTGCGGAGCAGAAATAGACAACGGTGAAAACGTGTGGGAGAAAAGGAATAATTCGCAGGAAGGAAAATAGTACACAGATGCCTACCATGCATGAGAAACTGTAAAGGGCTTAAGTTATTTAATATATTCAACAACTGGCAAACTATCATCATTTATACTGATACTTAGAGGATTTAAGTAACTTGTTCAAGTTCACATAACTAGTAAATGATAGAGTAAATAAGTAATATTTGAACTCTGAATCAGAAATTTATTCCTATTCATTATATATTGCTAACCTCAATGAACTCTTCATATAAATAATGACCTAGATATATTTAAATTATTACCCATTTCCAAGTTCCCACAGTGATAATTTTCAATACATTAATCCAATTCCATTTCTTTACAAGGCAATAAGTCACATGTATAAATGATTCTTAACAAAAGTATAAATCTATACCCTTATGCGATCAACAGCTATAATGAACTTTATAGTTTGTAACTAATGATACTTAAAGAATCTAAGATTATAAATGATGCCCTTATCAAGTTACAATAAATTCACTGTTTTCCTAAAACAACATCCATTTTCTCACTTCCGTTCCAGTTTGCATTCTTGAGAGGTAGAAATGAAATGGATATCTGGGAAATCCTACATAACATTCTATTATTTATTTAACCAAACCCACACTCATTGCGAGTGGCTTTTACTGACAGTTCTGAGTCTTAAAGCATGTTACTTAAAACTAAGTGAAAACTTTTCAAAAAATTCTGGATATACCTACAGAAGTATGTCATCTATGTGAATGTGATCTGTCACATGAGGGTGATATTTTCATAATGGAAGGGACATGCTTGAAGATTGCTGATGTAGAATACTGAGGACAACTTTTTCTAGCTGTGGATTCATAGGTGATCAGTTGGTGCATTAATTCTTTTTATTTAACAAATATTTGTTATATGCCTAGTATTTGTAATGCATTGCATAGGCAGAATTAGGAAATCTCTCTCTAATTTTTAAGTGATACCGAAGACCAATTAGATCTGCTCCATTTTGCCACCTGAACTCACTTGAGATTGTGCCAGAAGCCCTCCATCCTGATTGAATTCTCTAGGAGAAAGAGAGGTTAGATGGAACCTGATCGTAGAATCACAGCAAGCAGGAGAGCTGAGCAAAACAGTGTTCATGTGGGTTTCCGTTCTCCTTAGGAGGTATTTTATCCCACCAACAGAGATGTATATATCTTTCTATAGAAATTCTACTTATGTGCATATAAATAAATATACATGTCCATGTCTTCAGTGTCCAATCTGTTAGTCACCAAATACACAGAAAGAGCAAACGCATCACAAAGAGAACAGCTGGGAGTCATAAGTCAGAAGCATGGCCAAGATCAAGGTGAAAAACTCGGCAGGTGGAGTGTTCTCTCTGACAAAGTCGTCCAGAAACATTGCTTAAAACTTAGCTCTTATTATAAATCATGACTGTAACTTTCTTTGGTCTTTCTTTCTTTCTTTCTTTCTTTCTTTCTTTCTTTCTTTCTTTCTTTCTTTCTTTCTTTCTTTCTTTCTTTCTTTCCTTCCTCCCTCCCTCCCTCCCTCCCTCCCTCCCTCCCTCCCTCCCTTCCTTCCTTTCTTTCTTTCTTTCTCTGGTTCTTATGGCTTAAAAGTAGATTCGGCATGATATAAACATGAATTGAGTTGTGATGGGACTTAAAGGATTCCATAAAGAACATAGAATTAGAACCCTTTTTCCTCAACCTCTGCAGTTTATTAACATACCAACATCATTTTTTGTTTGTTTTAAAGTAGTGATGTGGAAATAGGACTAGATGAAATAGAATTCCTGGCATCTAATGCAGATTTGTCAGTGTGTACGCTTGGGAGGATGCTTATTCTCTCTAGACCTCAAATATTAGGACATCTGACCTAAGATCCTTTTAAATTACAAAATTCTGTCTTTGAGCTTGATGCTCAGTGTTGGGCTGCAGGTGGGAACTTGAAAGCTAAGATGTGAACTTAGATTGCCCTTAAGATGCTTACAGTTTGATTTATTGAGGAAAATGTGGGGAAAATAGTAGTGTGGTGAGTAGATCTGCAGAACAGAGAAAGAAAACCACGATGTTTAGTATTGATGGATCAGTGAAAAAAGCTTTAAAAGGTGGGTAGGAATTTTATGGGGTAATTTGTGGATTTCGTTTGATCATAAATGGGATAAAAAGTATTTTCTGTATATGGTTAAACAAAAAACTGCATTGTCATATTGGATAAAAGGTGTATATTAGGTAAAATATTGAGACAGTCGTGCAGTTGTTTGTATTTTGTTTTGTCTTGGTTATCTATCGTGGTGTAATAATTATCCTAAAACTTAGTGGCTTCAAATAATGAACATTTATTATCTCACAGTTTTAATGGGTCAGGAATTTGGGATCAGATTAGCTGGTTGCTTTTGGCTCAGGGTCTCTTCTGAGGTTGTAGTCAGGATGTCAGCCAGAGCTGACAGAAGGTGAGACTGGGATATCTGTTTCGAAGGAGGCTCACACACGTGGCTGTTGGCAGGAGGCCTCAGTTTCTCGTCATGTAGACCTCTCCATAAAGCTGCTGAAATGTCCTCATGACGTGGTACTTACTAGCCCCAGAGGGAGCAAGCCAGGAAGAGCGAGAGAAAGAGAGAGACCAATGGAAGCAGAAGCCACAATGCCTTTTATGAGCTGACCTCAGAAGTGACACACCATCACTCCTGTAGTATTCTATTAGTCACCTGGTCCAACCCTGAAACACTGCAGGAAGGGACAGAGAGTGAAGACCAGGGAACAGGCTCATTGGGGAGTGTCTTGGAGGCTGGCTCCACAAATACCAAAACAAAATACAATACTAAGAACTGAAGACAGATAAGATTTTGATTCTAAGTATGTATGTATATATTTAAATACATATAAAGGAAAGGAAAGATTTTTACAGAAGAAGACATTTAACATGTCCTTCATTATACCTTTTATTATTTGCTGAGAAGAATGGAAACTATTACAGTTTAAGAATAAATCTTAAACAGATGGAATATCATTGAAATGGGTTACAAATTCAGATATGCAGTATATTTGACCAGTTTAGGCATAAGTCCAAAAATTAAGTACTTTAAACACTGAAAGATATGAAATATTTCTGAAAAACTACAGTAGTCTTTCTGAGCCAAGAAGCCTTAAAGTTTCTTTCTTTTCACTATATTACATTAATGTTTGCATTCATAGAGTCTAGGTTGTTGTAGCTCATGCGTTATCCTAAGATTCTTGTTTTTTTTTTTTTTCAGAAGTTTTGATGATTTATAAGGCATAAATACAATATGTTTTAAGTTTCTATTTGAACAGCAAATATGAAATGCTCCTATCCACTTTGAAGTCAGTGGACCCCCATGATTTTGCACAGTTGATGATCCCCAGGAATAATTTCTTACTATGTAAGCAATTCTGTATTGCTTGCCTTTTTGCCATGAGCTTTTAGCTTACGGTTTTGAGTATAGGAATGGTCAGACTGAAGTTGTATTGTTTAATTCAGTATGCAATACACATTTCGAAGTACACACGCTGTTCCAAATGAGCTGTAGATATTAGTCCATGTAACAGAGTCTTATGGGTCTTCGTGAATTTGAAGGACTATCATGTGGAAAAAATAGACGGTCTCATTTCACACGGCACTTTACAATTTACAAGGGTGGAGTTAGGGCTAATGACAGTCGCCGAAGACTGATTTCAGCCCTGCAATAAGAAGTACTTCTAAAACTTAGTGCTCTCTAACAATACTAGGCCAGAAGTCAGCAACTTTTTGTGCAAAGGACCACACGATAAATATTTTAAAGTTTGCAGACCATATGGTGTCAGTCGCCACTCTTCAACCTTGGTGTTTGGTGCAGGGCCGCTAGAGACAATATGTAAATGAATGTGTTGTCTATGAATGACTATGATTGTGTTGACTTTATTTGCAATCTAGACAGCAAATTAAATTTGGACTAACCTAATTCACAAGGCTGTGTACTACAAGTGGCCAAACACAAACAAGTAGGTTATCTATCAATCACAGTGACCACAGATTTTGAGGATGAACTAAAGAACATTACTTGAGTTTACTTTAAAATCAAGGGCAGTGTGACAGAAGCTACCTGCCCCCTGCTCTCTTTATCCATAAATGCAATACTCTTTCACATGTCGTTGCATGTTATCTCTCTCCTATTTGGACAGAGGTATCTATCTACTTATACTAGGGAGGTGTAAGATTGATATAGTGGGAATACAGAAAAAGAAAGGAAGGAAGGAAAGGAGAAGGAAGGAGGGAAGGAGAGAGAGAGAGAGAGAAGGAAGAAGCAAAATCTTTAAATATAGACTACAACTTTTCAATTTCTCAGAAACAATTTTATAAAAAAAGATTTTCTTATTCCCTTTTGTTTTCATTAACCTGAAGAGCCTGGCCTTTTAAGCAGGTCATGGAGTTTTACTGTAAAGCCAAGGTCGTGAGAACTGAGGAGGTTCTCATTACACAGGAACAGGAGGAAAATCCAAACAAATCTGACAGAAGAGGACAGTGGAAAGTAGAGGAGAACAGGTAGATGACAGCCCTAATTCTTATCCTCTCTTAAAGCCAACTTCAAGTGATTTAAATCATTAAATTAATAAAGTTGGAATCAATGAAATTGCTAAGATATCCAACTACATATAGAAACCCCCAAGGATTTGGGCCTATAATCGGGATAAAGTTCCAGGCCTTTGGAAGTGCCCAGCCCTTAGCTCAGAGCTTTATCCAGTGTGATGTGAGAGCAGTAAGGCTCCACTGGCAGAAGGAAGTGTCTAGTGATGGAGCTGAGGCGGCTCCAACTTTCCATAGCCAGCAATATTTCCATGTCCCCAGAGATGGGCCTTGCACCAGTTAAGGCAGCTGAAGGACTGGTAGAAGCTGGCGTTAGAGTAAGATTCTCTAGTGTGCGGGGACTCTCCCTGGCATTAGTGGACACCAGCATCACATTCTCAAAAGCCCAGTGCGATCCATCTCACAGCTGAGGACACTAGGGATTCAAGGCCAGGATCAGACCAGGCACACTGCAGAAGAAACCCCTGAGAAAGTGCCACGTGGACTTGAGGCCCCTCCCTCTATTGCTGACACAAGGTTAAGAGGTCATGCGAGGCCCCCTGTACACCCTGTCACCATCTTGGAATAATTGAGGGGAGGGAAGAAATATCTGATTAACTGATATTTAATGTGAAAGAGTCAAAGTCTTTACGAGAAAACCACTGAACTGAAAACCCTCCAACTCCTTTATCTGGCAAAATAATGTTACTGATGATTTCTTTGCTTTTTTCCATTAGTCAGTGGGATAGAGACCTTGAGAAGAAGACTAGATATAAAATAAAGAAGCTACATTTTCTTAGCACATTTGGACATAGCAAATAAAATGTTAACCATCCATCAAGTTTAAGCATTCTTGAAAAAAACTCACACTGTTGCTCTAATGATAACTCTGAGCCCCAGCACACTGATGAAATAAATGGTATTGATTTCACTCCCACGGCGAGGGTGGACGGGGGAAAAGTAAAAATACTTCAGTGTGCCTAATACTTCATGATTAATAGCTTTGGTGGGAGATGAGCTAAGCTATAGGCTAATTTAACATATTTTCCCCTGCACATTGTAACTAACGTATGTGCACAGACAACCCAGAGTTGACTAACGTATATATGTTTCACCAGCACCAGTGCCGGGCACGCCATCGAGTGCTGTTACCTGTATGTGTTCGTGTCATTCTCACGAACATTATTACTTGCATTTCTCAGATGAATAAAGTACAGTTTAGAGAACTTAAGAATTTAGATGAACTTCCCGTGATCAGGCCATTACTAAAGGCTGGCCCCAGGAGCTTTGTCACGTCATGATCTGAGAGCTCTGTCATGAGTAAGATTGTTGGTTCTTAAATTGAAATATATGTAAATATGCCAGGGTGAGATTACTGTCAAAAAAAAAAAGAAAAAGAAAATAATCTCTCAAAGAAGTAAATAATCCCTTCCTGACTTACCTTTTCTTTTCTTTTTTTTTTTTTTTTTTTTGTTTTAAACTTGTAAGTGTGTAAATTTGGTTGTGGATCATATGCCTCAGTTCATAACTCATTCTTCTGTGGGTGTCAAAGCCCTCTCCATTCATTGTGTGGTTATTTCTTTCCTTTCATCCTCTGTATTTTCTCTCTTGACATTCTCCACATAGGTGTTCACAGTAATGTCTTTAAACTTTTTAAAAATTATAATTAATTCTTTGGTTTCACAAAAAATTTTTTGGGTGGTTTAATTGGAATTGCATTTAATCTGTAGATCAATGTAGTGTAGTTCTCTGTTTGACTCTTTTGTAACTTAATTTGTTTTCACGTGTTTCTCCACAAAGATCTGAGATTTCTTCATTAAGTTAATTTCTGGATAAAGTATTGTTTTGGTTTTCGCTGTGGTTGTATCTTATTTTCTAAAATTTAATTGGTTATAGCTCACAGATGGGGCGGTTTTGAATTTTAAAGGGTCATCTTTTATCCTATAAATCTGCTGAGATCTCTCTGTTTTAAATCTGTTAGGCTTTCTCTGTAGCTTATTAAATGCATAATTGCATTTTTGTCTCTTCTTCTCTAATCCTACATCACTGGTTATTTTTTCTGTTTTCTTTCACATGTCAAACATTAGCAATTATGGTGCATGTCCTTGTCTTGTCCCCATTCCTAAGGGGAATGCATCTAAATTATCTTTTAAATGTGATGTTTGCTGTAAGTTTTTGGCGTCTAACCTTTATCAAGTTACAAATTCCTTTTCTGTTGTTATTTTTTCCTGAGAGTTGTTAATCAGAAATATTTGTTCAATATTATTAAATGCTGTCATGTCTGTTTTATCAACATGTCATTTTCTCCCAATAGTCCATTAATGTAGTCAGTTCTACTGAAATTTTGAAATGAAAACTTATTTCATCGTGTATTATTGCCTTAGTATAGTGTTATAATTCATTGACTCATATTTAGCATATCTATATCTACCTTTTTTTTGTATGTAAAATTTAGCTTATAAATTTTGACACTGTACTTATGTGTTAGTCTTTAAAAATAGTTTGGACAGTTTTTTTTCTTTTCCAATTTTCTGACAATTCTGTAACGTAGAGACTTTAGTTCCAATAAAATTTGGTGGAACCACTTGTAAAACTTCCTTAGCCTGAGGGGTTTTTATTTTCACTTGATTGGAAGGAGATATTTTTTGTATATTATTTTTTAATCTCTTTAGTACTTATTAGTCTAGTAAAATTTTTTCTCATAACAATTTTATTTTTAAAAGTCACCAGCAGTATATAGTTGCTTATAAAACTTATTTCTATATTTCCATTTTGTATTTTGTTCATTTGCAGTGTTTCTCTAATTTTTTTCTTTTGTCTTGCCAAAGATTTATCTATCTTATTAGTCTTTTAAAGGAGTATCTTTTAGTTTTTATGTCTCTTTTTTGTTATTTGTTTTCCACTGTGTTGATTTGTGACCTAACCTTTATTATTTTATTTCTACTAATATTCTCACATTTATTTTTTGTAGTGTTATGAGGTTCAGTTCTTTCTTGTTTCTTAATAAGCATATTCAACTCTCTAATATTCCTTAAGTGCTGATTTAGTTGTATCCCACAAATTTTGACATATAATGTCTTCATTTTAAATTAGTTTTAACTATTATTTAATTTCACCAAATGTTCTTTCCAAGCGAAGGTTATTTAAAAGTGATTCATTAGGATTATAAACATAAGAGTTTATTTTTAGGTATCCTTTTTTAGGGCACAATCTCAATGTTATTCATTGGTATTTGTTGAATATCTTATGCCCATGAAAGCTTTTTAGAATTTTAAATGTGCCTATTCTCTGCTTGAGAGTGTTCTCTATATCTATATGTTGAGAATAATAAATAGCTTTCAAATATTCTGCTTTTTGTAATCTTGACATATCAATGTCTGTATTTGTCTCTTTTCCTCTAATTCTGTCAGATGTTGCTTTACATCTTTAAGAGGATGTTGGATCCATATAAGGGGATGATGATTATGTCTCTTGATCTATTGCACGCTCTATTTAAATATGATTCTCTTTTTTTGTTACAAAGACTTTATATTAAATTCTCTTTTATTTAAAAATTTTAAAATGAGTGCTCTAGAATTTATTGTTTATAACTTCATGGTTTATTATTTTTATATCTTTATGTTCTACCTTCCTGCACTTTTTTTTTTATATTTTGTATTTTTATATTTAGCCATTATAATTCTGGATCTTTTCAAAATTCACCTCAAGAGTCCTGGTCTTTAAACAGTGAACTAACCTGTGCACCGTCGTTGAGTTACTTTTCCATCAAAAAATATTTCTGCTGTCTTGTTTTAAATTTTGTTTATCATTTTTTTCTCTTCGTTCATACCTGCAATAGGATAGATCAGTTTTACTCCTGCTTGTTTAAAATTCATATGTTCTATTTGTACCTTTTGTTGTTTTTCCTCATTAACATTAATGCATATTTTTATCTTTCTTTACCAATTTTTAAGCTATGATAGGTGTGTTTGCCTCCTTTTACTTACCTCTGAGCTTCCAGCTTTATCATTGGCTGGTTTCATCTACATTTTTTTTTAGTTCTTGATTTTTTTCACTTATAATTTTTTTATTTGTTTACAATAATGAACTTTTCTAAACAATTAACTTATAATCACTGCTCAATTTTAGCATCGTCTTTGATTCATTTTTCTCATTATAGTGTATTTTTTTCTAACAGTTCTTTCAAAGAAGATCTTTATATGATAAATTATAAGGGCTGTATAATATCACTTAAATAATTTTTGCCCTTACATTAAGTCAATGATAGATAAAAATTCTAGTTTGAAATGTTTTTCTTCAGAAATCTGTAAATATTATTAATATTGAGAATTCTAGTGCTATTTCAGTTTTTTCTTTTGCCTCTCAAAGCTCTTAGAATTTTCTTTGTCCTTAGGATTGTTATATTTCCCTATAATATTTCTATAGTGTATCTATTTCCTTATAAATCATTTGAATCTGAGGTCTTACATGTTCAAGAAAAAGTTCAGGGAGTATTTCTTCAAATATTAACTTCTTTCTATATTGTTTTTTCTTCAATTAAGACTTTCACTCTATAGAAACTGATACTTCTGTTTATATTCTCCATATGTCTTAATATTTTCTTATTCTTTTCATCTCTTTATCCCTTCCTGAAACATTCTGGCAGAGAACCTTAAAATTGTTTCCAGAATACTAATTGAGTCTTTGCTTATATCTGTGCTTGTATTTAACAAATTTAGTTGATTTTTCCAATACTGCATGCTTCGTTATTGTATCCAGTATCGTCAGATAGTCTTGTCTCTTATAACTACGAGTTTTTGCTACATGTTTCCAATATCTTCCTTTATCTCTCTGTGAACCTTCATTATGTTCCTTATGAATGTTCTTTTTTGGCCTTTTAATTCTACTTCCTTTGGTATAGTTTGTGTGTGTTTTTTTATTGTACTTATACCCCTTGAACGCCATAATAATTCTCTCTGTGAGTAAATATTCCTTTGGCTAACTTGATTGACACCTAGACACAGTGGGAAAAGCCCAGTTCCCATCTCCAAGTAAATTTAGGGAGTTGGGATGGAGGGATAACCTTGGTGTTGCAATATGAGCTCAGCTGCTACCCTCATTAGATAATCATATTCCTTACGTACTTCATTTTCCACGACTTCTTTCATCTTATATTTAAATATCATGACCTTACTCTAAATATTTACTTTTAGTCATTTATACGTGCTCTTAAATGCGAACATGGGTGTCGAACACTATGAAGGGTCAGAGATTTTTACCCTACTTTCAAACCAATACGCGGTTGGCTACAGTTTTATGGATGCTGGCAGAAGACATGACACACCTGTATTAGAGGCAAAGGCCAATTTATTACTCATAACAGTAGCAGCAGCCAGAGTGTCAGCATTTTGTTATGCTGACTCTTCATACCCAAATTCCCACAGGTGATAATGAGGCCAGGTGATACCTGCACACGTGTGGACTGTGTACCCCAAGCCTAGGCAGCGCTTGTCTTTTATAATGGGCTGCAAGCAAACCTGCCCAGTTTTGTGTTGGAGGGAGATACCATCTCTAAACAATCCTGCCTTCTACTCTGTATGTGCCAAGCCTTTTTTACCGTTCAATCCTTGAAAAGGTAATTGAGAACAAAAGGCTGTCGAGGCATCCAGAAACACAATTGTTTCTGAACATGAGTGATCATCAGTTCAAAGAATTTCCCAAAGTTATGTATGGTTATGGATCCTTAATGTACATATAGTTTCTCTGAGTCATTTAAGCATTTATAGTATTTTCTACTTCATAGCTGAAGGTTGAAATTTGATTCTTTTACTTTTAAGTAAAGTAATGCTTCACAATCATATGGCTTATTGGAAACATGCACCCTCAAAGCCACACTTCACACGGAGGCAGAAAGTTTATGATTTTACTACAGAATCTTAACTAGACCACTGTCCTCCTCAAAAACATACCATATGCCTATTACAGTAAAACTCCGGAAAACTCAGCCATTGTCCAAAAAGCCAAACACGGAAGAAGTCTGAATCCTGTCAAAGAGAATTTTGCCTTTTAAAAGGTGCAAAACACAAAGGAAATTCAGGGTGAAGCTCTCAGATTAGAATCCTGACCTCAGAACATAGAGGATTTCCGATGAGTCTCCTTTCACGAGCACGCCCCCAAGGTCAGAACACCCCCATGGAACAGGGAGTCAGGGTGACTCTGAGAAGCATGTGTCAGTTGAGTGGCAGGTGACTAGTGTCTCAAATGTGAGAGCGGGTCATGTGCACTCTCCCATATGGTCTGCAGATTGACTCGCTGACTGTATTCTAATGGCTGATTTTTTTTATGTATAAAATAACAAGATGTTTATTTTACAATGATTTTGTAGGGAATCTTCAACTCTTTAAACAAAGGACCTCATCCATGTGCTTTAGAAGAGTGCTTGCATTATAAGGCCATGAACTTTATAGTGAAAACCCATCTGTCTATTTTTCTAAGTAAAAATCCTGGGAAATCAGAGGAACTTAAATAAATTCATCCTGCAGTTCAGATAATACATCTGCCAAATCATTATTGATATGTGTAGGTATGTGCGTGCTGATAAAGAAACTTTAAATGGATTCTTTTCCTCCTTATTTTGGCATCCGAGGAAGAACCCCAAAGGACCTCTCTTTGCTAGAAAATTGATACTATAAAAGCAATTTTTCTCACGTTTCAGATAATACCTTTAAAACCACTTTAAGCCTTAAAGTAATATAACTACTAGAAAAGAGTAACTTTATTCCTGTTTCTTGTCACAGTCTGGCAGTCGGTAGCACACATGTCTTAGTTCTAACTTTGTTTATAGGGATTTTAAAAAAAATGAAGGTGGCGAATACTTTATTCTAAAACAGGAAAGTTTTTTTTTTCTTCAACTCGTTTGAATCATGACCTTCCCTTTCTTTCTTCACTACGTTCAAGAAAATTAATATTTTGACACAACTGTCATAATTTACAAAGGTAAAATTATGTTAGTCATTATTTTTAAAAATTAAAAAATAATATTAAGCTAATGTGACTACTTGAAGAACTTCCCCTTTCCTCATTTCCTCCCATAACAATCAAAATAAACAGTGCACTGCCAACCAAGGAAGAGGGCCACTGATTTCCATAATCCTTGAAGTGTTTTTGCTGGAAATGATAGAGTAGAGATCAAAATACAGACTCCGCGGATCAGCTTCAGCTCCCCTCCCTAGACAGTCGTACACTGTCCAATTATATCCACCAAATGTCTACGGGGAGGATAAGGTGTATGACATGCTAGCAACATGCCATTTGGGATTACTTTTGCTCCTGACAATTAAAAGCAGTGCATACCAGTGATTCTTGGGGGCCCAACATTTATAGGCATCATCCTGACGTGGTACGGTTAATGGTGTAAACAGCAAAAGCACCATTGGGAAGAATACACCACACAGCTCATCCCACTGACATGGATAAGGAAATCTGAATCGTGGCTTTAGGGCATCAACAAACAGAAAGAAGAAACTAGGAACCAGATGAAGAGGTTCCTCCCCTGTAACTACCTGTGACTCCAGCTTCCTCCCAATTCTAAGAATGTTGGTTCATTGAATATACTATAGGAATTTTCTTCTCTAAGACCTTTCTTTTAAGATGTGAAATGAGGATTCTAGCAATAATTGAGTGGAGAATGTGAGAATGTAATGAGAACCTGTCAGAATCAGAATAGAAAATCTCAAAACATTTTCTTGAAAGCGAAAATGTTCTAGGTCATAAAATAAATAGGAGAACCTAATGTGCAGAGGAGGATTTTCTGTTGATGAACTGACAGATTTACTACATAAGAGATAGGTAAAATTCAGACATTGACTTTATACTCTCAACATTGAGAAAATATGGCATTTGTGAAACGAGATAAAATAATATAAAAAGACAGAAAGAAAGGAAGACTAAAAAAGAAGTTAAACAGGATAAGGTTGATAGACAAAAATCATCCTTATTTCTATACACTAGCAGCAAAAAATAAAAGTAACCCCAAAATGCACTCGAAATAGCATTAAAGACATAAAATATGAAGAAATAAATTTCACGAGATTGTAAAGAGTTTACATTAAATGCATTTCTGAGAGATAGTAAAGAGAACTCAAATAGAAAAATACATCATATTCGTGTATTGAATAAACCAATCTTAAGAAATCAATATAGTTTTACTGTAATCCCAATGAAAATCTCAACAGGCTTATTTATAGAAATTTGACAGACTATTTCTAAAATATCCATAAGATCTCCATAAAAAATCTTGTCAAAGAAGAGCAAAGTAGAGGATCCTACTACCTGAGTTCAATATTTACAAGCTACAGTAATAAATACAGTATGGTCCTAGGACAGGAACAGAAAAATAGGTCACCAGAAAAAAAATAGAGTCTAGAAATGGACCTTTGTGAATATAGTCTAAAAGGAAAGTTTTTAAATGAATTGTGCTTAATAAAAATGAAGTTGGACTCTTTCATCCACAGTATACAAAAATGAATTCAAGATGTATTTTAGTCCTAAATGTAAAAACTAAAACTATGAAACTTCTATAAAATGAAAATGTAGGATAATATGTTCATGGCCTTGGGAGATCCAAAAATTTCTTAGATCATGGAACATGGCAATCATTAAAAAAATGATAAATGGAATATCATCAAAATTTTAAAGTTCTGCTTATCAAAAGCCATCTTTAGAAAATTAAAAAGGAAAAAGGAAAAAATGTATATGCACACATATGTCAAAAGAATATCTAAATAATTTAATAATAATAAAAGCATGATCCACAAATGTGGAGAAAACTTCGACATTTTACAGAAGAAGATACACTGATGGCCAATAAGGACACGAAAATAATGGTCAATACAATTAGTGTTACAATTTTTGGTTCAACTATAGTTAAAGAACTCGTGATAAAGATAGCCTGTTATTTTTACCTATACCAATGTTCTTTCCTTTCTGAAATTCTAATTCTTCTGTTTTCATTTTCTGTCCAGAGAACTTTCTCTAGTCACTCTTTAAGGTAGGGTTGCTAGCAACACATTCTCTTAATTTTCCTTCGCCAGAGGATGTCATTATTTCTCCTTTATTCCTAAAGTATATTTATGGCTGGTATAGGTTGCGGCTGACAGTTTGTTACTTTTTCTTCTGGTGTCCTCGGTTTCAGATAAGAAATTTACCGTCATCTGAGTTGATGTTCTCTAATGTGGCATTTCTCTTTAGCTGCATTCAAGGTCCCCCCCCCACCCCTTGGTCTTCAGTTTTCAGAAGTTTATATTGTATCTTGGTATGGATTTCTTTGAGTTTCTGCTATTTGGGATTTACTCATATTCTTTAATATGTAGTTTTATGGGCTTTTTTTTTTTTTTGCCAAATTTGGAATGTTTACAACCATTTTTTCTCTAAATGGTTCTTCAGGCTGTCTTGCTCTCATGCTCTCTCTCTCTCTCTCTCTCTCTCTCTCTCTCTCTCTCCGTCTCTCTGTCTCTCTTTTTCTTCTTCTTTCTCTTCGCTTTTGGATGGAGTAGAGCAGGTTTTGCCAAAAGGTTTTCTCTTTGGTTAGGCCACCTTTTTCCTGAACCTTTGGCTGGAGGAAACAAACTTCTCTCGAAGCTTCTAAAATCTCTCCAGGTTGGGAGCCCTGGATTGCAGGCTTGTGTAACTCCCCATCCAGTGTAGATGGAAGGCCATATGGAAACCAGGGAAGTCATCGCCATGCCATCCTCAAGTCGTGAGGGTGCTAAGTCTGTCCATGTTCCTCTTTCCACCTTTTAAAGTCCTTCTGTGGCTTCTTGTACATTCAGGGTTTTTATTTGGTTGTAGAAGGAAGGACCTGGGAGAAATAGAGCTACTTCATCTGGGCTGGAAGCAGGAGTCTCATCATTACTGCTGAAAGTGTGTAATGGTACAAACGCTTTGCAAAGAGACTTAATGGCTTCTGATAAAATTAAGCATTCACTTACCCTATGACCCTGGCAATTAAACATACACTTACCGTAATGATTCCTCTCATAAGCATACGTGCAAAAGAAAAAATTATGTGTTCCTGATAATATTCATAACATCTTTATTTATAATAGTCCCAAAGTAGAAACAACCCAAATGTTCATTGGAAAGACAAACTGTGGTATAATCATACAATGGAGCACTTAGCAAATTTTTGTAAGAAATAATTCAGTTACTGATACATTCAACAGGATTGGATGAATCCCAAAATATGATCTTAAATGAAATAAACCAGATACAAAAGAAACCATATTGTGTGATATCATGTACATGAATTTCAAGAAGAGGCAAAATTGATTTATGACGATAGAAAATCAGAATTTTCTAATGGGTACTGGTTGGAGGGGCAAAAAGGAACTTTTTTGAGTGATATAAAAAAATTTTTTTTGATTGGAGTGTTGGCTACAGACAGAATTGCCAAGTTTTCAAATTACACTAAAAATCTGCATTTCATTGCATGTAAAATTTACCTCAATAAAAGATATGACAAAATAATAATATACATGTTCTAAAATGGGGGGGTAATCTCTGTATCATCCTAATAAATAAATTATAAGACAGAAAATGAAATGGATAGGAAAGAATTTAAGAAAACTAAAAAGTACACCTAAGAATTAAAAATTGCATCAGAAATAAAGGCAGAAAAACACCATGGAAATTCAAATTATTATATGTAAGGCATATTATATGTATTTTCACAAAATGCAGAGACAAGGAAAACCATGATGGTGAAACATGCTGAAAGATATATGTGAAGTAAAGATAAAGGATATGTCACATGAAGAAGAAACCAGAAACAAACAGAGGAAAAGTGAGAGCCAGAGATCCAACGGTAATGAAATAATCCGCAGACTCAATGTGTTCCTTATGTACCATGCAGCAGCGAGTTTTTAAAAAGCCTGAAATATGGACAAATTTAATAACACTTTTGAAATTTAGGGAATAAAGGATTTCAGCGAAGAAAGATAAAGCAGACCTGTTGACAAATTATAGTAAATCATTCTGTTAGAAAATATAAGTAAAAATAAAGTACAAATAAGTTCTAGATTAAGAACACATCAATTATGACAATAAATATAAATTTATGTGAAAAATAAATCTTTTTAATAACAATTTTCATGTATTTAAAACTATGGAATTCTTCATAAAGTCAATAAGAAACAAAAGTATTATATTTTTTCTGTAGCTTCTAACCAATGCTATATTAAGCATAAGCAATAGATGAAAAGAAAATCATGATTAATTAGAATCGATTTTGTTATCTGTTGAGAAAAATCCAGGAAACAAACTATTATAAATATGCATTTGTTAAAGTGATTTGTTTGTATTTGGTAAGTAGGCTTGTATTAATATTATGAAGGAAAACAGCTTTAGTAACTGAATGTATGATTGTGTCTTATTCTATTTCATATTCTACTTTTTGGAATAATGTATCCAACAAACTTTTGTTAGAGAGAAGATAATCTATAACATATCCTGACCAGCTATTAACAAAATCATAAATAAAATATGGATAAAAGTTGGGCCATAAATTAGAGGGAGAGATAATGGAATAAAATATTTTATCATCCACTAACTCACTCTTTAATAATCAGAAGTTGGCTATATTTTAAGAATTTTAATGTCATCTGTTACCTCAGATAGCAGATTTTTGAAGGAAGCTAAATTATAGTTGTTGGTGTTTAGTTTGGATCTAGTGAGATTAATGTCATGCAATAAATCTGTAATTAAATCAGCACAGGCAACCTGATATCCTACCTCCTGATCTTTACTGTTCGTCGGAAATGTTGTAATGGAAAGGTGATAGTCATTGGATATTTTTGGAGGATGAGGGGGAGATGCAAGAAGCTAGTGAAGGAGGTCACAGTTGATGACCATA
>CM053511.1:48105858-48140370 GCA_028627145.1 Eidolon dupreanum
CTACTAATCCATCTTTATCACTAGTAGTAACATAACTACATCTGTTGACTGCTATCTGTATTCCAGACACCGTTTTAGATTTCTCAAACATTGACTCATTTCACCAACATGACAATCCTGAATTAGCCCGTGCTTTTCCTCATTTTACTAACAGAGAAACTGAGGCTATGAGATGTTAAACATTTAGCCCCAAATCACACTGCTAGTAGGAAGCATTGTCAGAATTTGAATCTCAGCCTGGCTCCAAAGATGACACTCTGAACCACTAACCTGTTTCACCTCTCAGTGTAATGCCCTGGCTCAACACACCTCTTTTGCTTGTCTGATCATTTCAACCTGTATTGCCTTTCAAGACCTTCCATAGTTAAATATCACTTTACTTATCCATTGCATTTCCCATAAGGACCTTTTATTTGTACATTCAACAGACATTTATAAAATATCTATTATATGCCAAGAACTATTCATGATACTAGAGATGCAAAGTTGAATATGCTATGGTTACTGATTTTCAGGACTTAAAAATCAGTGAGGAACACTGACAAGTAAATCAATAATTATGGTTTTTCCTTTCCATGCCTCATTCCTTCTACTAAGTTCTTTCTCTGTTTGCATGTCTCTGGAATTTTGGCTAGCATGCTTCTTCTTCCTGTGAGTCTTATAGATAGATCTGTTTGAATTGGTTGGTCAACATCCCGAATAAAATGGTCATGTTTAGAAAAATTCAAATTCCTGGCTACCTCATAAGGTATTAGCTGTCTTTGTTTCTGACGTCATTTAATGCTTCATCCACTTGAACATATATTAGTGGTTTTGCAATATGCACAGTATCATTAGTTTTTATGTCGGGACATTGAAAATATTTATTTTTTTCTTCTAAAAGATGTAACTTGAGGCGCATAAACTATCCATCAGAATCACTGGTGGATAATTGCCTTTGAACCCAGTAGACTTCAGCGAAATTGAAAAAAATTAACAAAGGTGGATATTATTAGAATTAAACTCCAAGGTAAAATGGGCAGAAAGTTGTAGGAGTTCTTGTCCTATAGCCTGTATTTTTTTGTAAAAAGAAGATTTTCATGATTGTTTTAATTTTGTTGCCTTTTTCTATGCCCTTTTTTTTTTTTTTTTAAATTTTGATCACCCACTCCTTCCTATTTATCAATCTAAAAATCAGTCTTCAAAACTTAGGAGGAATGTTTAAACTCATGTTCTCTCTACATTTAAATAAAATGGCAAGAGTGATGATCAAAATTATGCTTCTGAAATAAGTATCTAAGGCCTTTCATCCCACTGTGAAGATACGATTCACGTAATCACTAGGCGTCCTTCTGCTTCTCTCTTTTCCATTTCTTTATCTAGATATAGTTCTTCACCTCGCCAAAGGTTGAATGTTTATTATTTATTTAAAAGGTCAACATAATGTAGACAAAATTAAGAACTATAAAATCAGCCCATAGCTTGGAAGCTTTCTATCAAGCCGGTGGAAGTTGAATGGACGTGATGGGAAAGAGGCAAAATGATCCACACCTGTGTGTGAGTTCTCACTGACAGATGTATGATCCAATGAATGAGCAGACAAAGACTGAAACTTAAATAATGATGCAAAGCAATATACTGTTAAGTTTCAAATATCGTGGCTCCAGCGAGGAACGCAAAGGAGAGCATCAGCATCTGCATAGAGAATGGCTGCCTGTAGCCATCGTCATGACGCAGATGCTAGTGTTTCGTTTTGTTTTCCCATTATTCAAAAGGATGGATGCTCAGATTACTTACAAAAAATAAAGAATGCTGCATGTTTTTATGCTTCTTAATCGTGGTTGGTTCTGGAGCAGCCTGCATGTGTTTTGGAGACTGGGAATAAACCAAACCTCCTAGAGTGGAGTGTTTGTGTTGGGAAAGAGTGATCCATAGAAGTAGAAATATATAAATATTTGTCCGGAATGGGGAACACCAAAATATTGAAGTTAGAGCTGGAAATGTATTCGGTATGTTTTATATGAAAAAAGTGCTCTAAGTTCAAAAGTTCTGGAAGATGAATGAACCCTAGAAGAAATGTTGGAGAAGTTTTCCCCTGGCTCTGGCTTTGTCTAAGCCATGGCTACTGTCCATCCTGAGACGCTGAGCTAGGACAGTGTGGGACGTGATGGGCCATATGTGCTTTAGTATTCCAGTGGTGGAGGTTGTGGGGAAGGGGCAGGGGAAAGAAAGAGAGAGAGTGTGTGTGTTCCATGAAAAGCTGCTATGGTCCACCTCTATTTTTTGTCATAATGTGATCCTGAAAACCACGTATTGGATCTGAGTCACAAAGTGGATCACATTTTTCCCACTCAAACAATGTTATAATTTTGGTTTGAATTTAAGACAACATCAAATAAATCATAGGTGTAATCAACACTACAGCACAAAGGGGAAAATTCAATTACTATAAACCTTTATAATAATTTAAAATAGCAAAATTATATGAAAGTATTATGAACTGTTGTATGAAATGATTAGAGGTGAGACTTCAAAGTACTATAAACTATATATAAAACACCCTACAAGCAATTTAGCTATATCATAAATTTGGCCAAATGTTAAATTTTGATAACTGTTAATCTTTAGTTTATCATTTTCCTTGCCATTTTGAAACTGAGAAAACATTTTCAGGAATAATTTGAATGACTAGGTCTCTTACAATAAGGTGGTCTGGAATTTTAACTGTCTTTCACATATTTTGATAAGTCTTAGATTATTTAATGTAAAACTACCCTCTAAAGTAATTCTTTAAGACTTCACTAAGAATTTTATTCTATTTTAAATAATTTCGAGAAAAGAAAAATTGCTTGAGTGTTGCATTTATTATCTATAGCTGTGTAACAAATTACCATACATTTAACATTTTAACACAACACACACGTTAATTATCTCACAGTTTTTCGGGGGGGCAAGGAGTCCAGGCACAACTCAGCTGGGTCTTCTACTTCTGAGTCTCCCACAGGCTGGAATCTAGGGATCAGTCAGTCCTCCTGGGGTCTTTTATGGAACTCGACTGGAAAAGGATCTGCTTTCAAATTCACAGAATGCAGTTCCTCAAGGGTTGTTGGACTAAGAGCCTTGGTTCTTAGCTGGTCATTGGCCAAAAGCCACCCTGAGTTTCTTGTCACATGGGCCTCCCCAATTTGTTTTATCAAAATGTGCAAGACAAAAAAGCAGAAGAAAAAGTATGCTAGCAAGATGAAAGTCACAGCCTTCCAAAACCTAATTGCAAAAGATGCTCAAACTTGCTTCGTTTTATTAGAAACCAACTTCCTGTGTTTAGCTGATCTTCAATGGGAGAGAATTATACTGGGGGATGAGTACCGGCAGGCAGGGGTCACAGAGCCGCCTGAGAGCCATCCTGGCCCAGATGTGTTCAGCATGTCAGTGTTTGCTTGTCTGTTCCTCTTGTTTTCTTCTGCATGTACAGTGCTCTGGGAGGCCATGGAAAGTACAACAGTGTTCTAAGTGGAAAATGAAAGCCAAAAGGCATTGTAGTAAATGGTCATGGCAGAAAATACTCCATGAGGAAGATAAAACGCAAGGTGGAATCTTCGATTAATCGTGGCGTTGAGGGAGGATGTAAACCGAGTGGGTTCAGTTGTGCTTCAGAAGGACCAAGATGAAGCTGCAGTTAGGAAAGGAAAAGTGGGCGAATCAGAAGAGAAGATGGAGTACAGAACGTGAAGCAGCCATAGGGAGCAAAAATTGGTGAAAGAGCCAAGATATTTAAAGGTGATTTGGGGAAAGTTTTGCTGTGCAAAGGTCAATTTAACTGTCACTTCCATAGTCTCATGAAATTTCCTGTAAAATCTCCATTGGTTAAATGTCATTTAGGGGAGGGCACATGACGAGGTACTGAGATCAGGTAAAAGCACCGTAGCCCTGGCAGACGAAGTTCCCTTTGTGTAGCATGGAGTTAATTAGCAACATAGGGCGGGTAGGGTATCGTGCTGTGGTGGAAAACCATCACCTTAGTGTTCAAATCCAGGCTGAGCCACAGTACTGGTTCTGGAACTTGATCAGACTAAATCCCAACTCTAATGTCAGATCCCATAGGGCGAACTTAGCCTCCTCCTTGTTCCCCCCCAGTTATGACAACAAAAGATGCCTTCAGATGTTTTCCAATGTCTCTTTGTAGTGGAAGGAGGAAGAAATCACCCTTTGTTGAGATGTACTGCTCAGGGGGGTTGTCGTGTGGGGCAAAATAAGGTGTAATACCTGAATGCAAGTAAGAGAGGTTATAATCGGCACTCAACAAATGATGATCGTCCTTTAAAAATTTGACATTGGAGAGTAATATCTTACATATGGAGTTTACCAGATATAAGTTGATTGAAATATAAAAGGCAAATAATACTGTGTTAATAATAATGTGTACAATCACTAATTTGAGAAATCACTTGTTGTAGGTGTTCGTATGTATATAAAAAAGCTGATCCTCAGACCAGTCTCTTCCAATCAGTACTGCGTGCCTTGGGGAAGTCATCCCAACTGTCTAAGGGGATGTGTCTATAAGACACCTGACCTATAAAGTGAAGATAATAGTGTCCTGGTGCTGCGGTGATTCGTTCACTCATTCATTGAATATATACCTGAGTTAGGCATTGATTATATTGGTGGAACTGTATGGTAATGTGTGACAGTCTTTGCTCTCCTGGGGGTTTATTAGCGAAGAATTAAATGATGAACAATAAACATATAATGTGACTCCAGGATATAACAAATGTTATGGAGATTAAGAAAGGTAAAAGGATAAAGAATGATAGGAGATAGAACCGTTAAGGAACCCACTCAGAAAGTGATATTCGAGCAAGAGATGTCGGTGAAGAAGCACAGCAGGGTCTTATCTGGGGGCAGGGCACCGCAGGCAGAGGACACGCCAAGAACAGAGACCTGATGTCATTAACACTCCTGCATTGCTTAAGGCACAGATTTTTTAGATTTTTAAATGTCTTTTTCCTTATTACCAAAGACCCAATTTTAAGAAACTCAAAAAAATGTGTGTAATGTAGGAAGTGAGATGAGCTTCTTACGTGCCATCATGTGGCATGACATGTTATTCAAGAACAGTTCCATAGAGGCAGCTCTCCAAGGAAATGGAACAAAATTGAAAGTTTTTGTAAAATTTCACTTGGGGTGACAGTGTGTCATGGCTTGAAGGGTAAGAGATGAGAGCAGCATGTGAGTGAGTTCCAGGAAAGCAGCACAGAGTGGAAAGTGGATTTACAATGAGTCAGGCAGGGTGGCCACATCTTGTGGCGTGTGGCTCACATCTCAGTGACGGGAAAAGGTATGTCCTGGGCCTGCTTCTCGCCTGTGGCACACCACAGGGTGAAGGAGTTGGCCACCACGGCCAAAATACATCAGCAGCAATTTTAGTATATGGCCAGCCATGATCTTCTTTTTTTTTTTTTTTCCTCCTAAAATTTGATTCTTTTTCTTATTTATCTTGAGGGACGAGTGTAAGACAGAAATAAAAGGAAATTGTTTGTGTGCGTTCCGGGGGGGAGTGGGGTTAACAACAGGTAGTTATGATATTTAATACCGTTTTTAGATTAACCATTTTGTATTTAGAATCCTACAAATAGGATGAGCTTAATGAAACTTTTTTTCCTTATCGTTTCTTTACATTTTTGTGTGTATTTAGTTGACTTTGATTTACCTCCTTGAAAATATTGCATGATGGGTTGAAAAATCTCAATAGCAATAACACAAAGTTCAGAGAGGGAAGGTAGTGAAGTTTAAAGAAAATAAAATATAGGACAATTGAAGCAAAAGAAGTCTATCTGATCAAGAGTTTAGTGAAGGAAGAATACCACCAAAGCTAAGACTTAAGCAACAATAGAGAATATATGAGAAGAAAGAAAAAAAGAGGATGGTAGTAGTAGATGTCAATCATCCAAGATTAGTTACACTTGAAATCCAAGAGAAACTAAGAATAAGTCCTGAGTTTGCTCACTAATATCTCCTTAATTTAGTTTTGTGCCATGTATATAAAATAAACTGACTTCAGGCAAAATCAACTTTATTAAAAATAAATTTAAAACATGGCTACAGAAAACTTAACTGCTAGCAATGGGATTGTAACAGTTGATGAATTTATTGTGCTCTCACCAAAGGGCTTATTTTGAGCTAACAAATTACATAATTAATGCAGAAATACCCATTGAAATGAGCTCAATTACTATTCATGGTCTGGATCAAGAATTAAAATACCATCAAATATGGTTCAGGGTATAATTATTTGGTTAAGCGTCAAAGTTCATTCGCAGGTAACAAATTAATACAGTATACTTAGGAACTTCTCAACATAGGACCTTATTTATTTAACAGAGCTTATGGGAACATAACAATTGCATTAAATAGGACTGATAATTAGAAACAAAAAGAATACACGTAAGTATGCTGAATCACCTGTCCTGGCTGACTAATCCTTGCTGTAACATAATGGTGCCTAATTCGTAACTAAAGTATTGGGACAAGAAATGCTTTCTCACTATTGAGAGGTAATCATTCCAAGGGAATTAAAAAAGAATAAATATACTTTTAACAGTAGTTAAAATGATAAGCATTTACAACATTTTGTAGTGATTTTCATATTTGAAAAAAATTACACATTTATACCCATTACCCCATAAAAATTAATAATTTACCTAGTCCCAGCCTTTTGAAAAGATTAACCATCCTTTCCCTGAGATTACCTACATGCCACCTTTGTACTGCTCACATCTACACTGAACGTTTTTGCCCGGTTTGCCTCACTTTCTGTTTTCCAGTTGCATTCCTAAAGCCCTCTACTTCTAAACTCTCTGTCCATCTCCTGTCTGCGGCTTCCCCTAGTTCCCCTCAGCTCTGGTCCCTGATATTTATTACTCCCTGACACTGACTCTAGATTTCGAAGTTGGTCACAATGCGTCCTCCCTTCACTGGGGGCTGTACCTGAGCTTTCAATCATACCAGGCTAATACTGGGCCAGTCTGTATATATAACTAACCCTCCCAGACACGAACCACATACCTAGCATTTCAGTCACTCATATTGAAAGAGAATTGTTCACAACTTCTATCAGTCAAACCTTCTGAGTGTAACAAAAGTTTCATGAAAAAGTCCATTTATGTGTGTGTATACAAATAATCTCCCAAATTTGTGGTGGGCAGAAATTAAGAAGAGCAAAGATGCACTCAGATACGTCAACCAGGCTTTGGAGAGTGTGTGGATTTGAATTTGCTAGAAGCACTAACATTTTCTTCCAGATTGGAAGGAGAAAACCACTCCCAGATGTCTTCATTTTTCCGGCTAACGGAAAAGCCTTCACGATTTATATAACGATGGGTTCAATTAGCACAAGTCTTGTGATTCATTCGCAATCTAAGCGAACAAAGTCTAGCTTCTAAATTTTTACAAATGTTTGTGGTTATCATGGGTTGGCTGTTGATGGTCAAAGAAATTAAATAGGCCATGGTAGCTAACAAAGACAATCCCAGGGCATTTCTTGTCCTTTCAGTTAAGGATAGAAGACATAGAATATATGTAAATTTAACTTTACATGAACATTTTCCATAATTTACCGGTCTAATCACTTTCTTTGTTTATTAATCTTATGTGGCCAAGGAAAGTAAATATTCTGTAACATGCTCTCTCTCATGTTATTGAAAGGGGAAAATTCAGCACAACATTTAAATTCCATGAGAATTTTATTTTTTCAAATGCAATTCCAACCTCATTTTTTTTTAACTAAAGTTAATCTTAAAAATTACAACCTATACTTTCTGGTATCTACCACTTTGTTCTTAACATTTATAAATTAGGTTAAGTCGTACCATTCTGATGTACTAAGAAAGAATGGTGAGCTCATATTTGAGGCGTGATTTTAGAAAGTACCAGTAGAGCATGGCCTTCACATCCTTCTTCCACCTTTCAACTAGAATTTGTCCCAGCAAAGTGAGTTATATTTTGTTCTCCATTCTTTCTTTTCCTCTTAAGGAAATATAGCTGTCTCACATAGCAGAAAAGGTTTAATAAATATTTTATGTAAACTTGTCTAATTTCTTATATGTTTTCTTAACATTTGTTTTATTTTTAATAATTCACTCAGAATATATAACATCTGCTTAAAATATTTGACCAAATCAGCTCTATTGGCATAAATCAACAAACCAATTGCAGTGCAGGGAAAAACTGCCATATAATTCTTGTGTAACCCATCACTGAATCGCTGTGAAGGGACTTATGTTTGGAAAGCTTTTAATTTTTTGTTATAAAATTCCTAGAAACAGATGTGAAAATTCACTCATATCCCACATTGTCTAGTTTGGGCAGCTGTAAATTATTTCATGGATTACACTTGAATGAAATGCAAGTCCTAGGGTTATTTCATCGAGGCAGCTGTTATTTTCTTAAATTAAATCAAAACAATTCTCTGCTTGATTAATTCTTGGTTATTTGGATGGTAGAAAGATAAAGTGCTGACATGTCTTTAGTCATAAATTAGTTCACTTTTCTCAATTAGTGTCCCTGTGACTCAAAAGATGCATCACGGTTTTATAGGCTACCTTTAAAAATAAATTACCGCTTTGGGCTTTCTATTGTGGAAAAAAATAAGTATGGTACTCTCTTCTTTTAAATATAATATTCATGTAATGCACACATTTTACTTGTAAAGGAAGTTAGACATAAGAAGTGTCACTGCTTGGTTTTAACTGATAATTGTATCAGCTTTTCTTAGCCCTATACTCTGTAGCTCCATTCCATACTTCTTCCCTAGCTCTAGACTTGTCTTTCTACCAAACATCCATGTGGCTATCTTGAAGATAGCTCTATCTCAGCCTATGAGAAACCAAGAGTGTTATCTCTTCCTATGTTCCCTGAAGTGGTAATATGGAAAAAGCTGCTAGCATTTCAATTTCACATTCAGTAGTTCACTACAACCTACTGAATCTTCCTCTGAAATTACCTTCTGATATATGTCTTTCTCTTCTACCTGCTACACCCTTACCCCAAGCCCTCACATGCATGTATTACTGATTCACGCTTCTTTCTGCCTTATCTCCCTGTTTCTACTTTCCATTTTCCGAATGGCTGCAGTAAGTGCAAAACCAATTTTCCAAAAGCCAGTCCCTCATAAAGATCGATTGGTCAAATAACCAATTAACTAACTTTATCAAATTATACAGTAGTCTTATAGTCAGTAAATATCAATGAATACCTACTCTGTGGTAGACGCACTTCTAAGACACTGAGCCAAATAGGAGGAAAGCAAATAATGAAAGTAAAGATTCATTTGACTAGTCAATGAATATGATTATATCCTCAAAAATATTATTGGACATAGTTAATGTGTGTTCTTATTTGCATTAATTTAAGGAAATTTTTATTTGGTCTAAAGCTATAGAATATAGGATAGTTTAGTTTATTTTACAATATAATCTTATCAAGATATTCATGAGATATATGTTCTAGAACAGCAGTGTCCTGTAGATACATAATGTGAGCCACGAATTAGAGCGACTTATGTAATTTTATTTATTTTATTTTATTTTATTATTATTATATTTTTAATTTTTTTAAGCAAGGCAACCCTTGGTTGACCTTACAGATTGCAAGGACCTTGTCAGCTTACAATCCCTTATTTTTTATTTTTTTATTTTTTATGCCTACAGCACCTGGTCTTTCTAGGTGGTCTCCTATCCAAGTACTAATGTGGCCTGACCCTGCTTAGCTTCCGAGATCAGATGAGATCGGGCGTGTCAGGGTAACATGGCCGTAGACAACTTATGTAATTTTAAATCTTCTTGTAGTTGCATTAAAGAAGGAAAAAGAAACAGGTAAAGTTAACTTTAATAATAAATTTTATTTAGCTCAGTATATCTAGAATACTTTTTATTTTAACAAGAGTCAAGTTATAAATTAGGCAATTCGTATTATTTTTATACTGTCTTCTAAATCCTGTGTGCATTTTACTCTTAGAGAATATCTCAATTCGGACTAGACACATTTCAGCTGCTCTGTAAGAACATGTGGCTGGTGACTAATGAATTGGATGATACAGTTGTTGAATATATTGGTTATGTTGACTATATTAAATATGTTCTTGACATTTAGTTGAGTATATATAATTGTATATTCTTAAATAAGAATATATTAATGAGATGCATTTATAGCTATGAGTTATATATTTACCACCTCATCCAATGAATATATTAGTTGAATATATCCATTTCAGTGAAGACTGTTTTATAGATCATATTATTGATAATATTGAATATGTTCTAAAGGAATATTCCTAAAGTTAAGTTTTTATAAATTTAGAACATTATTTATTTCAATGATTACATCTCCAGTTATCTTTTTAAAAGTATAGATCTATCCCTTTATCTCCATTCATCATCTAAGACTAACTTCTTCTCTCGTGTCAGATTCTGCTGTCCCTATGCATCTCAGGTTGTAGTCAAGTAGCTGCATAACTTTCCCCAAAATGCTATGTACTTTCAAATCTCTGTGCTTTTCATATTCCTCCATTTTTCTGAAAAGTCCTTCACCACTGGGTCTGGCTTGTATACTTCTACTCATCTGCTACCCAATTTATTTGACTAGTGAATAATTCCTTATTCAGGTTTTAGTCAGAAAACTGAAATTGGTCTACATAATTAAAATAAAATAGTGCCAAGAGCTAATAGACAATATCTGGCCTTTTTGTTTGTTTGTTTGCATGTTTGTTTGTTTTTTAACTTTGGTTAATCGCGTTTTCATTTTTTTCCCATAGTATTTAAAACATTTATTTATTTATTTTCTGGGATAGAGCTGATTACATTACATTATTTTTTTACTATTTACTTCCTTAACTAAATATTAACATTGACTAGATAGCTTGATTTCAAAGTATCAAAATAGAGCAAGTATATTTTTTGAATTCTCATCAGACTATTTTTTACATAATATTGTTCCTTTATTGTTACTTTAAGAATCAACTGTTACTTTAAGAATCATGAGAGTCTTTGTTGGAAAAGTATTTCTGATTGCTTCAAAGAAATTTCCAGTTGGCCAGAGACTCTCCTTACTACACTGAATTTGTATCTACTGAGTTACTCTTCATACTGACATAAAGAGCTCATGTGGCCCATTGACCTTGCTTGACAGAATGAATCTTGGTAAAGAGAAAGTGAAGGAAGGAATATTTCTCAGCGTAAGACCTCTCCTAAGACTGCAGAAGCCAGTTTCACTGCCATCATCACAGTTGCATCTGACGCTTTTATTGCCACAGCAGTTGCTGAGGTAGTTTCAGCTTGCAGCACCATAAAGTCTCCAATGAATACGCAAATGAATTCCAGAATGCTTCTTTAAGATTCCCTTTTTCTCCCATACTATGATAGATGTTCTGAGCTGGAGAAAAAAAAAAAAAAGAAAAGAAATGATACCCAGATGGAGATGGGGTGGCTAGGCAATCTTCAAAAATGCAATGGTAGGATTCATGTCTTATTACTTTCTCTACATATGTCAAGCAATCTACAAATGCTTATATAATTATCATGCAGCTCCATAACCCTATTCTTTTTCTTATTAGTAGAAAAAATGGTGTAAAGGCAAGTAAAGAGTTGAGGGATTTGAACATGCCCCCAAAGGTAAGGGGTAATCATCATATGTAGATTCTCTAGTACAGAATGAACCACATAATTTCTTCATGTCAGGATGAAGAATAACTCAGTACTCACCTCATTAAGAAGTATGATGTGCTTTGCAGCTCCAAAAATAAAGCCAAGGAAGCAACTTTTAGCTTTAATTCATAGCAATATGGCCTCCAAGAGATTGTTGCTTCATTTAAACAATCTGCTTTTAAACATTCAATTTCCTCTTTTTATGATTATCAGATATACACTAAATCCATCACAGATTTGTAATGAGAATGTTTGAGAGAGGCTTAGATTTGGATGAAACCTGAGAGATCATTTAGTGTAGTGCTTTTACAAAATTCTAAATCATCCACCAGAAGTAATTATCCAGCCTCTGCTTTAAACACTTCAGGGTTGGGGTGCTCACATCTCCCACACAGCACTGTTCAATATGCCTTTGAACAACTGTAAATGTTAGAAGGTTGTTAACGTTGACTCAGAAATGTACTTTCCACTCCTCAGACCCATTTCTTCTCTGAAACCATAGAAGGAACTCAGATATCTCTTCTATGTGACAAACCTGTAGCTACTGAAGGTTGCCATTATGGAAATAAATGAAGGCCATCCAAGCGAGAACAAGCAGAGGCTATCTATACAGAGCTTCTTATAGCAAGGGAGTCAGCCACCATGAATTGCATTTACCAGAGACCCGAAGACAGGTAGGAGAGTGGGGAAGCTTTATAGTGAGAAAAAAAGGTTGGGGGTGGGGAGCGGGGAAGCTCAAAGTATGTTCTGATTGGAAGTAGTTGGCATGGAGAAGCTGGAGGTAGGCTAACTGGAAGCAGGTTATCTTATGCAGCTGGTTTGGGGAGCATAGTTGACTTTTTCTGGTTGGTCCTGAGTTGGAAATGGAGGTAAGAGATGGAAAACTGGCCTGAATCAACAAAGTCCTGAATGTTTTGGGCCAACTGCTGCAGAAATTGTGGTTTGGCTTCACTGGGTAATTCTAGCCGAGGTTGTGGCTCGGTGTTCTAATATCACTGTGATCTATCTATTGTCTGTTTGTGTAGTCAGCCTCTCAGTCTTCTCTTTTGGTTGCTTTCTCCCTTTCAGGAAGTTGGTCAAAAGGTAGGACTGGAGATCCACATCTTCACTGCTTGATTCTTCACTCGTCTCCGTAGTCAACTGTGTCACAAGAGCTTACTAATTTTTTTATGTTGTGTTATCATGATGGTCATCTGCTGAGAAAGTGCTGTACAGAAGCTTTTAAGACTTGTATTAAAGCACTAAGATTAAGCCTTCAGATGACAGAATTTAATGGACTAGCATCGTGACCACTGTGATAAAAACGAGAACAATCGAAAGTTTTTTAAAGATGCTTCTGAACCAAGGATATGAATTGTCAACCAAGGCCAAGAGAATGATCTCACTGGTCATAAGGATCAACCTTAGAAAGCCAAGTAGCTTTTTTTTTTGAGGTCATATATGGCCTTTTCTACCTTACCTGTTTCATGGAGTCAAATGAAGCAAGAAGTATGAGCAGTGGCACAGATACCACCGTGATTAGTGGTTAAGAAATCTAGATTATCACTATCTCTTGCCAAGGAATTGAGACTGATCTGCTTTAATTGTTTACATAAACAATGAATCAATAACTCACCCAGGTAAAGTGTTTGAATAATCAAGGGTAGCCTCATTTTGGAGCTTGCATCTCAATTCTAATGTACAGCTTTAACAATTTATAGAATTAGGGTGTCTGTGTAGAGATAATGTAATACTGTCCCTAAAGGGTATGCGATACTGGTATGAGGTAAGCAAGACAAGCCATCGTGCTGCAGAGGAAGTCGTGTCTGGTAGGAACACGTAGGTATCCAGGACAAAGACATCATTCATGACATGATGTTGAAACCAGGGCCTTACATTAGCTGGATAAGCAGAGATTGGTGTTAGAATGATTTCACTGTGATCTAGCAATTTTAATAAGAATGGAACAAAAGAAAAAAAGGGCCATTATGGGCAGGTGACAACCAGAAGTCTACAGAAAATGAGAAGAAGGAATGACTGTAAGTGAGGAGATGAAAAACAAAATAGAAATTAGGGGTTTTGATCTAACATCTTGGGCAGAAGCTGCCCACTATCCGAGGTCATTGGATTGTTCTAAAGGCCTTGGGACATCTGTCTGCCATGAAGATCAGCTGCTTCCGGAGAAACTCTCGAATCCTCAGTTTGAGGTCCCCTATTAGAATAGGAGTCTTGTTTTGTTGATTCCGGATTTACTCCATGTTAACCCCGAGATTTACTCCAGCGAGTTTTCCTTCTACTTCTATATTTGTTGTTAACAGTACTTGGTAGAAACCCTTTGCATGAGCTTCAAGAGCAGTTTTTCTCTGATGTATCTTCCAACAGGCAAAATCTCATAGTCGAATATTGTTAAGAGGCTGTTTCAGAAGATATTTTGAGTGTGACCTTCACCTCTTCGTGATAGGTCTGGATATAGTACACGAGTCTCTTGCAATATTTTGCGATGTCTGTGTACAGCAGGACAGAGTATAGTATCATAAGTAAAACCCTGGAGCACACTGTCTTCCAGTTGCCAGTTCAGAGGGAAGGGAACAGTGTGTCCCGAGGGAGTGAACTGTCCCGACATAAGGAAGAACGGAAGTGCCTTTGGTCAAGGGAACTCAAGGGTTTCTGAAAGTTGTGTTAATCTGATCTAAGAATGTCACAGATTCTGTCCGCTTTTCCAGAAGTTTGTAGATGAGAGCAGCATGGTTTCTGAGTCAGGGGTAATGCCCTATAGAGTTCTTTTATAATGTTTCTTGTGACATATGTGCCTGGGTACTTGTTTAAAAAGTTTGTATTCCCAAGACTGAAAACAGGAAATCAGGTAGTTTTTCAGCAACTATAAAGAAAGTAGCTTTTTGCCAGAGAGATGTTTCAACCCCTCCTGAAAACAGACATACAATAACTAAAACATATTCCGGTCTCTTGAACTGTAGAAGCTGTGGAAAATTCCTCAGAAGGTGTTTAGAGGGCCCTCGAAGCTTTGGGTCCTGGCCATATCCCACCTTTGCAGGTTTTGTAGAATTACATTGTTGACAAGTGACACATGACTCAAACATGGCCTCCAATGTCTTTTTAAAGTTTCTCTAGCCATGTTGATTTAAGAGTAACCAATTTATCTGTACTATGATGAGTAGTTTCACTGAGAAATTTAGTTAATAACCATTTGAAACTATCTGGTGTCACCAGGAGGCTGTCTTGAGAGAACTGGAGATTATCTGAGTGAAGCTAGAACCATGTATATTTTTTTTTCATTTTTCCTTTTCAGAATGAGGCTAAATGTTGATATTTCATATTAGTTTCCTTTACAGATTTTTCCTTTAAGAGTTTAGATAGGAGCATAACCTTGGTTAAGGCTGCTTGTTTGGCAAAATATTCCACTAGCTAGAGTATTTCCTTTAGCATCCATATCAAGTGGGCTTAATCACCTTGAGATTCTTCACCCTAACATTGGTCAGGCAGACTTCAGGCCCCTTAGCTAGATACCCGCTGTGACCCATTGTTTCTAGTTGTTTAGCAAGAGTTTTCTTGTCAGGTATATTCCACCCTTTCTCAACTACCTATAAATTACCCAATCTCACTTTTAAAATCTAATGTCTCCTCACCCCTTTTGCCTTTGTCCTAAAATGTCATATATACCCAGTGTTGCCTCACTATCTTTGGAATTTTCATGCTTATGTGAATTCTCCTTGGGCATTATTAAACTTTGATTTCCTTCCATTAATCTATCTCTGTTAATCTGATTATTGGCCCAGCTAGAAGAACTTAGAAAGTGGGAGAAAAAGCATTAATTTTTTTCAGCCCACTCACAAGAGAGGGTGATTTTCCTGCTTAAAAAGGTTATAACCTCAATAGTGGGTTATGTTTTAGCAAAATTATAATTTATCTTCTGAGACTTTATGTACTTTTTTTGCTAAAGCCGAGAGCAAATAAATGGAATCGCTTTTATAAGATTTCTTGTTCTCTGAATAAAACCGGAGATCCTGTACTATTGCATCAGAACTGAATTATAAAGGAAACTTAGATCTTTTAAGTGTTGATTGGGAACCTGGGAATAACAGGAAGGGAGCTCAGTGAACAGCTGGGGCATGACTGTCCCGGTGAGGATGAAAAGGGAAGGTTTAGAATGGGAAGAGAGAAGGCTTCAGATATGTTCTGGTTGGGGAATGTTGGATGAGGAAGCAGGACGTGGGCTAATAAGAAGCAAAGGGTGTTATGTAATCAGTTTGGGAGCATATTTGTCTTTTTCTAATTGGTTCTGAGTTGGAAGCAAAGGCAAAAATAGGGAAGCTGGTGGTCACTGACCCAAGTCCTGACCATCTGGGGACCAGTCGCTGCTGAGGTTGTTTGGCTTCCTGTAAATCTTGTGTAATTTGTCTCCAGCTACATCTAGAAGTGATTTAAAAATAATTAATGTATGAGGTAAGATTTTTGCAAAGCAGAAACATGTTGTACTTAACAAACTACTGGCGAACACCTGAAAACGTGGACTTTTCTTTGTAAGACTCTTAGAATTAAATTTTCTCTCTATAATTGTGTTGTTACAGAGGATCTTGATGATTTAAGAATGGAGGGAGTAACTACCCTGGTACCTTCTGGGAGCAAATTTAACCAAGGTCGTGCTGTTCACCCTGCTGAACCTCAGGCCAAGGTCACACTGAACATCTGTTCAAGGTGTGCCAGGTAAAACAGATCATAGGTACAGTATACGTAAACGTGATTTTGATGTTTAAAAGCTAAGAGTTCGATGCAAAGCGTGTGCTCCTCTGTGTTAGGAAAAGCTGCTTCTTCTCGTTTTCTTTGCGCCGACACCGGCAGGGGGTCAGTCGCCTTATCCTTGTGCCCAGTGCCACTCTGACCAGCGGGGAATCAAAGAGTTTGGAGCATCTTCACTTCACGAATCGGAGACTATTTTAAGTCTTTCTGTTCCTGAATTTCATTTGCTGTCTGCCTTTCTGTTCCCTTTCAAAGGAAGATTCAAGGGGCTCCCAAAGTTCAAAGCCACTTTTAAAGCACCCGCATAAAGCACGGGTTTGCCCAGGTACCATTTCAGAGCTGATATCATTGGCCTCTTAACCTGCTCCTTATCCTGCTCACCTCCTGGAAAGAATTGAATCAGCTTGACGCTTTTCAGTTTTGGCAGCTGGAAGCAATCTTTGCATGTACAGTACATGGCCAAAGAAGTAGCTTAAGTTACTGCCAAGCCAGATCCCAGTGCTGGTCTAGCAGAAACTCACCCAAGAGCTCGAATTCATTCTTCTGTAGGAACTAAATCTCATTTGCAAAGAGGCTTTTAAGCCTGTTTAAATGAGGAAACAAGCCTTCTCACCCTTATGTAAATAGCACAGATTAGCAAGAACAATGCCCTGGCTGGCGGGCTTTATCTCCCTTTCTTTATGTCTAGCTATTCCTTTGTGCTGTTAGAGAGGGGATTAGCCGCCTGGAATGAGGGAGGGGGAAAGTGTAGGAAAACCAGATCTGATTTCTGTAGCCTTTCCTCTTTCCCTTTTACCCCTTTAGAATTTTTATTTTAATTGTTACAGGTTTAGAAAGATAGAAAGGACACGCCTCTTAGAAAATCAAGGGGTGTTGTTCGAGACCATTAAGAGAAATGTCATAGCACTGTGAAAACACGAGTAGAAACGTTGCTTAGACAAGTAATGTTTAGGTGAACTGGCTTTTTGGTGAGGGCTGCGGAGAAATCTGGTAATGTTTCTGTGACGATAGGCATCCTGAGTATACAAGGCCATCTATGGAAGAGTTGTTTGGCATTTTTAATAAAAACTTTATTTGTACGTTTTGTACAAATTTGTATATTTGCAGTTTGACTGGAGAGGGAGGGGGTGCTTGATCCTTCATGTCATTTGGAGAAGGTCGGGATATGAGGTGTTGATTTTTGAAAAAGCTTACGGAAATACTATGTTTTACTAAACTATTGAGAATTTGAATTCTGAAAGGACCAAGTACACATGCAGCTCTAAATTATTTACCATTCACTTTCACAGTGACTGAGTTAGACTGTAAATAGCAAACAATCTGCTTTTAAGGTGAGCCCTTAACTCGATTTATTGAAAAAATATTCAGTTGAATAACTGGTTACATTTACTGCATTCTCACTATGTACCATATACTATTTTAAGCACATTTATAAATATGTAAACTCATTTAATTCTCAAATAATGCTGGACATTAATTACTATTATTATCCTTATTCTACGGATAAGGAAACCGAGACATGAGCTGGTTAAATAACTTGTCTAAAAGAGCACAGCCAGTAGGTGGCAAAATACAGTTTCATACCCAGGGAGTATAAGCTTGAAGTTCGGCTTCATCATTTTGTTTTATTGCTAAACACTAAGCTACTGTCTGAAGGTGAAAATGGAGGCCTAAAACAGATAGAAACACTGAAATAGAAAGAGGTTTAGGTGTTTGAAATGATGAGCGTTCACGGATGTTTTGATGAAGAATAAGGCAACGTACTTTAAAAAGGAAGCTAGAGACGTATTGATTTAGGGAAATGTGTTAACTAGTATAGAAGACGGTAAGCTGTTACAATTAGAGAAGCTGCTATAGCCAGAGTTTAAAGTGGAAGGAAAACTAATATCAGTTGTTAAGAACTGTAAAGAACCTGAGATTTTACCCTATTTGCAGCCCGTGAGTCTGCCTCTGTTTTATAGATGTTGGCAGAAGCCTTGAAACTCCTGGATCAGAGACCAAGCTCTTCATCCTCATAACAATAGCCAGAGTTCAGCATTTGCACTGAATTCCTGAGGTACAGATCTCAAAATGACGCAAATAGGAAAGCAGATTAAAATAGATGAGAGGAATCCTGAGTTTAGAAACCCCGACTATTTTACAGTGGGAAGTTAGCGTTGCGCTAGAGAAAGACTCTTGTCACTATCTTCAAAGGCTGTTTATAAACACGACGGAACAGAATGTCTGAAACAAAGGCCGTCAGCATCTTTGCTCACAAAATATGTGGAAATGCGAGGGACTCACAGAGAATTGTCTCCCAGTAATAGAATGGGCTGCTTTTGTAATGCATTGATGTTGTTATCAGAATTTCCCATAATTAATTCTCAAACATCAACTTCTGTTGCTGGCTCACACTCTCCTAGTTGTATTATACTTTTTAGGCCAGGGCTGAGCACTTAACTGAGGTAGAAGTCATAAACTGAAAGACTATGGCTAGTGTCCAGGTTTGTATGTCCACATAACATTTAAAAATACCACTGGATTAGTACCAACTTTACATAAAAATTGAGATTTTTATCATCTCTTGAAAATCTATACAGGTGATAAAAATGGGCCGACATTCCCAAATGGTTCCACGCCAGTAGCTTTCCCCTCGAGACCCTTAGACCCAGCAGCTCACCTCAGACTGTCTGTTCAGCCTCACTCATTCATACCACCTGTCTGCAGTCCATAGGCCTTTGTAGCCTCTGATGTACAGAAACGTTGGGACTCTGAAGAGAAGCAGTGAATCCTGACTGGAGGAGCCCAGCCAGGCCACTGGGAGAGGGATCTGGAACCCAAAAGAGGCAGGTCCTGCTGTCTCAGGGTACCAGGTGATGGGTAGGGATTCGTGGTAGGAGGGCTGTAATCTTAGAATGACAAGGCAGCCTCTCAGACCTCAGCGAGTCCACCAGAAATCCAGCTCTGCAAACTAGACTCACACGGAGGAAACAGATGCTCCATTTAGAGAACAATGCCCGTTGCCATTGCTCTCTTTGTGGCACTGATATCCAGCCCGGAAGAGACCTGTGAGAGAGAATGCAGGCTTCAGAGAGGAAGCCAGACACCGGACTTTGGACCTGGGATCAGGATTTAGTTCCAAATCTTACCAGACTGGAGAAAGTGCGTTGCTCATGGATAAGAAATTTTAGGATAATCAACGTTAAGTTAAACCACGTACTTACCAAGCCTCTTCAAGGCTTTACAGCAAAGGTAGAACAGAAAGACAAGTCTTTTGAAGTCTGGCAGAGGGCCCTGATGTCCACACACCCTAAATTACCTACTGCGTCATCTTGGGAAATTTATGCAAATATTTAGAAATCTGGTCCGTCATCTGTAAAGCGGAGTTTCCGTGATCCTGGGGACCTCCAGGGACAGTGAGGAGGCTGGACGGGGTCGTGTGGGCAAAAGCAGCGCGTGCTTGCAGTGCGAGGCTCTTGGGGGATGGGTTTGCTCTGCTGACGTCCCGTCCCTGGGCTGATTACTACGTCAGCACTTGAGAACTTTAAAATGCTTTGAGTTCCCTCACCCACCGTCTTTTTGACTGCCCACGGGAAAGCCCTCGGTTATGGAGGGAACAAGAGCCTCATTTTCCTGACGTTCAGGAATCTTCTCTTGCCTTAGGCCTCTGACTGGGGAGAAGATGATGGTCCTCTTCCCAGGATTTCTGTGTTCGATAAAGCAGTGTAAGAGGATGACATCTCTGTCTGTTGTTTCTTAGCGTTTTAAGGTCAAGGAATCATTTTTTACCTGGAGCTGGAGAGGTGAAATGTAGTAAGGGAGCTTAATGGATGTCTTGTGATCTGGAAGTAACACTATAGCCCCAAGACACGATCCACAACCTCAGTATAGAGTCAATGACACTCAAGCGACATTCAGAGCTTCTGTGAATAAACCATCAAAGATCAAGTTAGTGTAAAGAGGTGGAGCCTGCCCTTCAGACTGTTGTTTTCCTCAATTCCTTTTTCAAATATTGTGCCAGTCATGAGCCACTTATTGGGGGGGGGGGTTCACAGTAGCTAGAAATGAGCATGTGTTTGATCTGTCCAGAACATTTTGAGCTTGGTCAAGCTGAGGATGCGCATACAGCTGAAGGCCACTGAGCCCATCTCACTTAGAACCAGTCGAAGACACAATCTGCAATGAGACTGATGCACTCCACTGGAGATCGCTGAGGGATGTGAGATACACGTGACCACGGGAGGGACTTTCACTTTACAAGGCATCAGGATGAGAGGAATTCAGCCCACATTAAATTACTTTGTAAAGTTTTATGCGGAACAAAGTGTCTAAAATACCAAGGATGGCAAAAAGTTTATTAATTAGCAAGTTACAGGAAATAAGATCAGAGAATTTCTTATAAATATGTCATACATGGTTAGAAAAAAAACAGAAGGAGAAAGCCTGAGTTTTCAAGCTGGACAATTATCCAGGACAGTGATATTTCCTTACCCCTTGGTGGCCTTAGTCAGTGTGGACATGGCTGCAATTTGTGTGATTAAAACAAAGATACGACATCATCTGGCAGATGGAAAAATGAATAGCTGATGGATATCTGACCACCAAGATATATGAAGATTTTAGCCCAAAATATCGTATTTTTTCCCATTATAAAAGAAGCCATTATGAAACTACACTTTTAAGTAAATTAATTATTTTCTGCGTAGGATATAGCAATGTCCTTATAATTGGTGATTTTGTTTATTACAAGTCAGATTTTTAATCGGTGATTTTATGTATTACAAGGTAGGTTTTTATCATTGTCTTGACTTGACTTTTAGCAGATTCCACTAATACAATTACAAATCCTTGAATGTCGTGGGCAAAACAAGTTTCATTTCTTGCCAAGGAGTCACACTAAGTCACAGTGACTAAAAAGTCAAGTGTTGGTAGGGCCATACCGCAAATTATCAGGAATTGTCAGTAAAACTCATAGTTTTAAAAAAACAGAGGTTTACACAATTGTGTGTTTTGAATTAAATTTCTCAATTAAATAGCCTAAATTTTCCGTTTAAAGATAAGAGTTAAAATACAAATAACAAGCAGACGAATGCTGATACCAAGGCACCAAATTACTATTTCAGTGAAATTTATAAGCCATTTTTCTGGAAAGACCACCCACTGCCATTCTGAGGAGTTAAATCTTGTTTTTGTGAATTCCTGCCAGGGCATTCTGGGTGGTAAGATGCCGTTTGTTTTTGATGGTGCAAGTGTTCGCATTCATTCATGCTTAACATCAATAGTGCTCAAAAAGAGGAACCGAAAGCCATTTTAAAAGCAATTGGATTATGTAGAACATGCAGCGATACTGTCTCAGGAACTGCAGCATGACTATGCCAGGAGGATTTTGTTTCCAAACAGCCTGCTGATTCTTAACCGATTTGCCTCACTTCATTGTACCAAAAACTGTTCGTCATTTCTCCCAAACATCATGACATTTAAAATAGGGAGTTTAGTTCGATGTTGACACCATAAAATTGAAGCAGATCATCGTTGGAGATGGAATGCTAAAGAAAAGGCAAATGTCAAACCTCATAAATGTGAATTAATTTCACACTATCTATATTACGATTTACTGGTTGACTTGAGTGAACCTATGTAATTAATTATACATTATATTCTGTTTCACTTCCCTGTGCATTTTTTCCTTTTTATCCTCAGTTACATTTGTAAGGTTTATATTCAGTGAGGTCCCATTGGAAGGAAAGGCAAGCAAAACTGACCTGAACGAAAATGGATAAGGACAAAAAGGGACACTATTACTTGTTTAAAGTTAACAGTTTTTCATAAAATTGACTTCCTACTCCTAGAGGATTAAAAGGTCCTATTAGAGTTACGAAAACTGTGCACCACCTACTGCCATGTTTCAAGTGAGTGACAAAAATATTTAATTTCAACCGAAATGCATAAGCTCACACTCTGTGTCAAGTACTGTGATAAGCTCTGAAAATAAAAATGAATACCCTTGACCCCGAGGGACTTATAATCTAGCTGGAAAAAGACATGTAAACAGATAAATGCGACCCCAAATGTCAGATGGTGGAGTGCTATGGAAAAAAATAAAGCCTAGTAAGATGGCTAGGTTATGTCAGATATGATTGATGGTTGTTTTATGAGGCTGTCACTGCAAGAGAAGTTCACACCCTTGGAAATATTGACATATGGCTTCCATTGTTCATTCAAGATCTGCATGAAAGAAGAAGTGAGAGCAACAGACACCAGTCGTAAGCTGGGAACCACTTCATCTCAGTTTATAACATATTAATTTCATAATTTTTTAAATGTATAAGTCAATGCAAGATCCTCCCCATCCCCACTTCTTTCAGTAATTGTTTTCTGATTAATAGAGCGGGGAGAACCTTGAATGCACATGCACACACACACACACACCACCTAAAATGCTGTTTTATTGCTGTGTGACAGAGAGCTGGGGCTTTAGAGCAAGGGAGACCAGGGCTGGAATCTCAGTTTGGCCAATGAACAATTTGGGGAAATCACTTAACCTCTCTAGACCTCAGTTTACCATTTGTAACATAGAGGTGATACTTTCTGCCCACGGGATTATAGCAGAATGGAATGGCTAGCTCAGTTTCGAGCAGAGTCTACTCTGAAAAAAAAAAGTCTGTTTAAGATAAATAACCATAGCTTTCAAAAAAGTTAAGTACGCATTTGAAATCCAAGGAAGTCATATTTTGTGCTCAGAGGGGAAAAAAAAAAGTATTAAACTGAAGGTCTGTGAAAACGTCACAAAGGTTTAGGGAGTAAAATATTAAGGGTAATTTGGTTGATTTTTAAACTAAAAACAAAGATATTTTGATTATAGAGACTTTTCCTCATCATCTCTCTCTCTGTGCATGTACTAGTCTAAATATACACGTTTATACTACAAAGCAATTGCCTAACTGCATTTCTGAGAACGTACCCTCATCTTTAAGTGGCACATGACAGCAAAGCCTGGATGAAGCACATCTGTTTACAACATGGTTTACTGAATATTTTAAGCCCACCGTTGAGACTTACTGCTAAGATAAAAAAAGATTTCTTTCAAAATATTACTGCTCGTTGACAGTGCACCTGGTCACCCAAGAGCTCTGATGGAGCTGGACAACGCAATTAATGTTGTTTTCCAGCCTGCTAATGCAGCATCCATTTTTCATCCCGTGGATCAAGGAGTAATTTCAACTTTTTTTTGGGGGGGGGGGAAAGGGGGGGGGAAGGCAACCCCTGGTTGACCTCACAGATTCCAAGGACCCTGTCAGCTTACAATCCCTTATTTTTTATTTTTTACGCCTACAGCACTTGGTCTTCCTAGGTAGTCTTCCACTGAAGTATTAATCAGACCCGACCCTGCTTAGCTTCCGAGATCAGATGTAATTTCAGCTTTTAAGTCTTATTTAAGAAATACATTTTGTAAGGCTATAGCTACCGGAGACAGTGATACCTCTGATGCATCTGGGCAAAGTGAATTCTGCAAAGTGTTCGTTCCAGATCAACACACTGGGTACCATTCTAGATGCCATTAAGAACATTCGTGATTCATGGGAAGAGGTCAAAATAGCAACATTAACGGGAGTTTGGAAGAAGTTGATTCCAACTGTTATGGATAACTTGGAGGGATTTAAGACCTCAGTGGAGGAAGTAACTGCAGATGTTCTGGGAAGAGTAAGAGAGCTAGGATTAGAAGTGGAGCCTGGAGTTGTGACCGAATAGCAGCAACCTCATGATAAAACTTTAACAAACAAGCAGTCGCTTCTCAAGGATGAGCAAAGAAAGCGGTTTCTTGATATGACATCTACTCCTGGTGAAAATGCTATGGAGATTGTAGAAATGACAACAAAGGATTTCAAATATTACATAACCTTAGTTAATAAAGCAACAACATTTTTGCCATTGTACTGAAAAAGATTGGGACAGAAATGTACTTTATTAAATATGTCTGTGAGGTATGAATTCATATTGATACTTCCAAACCAATTATAATAGTATAGCATTCGTATTTAAATTCTTGGTTCTGTAATTGAAACTTTGTTTCTTTAATACTGAAAATCTTTACTTCTAACAACATATACAATTACTTATTTCCCATACTGACAACTGAAGACAATAGATCACAGATGAAATAGAGAGTGTCTCAAAATTCTTAGTGTAGTTTTAAATTATTATAGCTTAAAACTGCTATAAGACCTTTGGGATAGCCTGTACAAAATGTTGCAAACAGTAAAACCACTGAATTCATTTTAGAAATTCTATATATTTCCTTTTGTTTTTAGATTACATTGATTACATCAAAGATTTGGAGTGAAGTTACTTTTTTTAGAGTCTATAGAATCTCTTATTATGCCTTACTCTGTGTAACACTGTAATAATGAATCTTTGGAGAATAGTTGGTTCTATTATTTCAATTCACCTTTAATTTGAGACCATTGCTGAACATTTTAATATCCTAAACAACTTCTACTTTTAGCTACTAATTTTCTCTTGGTGGAGATGGTCAACTTCTACAAGGAAGGAAGGTCCAACTTTAAATAGAGATGTGGAAAAACACTTGGAAATTATGTAACATGGTTTTACTTCACCATCATCTGGTTCATCCACAATCTTTTAATACATATCTATACATATAAGATTCCTATATATGATTTTGCCTGAATAAAACAGTTGTTTCATATTATTATTATTAAATTTCTAGTAATTTGAAATTACAATATCTTTATTCATTAATACTGTTTTTAACTATATTAAATCCTGATGTGTTCTATATAATTTATAGTTTTATTTTTTTGTTCTACAAATACATCTTCTATTAAAATCATATATTTATTTATACATATAATATAGAAATCTAAATGATTCTCCCAATTTTCTTTTCCCAGTGTACATTGGAGTCTCCTATTTTTCACAGTAATACGAGGAAATATTTTGAGTTTTATATGCTTTCTACATTTTTGTATGAGTAGCAAAGAACAATATAGGTGACTGTATTAAAGCACTTGAGATTTTGCCTAAAATTCTTTCGACTGACTTATGGTTTGATAACCACAACATATTTTTTAAGAATATAAATTTAAGCAGTTCAATGCTAATTAAGAATGTTACGCAAGATACTATGTTATATAAACATAATATATAAACTAGAATACACTTAAATTTTAAAAAGATAATTGGAAAATGTATCAGCTATGATACCTGTGGACCATACCTCAAAATTTTCATGAAAAATTTTCTAAATATTGAATTTCGAGATTATTTGGATTTTCTAGAAGCACTTATAAAATATAGTGCCATTTGCATTTCTTACACATTTCAATTACATTTTAGTGAAATCTCACATTTTACATCACGTTTACACAAAGCTTTAACTTCACGCTGTTACAATGTAGAAATCTAAATTTTTACATGGAATCAAATGATGTTCCCCACATTCCCAGAATTACATTCAGCAATAACTGTACCAATTACTACAAAATAAAACAGTTTTCTTAAAGTAAACCAATAAATCACCCAGTTTCATTACAAAATAATTTTTCTTATTGCAAATTAAAAGGCATCTAATACAAATTCCTTGATTTTGACTATATATATATGTGGTGAGGGGATGGTGGCGAGTGGAACTCCACAACAAGATTTAAAACTCAGGGTTTACCCGATGGGAGGGAGGGAGGTATTCACCCTACTCCTGTCTTCTAGAATCTGGGCTTTGGCAGATGAGACCCGTAGCTTTAGACCCAAACCACTTTTTAATCCCTTTGCCTGTGACTTTAACCTAAAGTCTAATTCTTCTTTTGGAGCTTAAAATTGCTAAGGGGAAAACAGACTTATTGGTTTGAAAATTTAACTCGGACAGGACTATGTCGAAGGGGCCCATGTCTGGTGTCCCCACAGCTTCCTCGGATTCCCAGGCACCGCTGCTCAGGTGCCATGGGTCCAGCCGAGAACCCGCAGCATTGTACCTGTGGTAGATGCTAAACACAGCTGCCCCACCATCCACACGCATCTGCTCTGACTGACGGTTTCTGTAAACCTACAGAGACCGTGACTCTTGGTGAGGGCAGCGGAACAGCTGTGAGAGCAACTTAGAGAAATCCACGCTGGGCGCGCTCCATGAAGAGCCCCTTCTCTGAGTGTCGCCCAAGATGAGTTCACAAGAGTAGCCACTCTCGTGGACCTACTTCCTGCCACGCTCAGTCAGCATCCTGGTGTTGGAGGTGTGTTGAACTTGACAGTAGTATCAAGGGCAGAGGAGGAGGAGGAGACGGAAAGGATTCTAGTGACTTAAAATCTCATAGCATTCTGTCTGAAGAAGAATCTGGGGAAAAAAGTAAATTTGTTTGACTGTCTGCCTTGTCAACCTTTTAGCAAGAGCAGTTCCTCGAAATATTGAAGACATTGTGACAAACACCGAGAGGCAAATAAGTGTCAAATGACTTCTCCGATCTTGGTGAGTTTACAGATGTCACTGTTGCTGTTCGGTTGTTTGTTCATGGGGTCGCTGCCAGGTTTGACGTGACTGAAGGATTAGCCTCTGTGAACAGTCTGCTCAGAACGACAGGCACGTCGTAAGCAATGTTTCATTCTATCATGTTATTGAACCACTAGTGTCAGTGATGAGTTTCACTCGCTCGTTGTGGACTGAGTGTCATCAATTCCATGCATTTTTGTGAGAAATAGAACCTGAATATTCTGACTTGCCCTCCCACCCTGCAGTTTGATGGCTCATCAGTGATAAAGTTTTCTCGCAATTTTTTGAGCTAAGGGCTGAGACTGAAATTTTTCTGAAGAGAAGAATCACCTTAAACCACTATTATTGAACACTGAATGGCATTGGAAATGAGCTTTTGCTTTAGACTTCATAATATTTCCTAATGAATTCAACATAAAATTATAAGGCAAGACAATGCTTATATGAAAACCTTATACTGGGTAAACTTATTTTGATGACTAATATAGTTTCGGTCTCATTATGTCAAGCTGCTTTATATGCTTGCGAATTAATATTACCATCTGATATTATCTAACTGTGAAAAGATGTAAGATCTCATTGCGAGTCATGTTGACAGATGAAAGTTTGCTGTCAATTTTGGCAAAAAGGAAACCTAATTTTGAGAAATGACATCCTCCTCCCCCAAATTCATTCTCATTAATAGACCTGTATTATAAAAGATTGATCAATTATTATATTTTGAATTTAATTACCAAAAACATATGGAAGAATCAATCCTCATCATTTTTATTTATGAACACAGATATTTACCCTGTCCATGACTCCCCCAAAATCAATAGACTGTATTTAAACACACTATTTAAATTCATACTCATCAAATTTCATGGTTATTACCGTATACATTTTAATTGTTTGAAGACACATTTCCAAATAGATAATCCTTGAAACCCTAAAATCGCTATAGTTTTTAAAAAATAAAACAGCCTTATAATTAATTTGTAATATAGGTATTCGTTCCTCTAAAGTATGAGGGTAGCTTTTAAAAAATTTTATTAGTTTCAAGTATACAGTACATTGGTTAGACATTTATGTAGTTTATAAAACAATCCCCCTAATTGCTCCTTCTCCCCTCTGGCTCTCCACCTAGCCATTACATTAATGCTGACTACATTCCCTATGCCATGCTCCCCATCCCCATGATCATCTATCACCTACTGATTTGTACTTCTTTAACCCTTCACCCCATTCTCCCAGCCCCCTAGCCCTCCTCCCCTTTGGCCTTCTCCAGATTGTTCTCTGTATTTGTGAGTCTGTTTTTGATTAGTTTGTTCTTTTTGTTCTTAGATTCTACATGTAAGTGAAATCATATAGTATTTATCTTCGTCTGTCTTATTTCACTCAGCATAATAACCTTTAGGTCCATCTATTTCATTGCAAATGGTAGGATTTCATTTTTTTTAATGGCTGAGTAATATTCCATTGTATATATGGACCATAACTTCTTTATCCATTCATTCGTTAATGGGCTTTTAGGTTGCTTCTATATCTTGGCTATTGTGAATTGTGCTGCCATAAATATTGGGGTGCATAGATCTTTATGAATTATTGTTTTGGTTTTCTTTGGATAAATACCCAGAAGTGCAATTGCTGGGTCAAAACGTATATCCATTTTCAATTTTTTGAGAAGCCTCCAGACTGTTTTCCATAGTGGCTGTACCAATTTACAATCCTCACCAACACTTTTTGTTCTTTGATTAATGATAGCCAATATGAGGGTGTGTTTTTACTCTAAAGGGCATTTCAGAATTTTATGGAAAGAGGTCTCCTCAAAGTTTTCTCTTGCTTCCTGTTCAAAGTCTTGAACGCGTGTCTCTAACTTCTGGGAACTGGTGAGGGAAGTGACTAAAGAGTTTTGTTTTTCTTTTAATGCCTTCTCTTCCTACAGATGTTGCGATTCCATCTTTCTGAGATGGAAGTTAGATATTCCAGGACATCTTGATACTGAATTAAACCAAGGAAATCAAATAAATTAAGGACAAATAAAGAGGAGGGCTGGAATACTCCCCTGACTCTAGAACTGAGAAAAGTACCTAGAAACCTGACATAGCTGAGGGACAAAAATAGTAGATCCCTGTTTTTGTTTTGTCTTCTTGAGTTTCTCTTTTTTTCTTTTCTTTTCTTTTTTTTTCTTGTTTGTCTTCGGGAATAGAAATAACACAGGTAATAGTCAAAAATGCACATAGGCTCAGTTTATAATTTACACCTGAACAACAAAGTTCTTCTGATCTGAACATTGCTCAGTATGAATCCTAGCCTACCATTCTCTGGAAGTGAAAGAAAATAAGGAAGAAAACATGAAAGTCAGAGCTTGCCCATGTCCTATAGGCTGCCTCTGCTGTTCTCAGGGTCTGCATTGGTCAGATATTACTGGGTTATGCCACATTTGATGTAGAAAAAAAAGAGCATGGACTCAGTGCCTTGCAGTATGATATATGTCATTTCGTGAAGACCTGCAGGCAGGAAGAACCGAGGCGAGGTACTCACCCAGCTTCTGGTGTGAAGATCTTGAGAAAACAACAGGATGTATGTCTAAATTTCCTAGTCTCAGACCAGGGTAATGGCAGTAGAGATGGTGAGAAATTGTCAGATTTAGAAATCTTTTGAAGAGAGAGTTGACAGGATTTGTCCATAGACTAAAGTGTTATATTTGAGATAAAGAGATGAATCACAGTTGATTTTAGGTATTTACAACGGTGGAGTTCCGTCTGGTGAGGCAGAGAAGCGTGAGAGGGCTTGTTGAGGATGATACAGCATCACCAGTGTTTGCAAATGTTAAATTTGTGAAGCCTTTTGGACATATGTGGTCAGACTCTCTCCCTCAGCAACAGAACTGACAGTCATTAGAGAGGTTGCGTTCCCTTTTAGCAATGGTCTGAAAGAAATTAAAGGGTTTTGTCATATCTTTCCAGAACAGGCTTTGTGATTATTGACTAATCAGCTGCATTTATCAGAAACCTTCTCATGTCTCATAACCCTTCACCTCTCCCAGCACACTTGATTCAAGATCTGCCATAATCTGCTGGACTCGAGTTCCTTTTCAAAATTGTTTACCATCCCTTCGCTCTCATTAAAATAACTCTATGAGATCAGGGACAAGTCTGTCTTGATTTACTTACATATCCTCTATACCTTAAATCATTCCTGACCTACATGAGGTAATCATTAAATACTTGGATGAATGAAGTGTTGGAAGAATATTAACTGGAATCGCTCCTTCTTCCTCTTTCTCTGTCTCTCTCTCTCTCTGTTTGCGTCTCCATCTCTACCTCTAGACTTGACTTTCTCTCCGCTCACCCCCTTGCCCCACTCTCTATCAATCTCTATTTTTACTTCCAGATTCTATTTTCTGTTGGGCTGTTCCATGTGGTGAGACAGATGGCCTTGGCACCTGGCTGTTCCATGTTTATGATATTTTTAGGGCTTAGGCCCTTTCTCTCCCAAAGTTCATATGATAATCTTTAAAAAGATGCTGCTTAACCTCTCTCCAAGCAATGTGCTACCAGAGGTCAGACACTGCATAGGGGTGATGAGATCTCCAGTTAACCGTAGGTCATGATCTAATTCCTTTGTTACGGGAAGAGACGCCCCTTACTCTAGTGAGGTACTCTGTCGCTCCTTTTGAATACTTATTTTCCTCTATTCTTTCTTTTCTCTCCTTCAAGAACGCACCTTGGATCAATGTTACAGGTTCTCAGTCTATTTTACATGACATCTTATGTCTCTTTGACATTTTTCAATTTTCTCATTTTTTTAGCTTAGTTCTCTTTTAATTTCTGATCTTACTTTCAAGTAACCAAATTATCTCTTTATCCCCAATTTAGACTAAATATTTTTATGTTCTTAAATCACCATCCCCTTTAATACATATTTTAAAATATCTTTTTTTTTCTTTCTTTGAGATTATTAAATGTTTGTTTTTGTTTTTTAGGCTGATACCCTTAACATTTTATTTTCAGTAAGTTGGTGATCTTTCGTGATATATATTATTTCACTACTTTAAAGTTTTGTAAACTCATCTGGAAGGAGAATCCTTACCTCCCTCTCTCCTCTCCTTATTCCTGTCTGTCTGCTGGCTTTTCAGTTTCCTTTACCCATCCCTTTCTGAAGTGCCTAGTATAATACTTGCCTGGTATAATACTAGGTATTATATTGGAGTCTCAGGGCTCCTAACTAGCAGATGGCTTGGTTGGGTTTCTTACTGATGGCTGTTTCTGCTTCTTTGAGTCATTTCTATGTCACAGACCTATGGTGATTTTGTTCATTTCCGGCCTTGGTTCACCAATGGGGCATCTCATTTAGCCTCATCTCACACAGTGAGCTTGGTTTCAAGAATAGGGTATTTTGCATCCCTTTTCAGCCTTCTTCCTCTTACTGGTGCTAGGAGCTCAATAGGCTAAGGTAATTTAGCCTCCTGTTAGCCTGTCTATTTTGTTTTCATTTTAGTCCATGATAATGTCTTATCTTGTACTGAGCGTGGTTCTATCCTTTAAAATATGTATTAAAATGTATTGTATCTCTTATCCGTGTGTGTGTGTGTGCGCGCGTGTGTGCACGCGCATGCAGGCAGCAGATTTTTATATGAATTTATTCTATCATCATGACTTGAAGTTACCTCATTGAATAAATACGTCCTTCCATACACATAGGCATTCCAAAAAATAGATGAATGGTGTCATCAGATAAATACGTAGAGAATTAAAACCAAGGTTTTCTAAAAGGAAATAATTATAGGGATAGGAGAGAAATAACTCAGAGTATTTTCAATATAACTACAAATATAATTACTTTCCCATTACATTGTTAAGAAAAAAATTCTTTAGCTGTGGTAGTTATTTATCTTCATGTTACAAGAATCAGAAGGTTCAGTGGAATTTACTTTAGCTAATGGAGGTTAAAGATAAGGTTGATGTTTAGGGAGAAATAACAGAATGATTTGGTCTCACTGACGTCTGGAGTATCGCTCATGACCATTTAGGGTACACCAGCTTCTTTACTAGCCCAGCAACAGTGCTGGGGCTCCTGAAAATCTGCTTTTATCTCGGCGTCCTCTGTCAACAAATAATCGCTTTCAGCTTTTTGCAGTCTGCTTACTCTTGTATGTTTAATGCCTCATGGCAACTGTTTAGTGTCTTTTCCTTGCACTTCCCTATTTCTACTGTTACAGACGGAACGTTCGTGTCCCCGCAGATTCACGTATCGAAGCCTAACCCCTCCAGTGTGATGCTGTTTGGAGGCGAGGCCTGCGGGAGGTAATTAGGTTTAGATGAGGCCCTTGTGATGGGAACAAGAAGAGGGAGAAAGAAGAGGGCTCCCTCTCCATACCGCATAGTGAAGAGGCCGTGTGAGGCCGTCTGTAAGTTAGGACGGGGACCCTCACCAAGAATCCAATCTTGGACTTCTCAGCCTTCAGAACTATAAGAAATAAATGTGTGTTGCCGAGCCAGCCAGCCTATGCTATTTTAGTATAACAGCATGAGCTAAGACATCTGCCTTTATAGTAATGTCTTTAACTAGATGTTATCTACAGATTCCCAGAGAGGCAAGCTGACGATGTCCACCCGTTAGCATCAGTATTTTGTCTGAACTTGGGGAGCAGAGTTCTTGCTGTATACCTTCTCAATAGCAGCGCCTCAACACTGAGCAGTCCCTGCTGTAATGGTCCCGAACCAGAGGATCAGGGTCACTTTGTAAAACGTGCGGGTACTCGAGGTTCCAGTAGCCTTATGAGCACCTTGTCCAGAGCAGACACTGAGAGTTTTAAAGTGAATATTCTAGAGTTTTTAGACTCTTTTCTTGTTTCTGTCCAACTGAAATAAGTTTTGCATTACTGTTTATCAGTAATCAGCCATTCATTTGTAACAAAACGAAGCAAATGCCCCTTCTTCCCAAAGCTCGGTACGTGTGCCCTGGTCCATCCTTAGAGAAAGCACTGGGGAATTCACAGCATGGCATGTCCTGCTGCATCCATGAGGGGACATGCTGGTGTCAGAGTAGCTGCTGCCATGGAAGATTCATATTTCAATACAATTCACCATGCCCATTAACCGTATAAGTATTACATGATGGGGTGCAGTTCACATTTTAAGTCATGCAATGTTACCATTAGAAATTTTCAAAAACTGACCTCTTAGTTTTCTGGATCCATTTTAACTCATTTTTATTGCGAATGAAAAACATTTTACACCAATATTTTAATTAGTTATCCTAACAGGTGAATATATCCTCATTTAAGCCAAATTTTTAGTCACTAAAGACTAAAAGGAAGACTGTCCAGATTAAGTGTTTCTGTTTCGTAAGAAGAAACCTGAATTCTCTGTCACAACTGATCAGCACACTTGGAAGGAGACCTCATAAAGATGTGGGATTGAATCACATACTGACAGGTTTAATTCAGCATAGTCAAACCAGAAGAGAAGAATGAAATGTCTTTCTGGAACATTCCATAGCACCAAGAAAAGATGCTAGGTGGAGGTTATCTAGTAATCTAGAAATAACTGAGAGCTCAGAAACTCTAGAAAATGACAACATAGATATTAAAGAGATATCAAAGAAAACCTTTTAATATTTTAAAAGTATAAATTTATATAAAATGCATTTTTTAATGTGTCAATACATAATATAGTCTTAAAGATGTGTTAAAAAAAAAAAGATAAAACCTCCATTAAAAATTGCCTTTGGGTCTAAATCCCAAGTTGTCCAGCACACAGGAGAAATATAAAATTTTCCTCAGCTCAATAGTTCAAGAAAATAGGAAGATTTAGGGAGTTTATATTGGAAGAGAATAAACAGAGCTGTGCCTATTGAAAGGGCAATCCCATGGAAGAAAAAATATACTTATTTTTGTTACTTTAAAAAGCAGTACTGGCAGTAAACTAAAGGACACACAGGCTGTACCTCAACTGAAGGAAGGACAGTGGGACAACTGGGGTGGACAGGTCCAACTCCCAGCAAGTGTGAGTGCTCTGTTCCTTGAAATATCCAAGCAGATGCTAGGTAACTAACTATCTGACGGAGCGTCTGTGGAGTACGAGGTCCGGCAAGACGAGCTGGGAGGCAGAACCCCTGCAACTGTGGAAGTAAATCTCCATCGCTCGTGAGCCACCCAGCCAGTGTCATTCGGTTATAGTGGCCTGGATGGACTAAGACAATATTCTCTTCCTCTTTCTGAGCTATGGTCTAAACTGCACTGAGTTTGGATTCATACTTCTGTCCCTTGCTGAGCCAGTTCTTCCAGCCCAACCCGTTGATCTCCTTCATGCATCAGTGAGGTGTCTTAGCGTTCCAAGGGAGAGATGCAAACAGCTGCACTTCAGGGCGAATTATCATCTCAGGGCACTGTCACTTTAGGACTCCTTTTTCCAACGTTAGGATGAGTTTCTGGTTTCCCAAAGAATTGAGAAAGATGATTTTCTTTGTTGAGAACAAGGAACATGAGCTCAATAAACCGCCTACATCTGTCGACTCAGCAGTCGTGCCTTCCAGATACAGGGCTGGAGCTGACTGCTTTGTCACCATGCAGGAGGACGGAGCCTCTCTACAGAGAGCCAGCTGCTCTCCTCTCCGCTCACCACTCTCCCTCGTCTC
>CM053511.1:48140870-48160952 GCA_028627145.1 Eidolon dupreanum
CCTGTGAAATATTCTAAAGTGTAATGGCCAGGAAAAAAGGTGGAAGGAAGAGGTGATCACTTGGCAAATCAGAGCCAGAGCTGACATTTCCTGAACAACTGAGGCTCAAAAATCACATGCCTGCAAAGTGCTAAAACCAGTGATGAATTCAGTTACAATTCCCAGTGAATGAATGTAGCCTAATTGATTGATTTAGTGGCCTAATGTGTAATGTCAAAACAAATACGTACGTTAAGGCATAGACTTGGGTATTGCTTTAAAAAGCATGTTCACAGTATCTCTCTCTCCACAGCATTTTGAAGCTAAGTTTGTGCAGAAGCACCAGCCGTGCGTGCCAAACACCACATTCGGTATTTAGAAATGTCATCTCCAATCGTCACAACGACTCACCCAAGTGGATGTTTTTTAGCTTTATTTTGCAATTGAGAAGTGAAGTTCAAGGAGACTAGAGACACTGATTAAGATCAACAGCCTGGGAAGTGGCACAGGTAGAATTTGAACGGTGCTCAATCTGACTCGAAAACCCAATTCTTGCTATGATACATTGTTGCCTCCTAGTTTTAAAGCTGTCAAATTGTTCATCCTATTTGGAAATTAGACACATTTTTAAAATTTATTGTACTGCCTAATCCATTTTTAGGATAAGACTGGTGGAATGGATTCAGGCAAGTTATTTATAAGAAATAAAAAACCTATTTGTCAAGCTATAAAAATTTAAATGAGGCAAACAGATAAATTTTTGCCTGTATTATTGGGGTGAAATGATTATCCTGTTTTTATAGATTATTAGTTTTATAATTTAGATACTAAGAAATGTGGAACTGATGTAGTAATAAATAACTTCAAACTGAGAAGTCAGTTAAATATCCTTTTTTCTAGCTGTGTTTTAAGATAAAATTATCTAGTTGCTATCGTGGAATAAAAACAAGCTTTATGAATTTTATAGATATCTTGATGCTGGTTATCACTGTGTTTCATGTAAGCGGGAAGCCTTGTTTTTAATTCTTAGTGGGTTTAAAGTTCAAATTCCATTTAGGATTCTTCTTATAAACATTAGCTTGTCAAAAGAATATTTAGGTGCTATAGTTGAATGTCTGTGTCTTCTCAAAATTTGTATGTTGCATCCTAACCCCCAAGGTGATGGAATTAGGAGGTGAGGCCTTTGGGGGGCGATTAGGTCATGAGGGTGATGCCCTTACTTTCAGATTGAATTGCTGTGACTTGAGAATTGATCCAATAAAATGATGTATTCATTTTATTAGCTCAACTCCTGAAAGCAAGTACAGCATGATGGTTAAAAACTTGAACTTGAGTGTCTAACAGTGCCCAGTTTTAACATACACTGGCTGAGCATCCTTGGGCAAAATGTTTAATTCCCCAGTGACAGGCATATAATGAGCATGGATATGTTGCAGCCCCCATGCCGTCATGGATGACTTTTAATTCACTTAAGAATGTGAGGCACATCTTGAAGGGGCTCCACAAGAAGAGTGGAGAAGTATTGCAACGTTCAAGCTGCTATATTTTTGTTCAAATAAATAATCTCCCTCAGTACAAGCAATATTCCCAAATGTCTACTGATTCACTACTTAGATGTTCCTGAAATTCCAATTTTTATAAGCCTTTTCCTTTAAGTGCCTCTAATTATTATTTTTTTTTATTAAATGTTTTCTATGGGCCACACTTTTGGAGATAGGAGGGCAATTGTTCTAAAAGCAAATTAATTATCCAGGAAAACAAGCTGCCATCAAATTCTTAGGAAAATCAGAACAATTGGCCATTTTTTTTCTTGTAGAATATTAGAATGACACACAGTAAAACGTGTTATTTAAATGATTTGAGAAGTAATAACTTGTTTAAGAAAGGATTTATGCTTTATATGTTGTTTCTGTGAAGAGACTAATAACAAATTGCTATGATAGAAAATTGTGAGTTTTCAGTTTTATACATACATGTGTTATTAAGAATATCACTATGATGTGAAAATAATAATTTTGCAAAGTATCCTAATATCTGTTCATGCTTAAAAACCTTTTTAATAGTAAAGGCACTGTTAGACTTTATTTTGTTGTCATGATTTGGGAAGATAAATTTAAAGTTTTTTTAAATTTAAGTATAGTTTAAGTATAATATCATATTGGTTATATTAGTTTCAGATGTACAGTATAGTGATTCAACATTTCTATACCTTACAATGTGATTACCCCTCTAATTCTAGCAATCTGTGTCACCACGCAAATCTATCACAGTAGTATCAACTATGTTACCCATTCACCTTTTTTACCCATCACCCCACCGCCTCCCTTCTCGTAACCCTCCCTTTGGTCTCTGTTTCTACGAGTCTGTTTTTATTTTGTTTTGTTTGTTCATTTGCTTTGGATTTTTAGATTTCACCTATAAGTGAAACCATATGGTACTTGTCTTTTTCTGCCTGACTTATTTCACTTGGCATAATATCTTTTTGATCCATCAAAGTTGTCACAAACGGCAAGATTTCATTCTTTTTTATTGCTGCATAATATTCCTGTGTGTGCGTGTGTGTGTGTGTGTGTGTGTGTGTGTGTGTGTGTGTGTAAACATATACATCATGTTTTCTTTATCCATTTGTCTATTGATGGATACCTAGGTTGCTTCCATATCTTGGCTATTGTATTGTCAAAATGCTATAATGATTGTAGGGATGCATATACCTTTTTGAATTGTTTTTGTTTTCTTTGGATAAATACCCAGAAGTGAAATTGCTGAGCCGCATGGTATACCTGTGTTTAGTTATTTGAGGAATCTCCAGATCGCTTTCTATAGTGGCTGCACCAGTTTGCAGTCCCACCAGCAGTACACAGGGCTCCCTTTTCTCCACATCCTCACCAACATGTATTATTTGTTGACTTTTTGACAATAGCCATTCTGACTAATGTGAGGTGGTATCATTGTGGTTTTCATTTGCATTTCCCTGATTATTAGTGATGTTGGGCATCTTTTTATATGTCTGTTGGCCATCTGTATATCTTCTTTGAAGAAATGTCTTTTCATGTCCTCTGCCCATTTTTTTACCAGATTGTTTATTTTTCTGTTTTGAGTTGTATGAGTTTTTTACATATTTTGAATATCAATTGGATATATCATTTACAAATATATTCTGCCATTTAGTTTGTTGTCTTTTTGTTTTCTTGATGGCTTCCTTCCTGTGAAGAAAGAAGCTTTTTAATTTGATGAAGTTCAATTTTTTTTATTTTTGCTTTTGTTAACCAAAAAGATACTACTATGACTGATGTCAAATAGTTACTAGGAAAGATTAATTTAAATGACTCCTCCTATTTTTTTCCATTTTTATTTTCCTATAAAATGATGCATCTTATATGAGAAATATGAACAAATAGTGAAAAATCATATTTTATTATTTTATCCATACCTAAAAGATTATTTATTTCCTTGCTTGACATACTGGATCTCTCAGGTACACTTTGTAGTAAAATTGAAGTTGCAATATTTTTAATTACTTGTTATGGTAATTACCCTTATAATTGGTAACAGTTCTTGAATGGCCCGCATAAGCCATATTGAATGTATGATTATATTTATTTTATCTCTATGTATGTCTTTTATTATCTATCTTCATAATCACTGACCAGTTAATTAGTCTCATTAATATAAAAGAAATATTTTAGAATCACACCAGACTAGACATATCATTACTATTAAAACAAAGAGTACTGTGTCATTAAATTTTGAATTTTCTTAAAACATTTCAGAATAAGAACCAAAATTAACAGAATATGTATTTGTTTTCAGTTATAAACATTAGTGGTCAAAACGGAGTATGAAATACTTAAAAGGAAAATCAAATAACTTTAACATCTGTAAGTTTGTATTTTTAGGAAAGGCCATTTGAGTTTTCTTATTAATAATTTTCTTCATAATTTTCAATATAATAACCTATTTTTTAACTTAAAACCAGAAATTCTATAACATCTAAATCATGCTATATAAAAGTTAGAAAAATAAGTGAAATCTGTGAAATAATAACATGACTTGAAATATGATAATTATATAACAATAAATTAAATTAAGAAAAACTTAAGACCCCTTGGAAACATTTTATTTACACGCTAGGTGTGGTTACCAATGCAAACCATTTTTAGTTTCCCAAAGCAGAAAGCAGAGAGAAAAAAATTCTACTAAAAACAAATTCTATGATTGCTTCAAGAAATCAATTGATTTGCACATTAGAAAAAATAAATTCTAGTCTAAAGTAGTTAAAATTTAACAAAGCAGTATTTATATTCCGTGGTAAGTCACCGAATATATTTCTTCTTCTGTAATGTTATGCCAAAAGACATCCTAACATCTTCATGCTTTTTACTGGCTGTTCCAGTTAATGCAGACATTTGTATTCAGTGTTGTCCTTCTTAAGAATTTTAAAAGCACTATTACAAGAATAAAAGGTCTTTATCTTTTCTAGTGTCATCAAGAACTCCACATACTTAACATTTTCTAAAACGATCTTGTTTTCCCAATTATCAACTTGCTTATTAGCAAATTTCAGTGTGCTGTCTAAATACTAAAACACAAGGCAATTAAATATCTAGTTATTCAGTAAGTACACAAGTGTGTACTTAATACACAGGGTTCCATTTAGGAAGGCCGTACTGTTTGATGTAGAAGCATGCCAGCTCACCTTCCTTAGGTTGTAACCTCAGAATACAGTGGATTTGGATTTCTAAGGAATTCTCCGATTTCCCTATCCTCTCTCCCCCATCCCTCCTAATTAGATGGCACTGGTGTGTTTTGTTTTCTCCTCACAAAAAGGTACAACTTTCTGAAGGATTGATGTGAGGCTGCCCACTGTTACTCCATGCTGGTCTCATGTCTAGCAGTAATTTCTCAGAATTTATGATACTGCATGTAGCTGACTCACAGTATCATAATTAATTTCAATGATTCCAAATCTTATGAAGTGGAAAAAGCAAAGAGAGGAATATAAACCAGCCAACTTAGGCAGTGGGGCATATTGTCCCCTCCAGTGCTATGGCAAAGAAAATTCTGAGAGCATTGAGTTTGCTTTTAACCACCAGAGAAAGGGGGAGATATTGGCTACGTACAAAAGAAGTCAGCAACCTAAGGGATGCTTCCAGCGGACATACAAAAGAGGGGTGGTCTTCCATCAGGTACATATGTGAGGCAGCCTCTGCTTTCAGTACCATGAGTAAGGGGTCTCTGATTCAAGGAAGGAACGGCAAAGGAAGGAACAGAGTTTTGGCAGTTTTTCAAACGCGTGTTTTGGCTCCCCACACAATCTCATTTTTCAGCCTGGTAGAAATCAGTGCTTCAGAAAGACCCCTCACAGCTGCTGCTGAGCTGGGTGACGGCTGACCAAGCCGTTCTCTGAGTCTGGCTCACTGCACAGCGTCCTGACTTAGACGGAGTCTGCCTCTGAGAGTTTTAACCTCAGGAACATGGAATCCTACCCACTTGGAAACAGAATTTAGTGTTCAGCTAAAAGTCAATACCCGGCAAGTTAGAGAAGGAAACATATCAACATCCTCTGGTAGCGTCTCCTCTGTTTTTGGCCTTCCAGGCATGGCGCTGTCCCATTGCCACAGACAGCGGTGTCAGCGCCACCTGGGAACTGGGTAGAGACACAAATTCCGGGGGTACACGCCGGACCTTATGAATCAGAAAATCCCGGGGTCTGGGGGGATAGGGGTGGGGAGGGGAAGCGGAAGCGGAAGAGGAAGGGGAGCCCAGCAACCTGTGCTTTAAGAAGTCCTCTAGGTGATTCCAAAGCAGCCTAAAAACTGAAGGACCACAGCTCGACAGAGTCAAACGAGGACCTTCCCTGCCTGTTTTAATTAAGCTAGATTTTAAGACGTGTCCTCTCGAGGGATGACAGTGGGCTGAAAGCATACCCACGCTTCACCGCATCACTCTGTAGACATGGAATCTGGTTTAAAATGTGCATTAACAGTTGTGCCGAAGACCGCTTGAGATTCCAGTGCCCAGGGCCGCCTCTGGCTCAGACGTTATGTTGTGTGGCTGCTTTCTTTTGGAGCTTCCTTAGCGGCAGAGCAGTCTGGCAATTTGTATTTAATCTTTTCTCATGACTGCCTCAGATTTCAGGAAGATTGGAATGTCCCCAGGCTCATCCTTCGTGTGCATAATAATCTGGCCAAAGAGTGTGAGTTAGTGGCCCACATCCTAGTTATATCTGCCTGGAAAATCTGGTTTCGTCATCCCGAGATAGGCTAAAAATCAGTCCTGCTCCATGCTAGATCTTCTCTACCATATTTTGGGGTGACATTTTGCATTATAGTTGAGGTAAAGCAGAAGAGTCTGAAAATAAAGCATATCAATTCTCTATGTACGCTTTTTTTAGATTTGGTCTTAAAATTCTTAAGTCTCTGCCAAGAGAGTAATTAGCAGCCCAGATAAGAGGCCACCTGTGGCAGCTACATGTCTGCAATCAGGTATGCATGAGAGAACTATAAATTTGATTAGAGAGTTATAGTTTGCAGGCCCGTATCTCACTTTCAGGAGATAGGAAGTTAAAAGGAAAATTTCACAGGAAAGAGCATGGTTTTTATCTCAGCGTCACCATCAATCATGATATTTTAGAGGTTAATGTCCAGAGGTTCTTGTGAATAAGAGAGAATTTAGAAAGCAAAATATAAAGAAAGCCCTCTGGGGAGGAGAGTGTTATTCTAATCTGTTCCACTCTCAGGAGAAAGATGTTTCATCTTGATGTATTGTTACCGATTCTTCCGCGACATAAACAGCAAGAGGCAAGAAACAGCCAGAGAACCTACCGACGAATGCTGGAAGGGAGATAATTTTAAGTCCGTGTAGTGCTAAAATAAGAAGGGAAATCTAGGCACTGATGGGAATGTTCTCTTGGCAAAGGAGATACCAGGGGAAGAATATTTGCCAGAGGTGCCAGGATGTAAAGCCGTGTCTGGGGACACAGGATGCTGCTGAGGGGACCTGGCAGTGTCAAAGGGCCAGAGTCAAAGTAAGCAGACCATCCCCCCAAGAGTCAGACTGGAGTGGCCTGGGCGAGGGAGAAAGTGGAGGTGCAGCTGGTGGTCTGGAAGGGACAGTGAGAGGAAGGAGGTCCAGGTAATTAATTTTCTGAAGAACTGGGACATGGGTGGAGGGCAGCAGACTTCCGTAAGGCTGAAGGGACATTTTTCTAGGGTAGAAAAGGAACTATGACAAGTGCTTAGTGACTATCGATAGGCACCATTTAAATTAGACGGTTATTGGTGGGGCATCGTGTAAATTGGTGTGCTAGGCCCTGAAGGTGTGTGGGGTTCAGACCTGGCCTCTGACCCCGGCAACTTGCAGAGTGCATGGAGGGATTGTGCGGACCCACACAGGACCCCCTCCCCCCGCCCCCACCAGACTGCAGTCTCAGCGATCAATGTGGGCTTTGCCTTCTAGGTCCCCTGTAAATTTTTTGTTGTTGATGACAATTTTGGCTTTTTTTAGACTTCAAAATTGAGTAAGTGACAATAAGGTGTTATAATTTTTCTCAAAAAAAAGTGATTCTTGAGACACATATTGGAATCTTAAAATGGAAAATGAACATTTAGAAAGAGACTTAGAAATAACTCGATGGCTATTGTTATGAAAGAGGCTTCATGAATTAAAAGCAGACTGTGGAGGGGAAAGAACTTAATTTTCTAGACTTTGAAAACAGTGTTCAAAATTTCTTTAAATTGAAACTGTTTATTGTGGTTCTTCAACACTTCTTATGATATAACATTTATTTTCCAGTGAAACAGGTATCATATTCTTCAAAACAGCTGAATTAAAGAGTAGTGTGTGATATTCTGAAGTTCTTCGTAGAGATTTTGGAACCCAGAGAGGCCAAGCCTCAGCCCACAACTTGGTCTGTTCAGCACCTCCACGTGGAGATCCAGCTGCCTCTTGACACCTCCACTAACGTGTCTAAAATGCATTTGAAATTTATCATGTCCACAGTCGAGTTCTACTTACTCCCCACCAAATTTCCTTTTCCCTCAGTCTCCGCATCTCCACAAATGGCAACGTGGTCGTTTCAGCTGCTCAAGACAGAAAAATGGTGCTGTTGTTGATTCCTTCCTTTCTCTCACAACCCCAAGCCCAATTTATCAGTGGTACTGTTGGCTCCAGCTACAGAATTTGTCCAGAATAAGTCTACTTCTTACCACCTTTGCCACTGTCACCCTTGGGCAAGCCATACTCATCTCTCGAGAGTGGTGGCCTAGCCCCCTGAAGAATCTCTGTGCTTTCACGCTTGCCGTCCTGCCGTTTGCCCTCAATACAGTAGGCAGAGCGAACCTTCTTGAAGCAGAAGTCTGATCACGTCACTCCTCTGTTCAGAATCCTCCACTGGCTTCCCATTTTCATCAAATTTCCGCATCAGATTTTGAAATGATATTGTAGAATGTCCTACTTGATCCAGCCGAAGCAAGCAAAATTTGAATCACTGCCAGTCTCCTTGAATGACCTTTGACCTCTTTTCTCTTGACTGGTTCTGGTTCATCTTCCTTAAGGCTGTTCACAAGACCCAGGGGCTTCAGCCTCTTAACAGATGTCTGCAGACCACATACATGTGCCTGGTTTTGTGACTGGCTCTATGATAGGCTCTGCAGAAGTCTCTGGGGATAACATCTTTCACTGGCTTATTCACTGTTAAGATTGAGTCAATGGAATGTAATTGCTGACTCACAAACTTGGAGATCGAATTTAATAATATTTATAAATATTATTTTCCTCTAGCCAGATCTCACTGGTCAGTATAAAATTAAGTTTGATTCGTTTATTTTAAACCCAAACATATTTACTATCTTTATCAGCCCCATATGTACCTACTTCAAACACCTTACCTTTTACTGGCTACTAGTTCTTCGTATGCTTCTGGCAACCAGCTTTGTACAGGTGCAACCTCTGGCATTTCACTTATGCTGGTGTCTTTTATATCTCATTTCCTGCCCTGGGATGACCAATGAGAATCATCCAGTACCAGTGTACGTGTAACTCAAAAGTTCAAGGGTATCAGTACTCAAGGACCACCCTTTACCAGGAGCCTATGGACAAATGCTTTACCCTTTCATCCTTAAAGTAGACACATTTCATAATGATCCTTAGAATTCTTGCGGTGTTGAGCAACAGCCACCTGTACAGGGGCTGAGTCAATAACACATGCTTGTTTTGGCTTTCACTCGTTCTGTGTTTTCCTCCCGTGCCCCTCACTCCTGCCTCCCAGATCGTACATCCCCTCACATATAAGCCTCTGTCTCACATTCCACATTAAGGTGAACCCGGCTAAGAACTGCTTACTTCTAAATATATGCAGGATGATTTTTACCTCTTTTCAAGGGACTGTAATTATAACTTCTATAGTATTCTGCAGAAAATTTTTCACACATAAGTTGGGTACTTTTACCCCCCTTATCTCCAAGGTGAGCTGATCACTAAAAAATACCTTCAAAATCTCTTTTAGAGTTTACAATGTATAAAGCTCAATCTAAGCTAGGCTTTAGGAATATAAAAATATGAAAAGTAAAACTCTCGCCTTTAAGACACTTGGAGTGTGTTGACATCTAAACAAATGTTAAAATACAGCAAAGTAAAAGTTCTGGTAAAGATTTACATAGGTGCTAAGACTTCTGGAAGAAAAACTTCTTAAAAGAGGAGAATCTAAAATGAAAAACTAGATTTAAGCCACATAATAAACAAAGGGAAAGTCAATTCTGCTAGATAAAATTATATAATGATGCAGAATCTTAATAACAAAATATCTGCCAGAAAGTGAAAACAGTTTGGAGTTTATGGAGCATAAAACCCATGGTAGAATATCCAAGATGAATTTGCAGAGACAGGTAGGGGTTGTGCAATAGAGAGACTCAGATGACTTGGTAAGGAAACCATAACTCACCTCGCAGGCGATGAAAAGCCAATAAAAATGGTAGTTCTTAAACTCCTTTGAGTCAAGGATTATTTTGAGAATGTGGTTGAAGTTACTGTCTTCCTGTCCAAAAAAGAGAACATCAACTAAAAACTTTTCATTCCATTTATTGTGAATTATTGTGATTCCCCCTAAAACCTGTCAATGGTTCCTCTGAGAATACTCTCATTAGGATCTCTTGCACTTAAATATTTAAAGCATAAGAATAATGTGGTTGGATTTGTTTTGAACTTTCTAGTAGCCATGTAGAAAATGGATTTTTTGTGAATATCAGTGAGGCAACTATATAATAATCCAGGCAAATCAAGATGAGCAGCAAAATCAGTAGTAGCATAAAGAAAGAGTGATGGATTTAAGAAAACTCTTTAGGAAGTGTGATTAGCAAGACTGGGGGTGATTAGCCACATGTAGTACAGGGAAGGATGGTGATGAATGTGAGTTTGCTTTTGGACATGTTGCCTTGCAGATGCTTATGGTGCATCCAAATAAATTGTCCTGCGAGAATTTGGATACACCAATTCTGAGCTGAGGACTCAAGATAAAGACTTGAAAGACCTCAACCTACATACGGTAAAAACCATGAGTGGATGAGCTGATTTAGGGAGATAGTATCGAGTGGGAAAAGAGTATTCGCACAAAGTACAGCTGAAAATTAGATAAAAGCATGGTCTTGAAAGTTTCCATTGTATCTGGCAATTAGAAGCCTAGGCAGTCTTAATGGAAGCAGTCATCTCAAAATGGTAGAAGGACTAACCAAATTAAAATAGGTTGAGGAGTGAATGAAAATTGGAATCAAAGGCATTCAATTAGGATATTCAGGGAGTTTGGATCAAAGAAGAATAAGCAAGAAGAAGCAACACTAGATATTTTAGATAATTATGAGAGGGATTTTTTTTTTAAGGCTGAATAAGAAGTGAGCTTATTTACATGCTGTGGAAAATTAACAGTAGAGATGAACAGAATGACTGGTGGTGGATAAAATAAATTAATGTTAAAAAGATGAGATGACAAGATTCAAATCACTAGCCTACTGGATGATTTAAGTCTGACATAAGAGAGAGAGCCTCTCAACCTCTGTGAATTGGAAAGGTGATGAATACAGGTGGAGATGAAGATAATTCTGTAGGTGACATGTGAGGAGGAGTAGAAGGTCTTTATTCCAGATTGCATAATTTTTCTGGATGACGTAGAGGTGATATTTTTGAAAAGACTTTAAAAAGAATGAAAGAAGGAACGACAGCCGAGAAGCCCAAGTTCAAAGTTGGAGACCATTGATTTGTATTTACCAGCCCTAGGGTGTCATGATTCTCTCCAGGATTGTCCAGCTGCACTCGTGCAAGAAAATGATGGATTAATACAGGGTTAGGTTGTCGTTGGCAGTAATGACAAAAAGACATGGGTACATGGGAACTGAGGAGACAGCAAATCTAGCTGAGTAGAGCAGGATGGGACTCAGGACAGGCCAGATACTGGGAGAAAATAGAGAGAAAATGGACATCTATGTTTAACTGAAGAGAACGTGTTAAGGACAGCGTGTTTGTGAAAGAGCCTAAAGGAGGCGAGTTTGTTAAATAACCGAGCATTGGATTTAAAGCCGTCTGGCGTGGAGCAATTCTTAGTTCTCTGTCCTTGGGTTAGGCAAGGTGAAGTGGAAGAGAAGATTTCCAGATCTGAGACTGAGAGACTTTGAAATTAGTGAATAAACACACACAAACATAAAAATTATTCAAGATAATAGTGACACTTAAGTCGAAGAAGAAAAAAAGCCTGAGCAAAGCTTTCATAGGCAGAAAGATGACAGGTTAATATTTATAATGCTCGTTATCTGAGGTGGAGGGATTAGGCAGCCTCCCTTGGGAGGAGGTACTATATTCTTAGAGGAAAGAAGAGGGGTAATATTCTTAGAAAAGGCTTTCAATTACAACAGGGTGGAGCAGGACACATTTTGTTAAGGGACTGAGAATATAGAAGAGCCTTGACTATGGAGGAGGAGTTTTAGAAAGCAAAGAAAAACGGTTTGGAGTATGAGTAAAACTCTTGTTGGGAGAGAAACGATTTAACTTTTATTAAGACTGCATTTCCCGGACTTGCCCACACAGCCCTTGTTTGCATAGCACCTATTAACCTCTTACAGAAGTAAGGCTGTGTGGATTACAGCTCGGAAGGATTGGCGGGTCACTCGAGGGTGGCAGGGCTATGAAACATTCCTCAGTAGAGGTGGTGCCAAGTCACGGTCAACTCAGCTCTTCAGGTATCTGGAGGGCAGTGTTTGGACAAAGATGAGCCAGCTTTTAAGGCCACCCAATTTGTTGGTTGTTTTCATGGCTGTTTGTCTTTTTAACTCAGCTAAATTGAGAACTCTGAAATCAGGGACAGTTAAAATTTCTTTACATCTCCACAACATTTGGCTTACTATTGAGCATATTAATAAATGCTCAATAAATATTTCTTTTTACTGAAGCTTGCAATGAGCAAAAAGAAAATTACAACTTAATTTTTATTTCTTGCGTTATTCTGCCTTTGCTGGAGATTTATTTTTTATTTAAGTTTTTGACCTAGTTAAATGCCCAAATATGTTGGAATTCATTGTCGATTTTTAATAATAATTTTTACTCACACCTTTCAATGTCTCATGTACCTACATACTTTCTATCCTTGATAATCTTTTTGAAGTGGTCCAAAGACAATAAAAGAATATTATTATTGCTAATTAGTGAAGTACTTATCCTAATTATTAGTCGTAAACAAGGTAAGAAGAAATAGTTGGGCACATTTGAGATGTATGTAGCTAAGCCATTCATTTAAAAGTGGTGTTTTTTCAGAGTAAAATTTAAAATATTAATTAAAAGTATATAATCATATATATTTGACCAAAAAGTATTATATTTATCAGGATATTACCCTTGAGAATTCTTTAATTAGCTTATAGCACAATAAATATGGTTTTGGTATAGAAGGTAATTGTAAGTATAAATGTATAATATATACAGAAATGTGTGGAATTTAATATAGGAATATACATGGAAATATAATTTAAAATATAATTTCACAAATGGTAAAGAGAGGTGTGCATAGATGCTTGAAAAGGCAAAAGTCAAATTCAAATTATTATGTGATTTCACTGGAGTATATAAAAGCAGATATATAAAAGAGTTGAAAATTTTAATTTGGGGCCCAGTACAGTAATGAATCGTACTTGATTTTTTAAAAAAATATTAATGCTGTGTGTTATGTATTTGTTCACACTCTTCTGTGAGGGCGCTTGCCATCAGCCAAACGCAAGGAAAAGTAAGGCACTGGGAGAAACTGATCTCTGGACTGTGTGATGTAATGTCCTCCAGCGTTAGCAGAGCTTATTCTGCTGTTCTTAGGACGGAGTTCCAGCATTTATCGATGAGCTCCACCTCCCTGGAGGAAGTAGTTTCACAGTGCATTATAAACCCAGCTGTTTGAATTGGATTTGGCTGGTCTACTTTTCTCAGTATAGAGATGTGGACATGGAGGCCTAGAAACATACCGTCAGAAAATACCAGTACAGCCTTCCTTTCCCGAGGGAGACCCAGCGTCTCCTGGGACCCCGGGCAGTCATGCGCGTTTGGGGTCTTCACTCCCACTGTGAGACTTACCTTGATCCGCAGGCCTTAGAGCTCAGGTTTGGTTAATATGGAGAACTGAGTCTGATAAACCTTGAGGTGACTGTGGAAGTCCTCCCGTGTGCCCGGACCCAGCAGTCCGGAGGGCGTGCTGTGTAGACTGTTGCATGCTGTGTAGACTCTTGCTTTTCTCCCGCTCACTTCCTCATTGTAGTAGTAAAAATATTTGCTCATAAGCCTTTCTTCAGTTGGGCTAGGCAGCTTCTACCTAGACTAACCTTCCCATGTATCCAGGAGAAAAAAAAAGAAAATGAAGATCTTTTCCTTAAAGGTTAGAAAATCAAAAACACTATATTACAAAGATTTTTGGTATATTTTTATTTCTACTTTGAAGAAGCATGTCTGATTTTATAGTCCAAAGGTTCATAGTCACACCCCCAATAGTATGTAGTTCACATTTCTAATTATTTCTAACTATCTTTTTAATTATTTAGGCTTCAAGGAGACAACCTGGCAGAAAGGACAGAAGAGACATCACAAATACTTCATTCTCCAGACGAACTAATCCCAGATTCTTTGGGTAAGTTTTAAATCCAACAATATTTATCGTAATTTTATTGGCACTTGAAGATTTAAAAAAGAAAATGAAACTAGACCAGACAGCTTCCTCTGCACCAAGTCGCATGGCTGCTTGTCATGTGGCCGTCCCTCGGGCTGTGTGTAAGGTGAAGGGCAAAGGAGTTTGGGATCTGAGGAGCAGCCTCTTCATGTCTGTGCCTGTTTAAGGTACAAACGGGTCAAATATGTGTCGGCTACTCTCCAGAGTTTGCCATTAATTTCAGCTTGTTTTCAGAACTTCATATTGTCTACTCCCATTCGCATATCTCAGACCCCTTCAGTTTTTCCAGGCAGAAGTGTCAATATTATACTCGCTTTTTTTTTTTCCTCTATCTCTCATCTTTATATTAAATGGTTCTCAAATCATGTCAATGTCACTTCAGAATTTCCTCTCCAGGCCAGCCTCTTCTTCGTTTTCCCTAAAACTGTCTGGTCTGTACTTTCATCCTCTTCCTCTGTCTAGTGTAACAGTCCTGGAAATAGTCCCCGAATTCTAGCTCACTCCTCTTTAGTTCATTATCTGTCTAAAAATAAAGCTGCTTATTTCATCTCCATTTCTTATAGGACAAAATTAAAATTCCTTAGCATATTAAGTTCATGTCAGAGCACTTCGAAATATTTGCTGAATAAATAAATAAGCACACGTAACACCATTACAGTGGCATCCATCATTGCCTCATCGTTCAGTGTTCAGTGGGAAGTAGTCGGACATCTGACTGGGATAATTAAAAGAGAAACTATAGCAAAAGATTTCCCTTATATCTGGATAGAGGAGGACATCTTAAATAAGATGTAAAAATTCATAACTATTAAAGAAAAAAATAAAAAATTCTCAACTATGGAAAATTAAGAACTCCTGTTCATCAAAGGATGCCATAAACAAGTGAATAGATAAGCCTCAAAATAGGAAAACATATTTGAAATGTACTTGTCGCTGATCAAGTGTTAATATTCAGAATATATAAAGAACATCTACAGTTTAATAAAGAAGAGATCGACAAACCAATAGAAAAATAAGCCACAGATCTAAATTAACATTTCACAGAAGAGGAAACTCAATCGATCAGTGAATATTTGCAAAATGCTTAACCACTCTAGTAATCAAGGAAAAGAAAATTAGGACCACAGAGAGATGCTGTTTTGCCACTTTTCGTTTGCCATTAATTAAGAAATGTGGCAAAACTAAAATATTGTCGAAGACAAATAAAGTGAAAGTCATACACTACTTGGGTATAAACATTTTGGAAATAACTTTCCATTATCTTAAACTCTTGAGCATTTATATAATATAAAATCTAGACACTCCACTGGTAAATGTTAACAACTGTTTCTTTGCAAAAGAAAGGCCTGATTTGTAGAGACAATGATTTCTGAGATGTAAACACTCCCACCGTGGTTGGTTCCAGGCAACTGATTTGAAATGGCAGTTAGGTCTCTCGGTCAGTCTGGTATAAACAGGTTGCAGCTCACAACCAAATGAATTTTACAAGCATAATATTGATTGAACAAAAGCAAGTCATAGGATGACATTTTTGTAAAGCTCAAAACCAGCAAATCTAAGTAATACAACCTTTAGGAAAACATACATAAGAGATAAAACTATATTTAACGAAGGGAATTTGAAACTCAAAATGGTTATCCTCAAGGGGATAGAGATTCTGGGGATGGGATGAGGAAGTTGCTCACAGATATATAAAGATGATTGGAAATATTTTAATTCTTAAATTCGGTGATGAGTTTGGGCTGTTTATCATTGTGCTTTGTAATTTAAATATACTACGTATTATACATAAATATATTTTACATATACTTTTTTATATGCCAATATTACCTAATGAACACTTAAAAATAAAGTGCTTTGGGAACATCAACCAATGCCAATGTAGCATAATGCAAAAAATGATCATTGTTTGCAAGTATTCAAATTTCTTGTTGTCCCGATGACATGAAACACTCTCATGATAGACCTTTAACACCGACAGCAAAAGTGGGCAGTGTGTCACCAGCAAAATCGGTGACCTAGGCTGGCCATTTGTTGACACAAGACAGATATTATTTAACTATTAGCCCATTACTTTAAAAATTTCCATCAGAACCAGCCCAATTCACCAATCTACAAATCTGTATCTTACAGCAATCACATCTATGGAATAACTGAGAATTATAGGGATTTCAATTTTTTGGAAAATTAAACAATGCATTCAGTAATATGTTGATTACATTTATTTGCATCCACTGATGGTGGGCGAGAGAGGGCAGGGCAGGAATGTGTTCACTGAGTTTAAGCTCCTTTCTTAAATTGTTTGTATTCTGCATTCTTCACATTCAAATATTAGTAGACTTAATTAGCAAATTCCAAAATATGAGTTTCTGATTCAGTACATTATTTTCCATCTAAGTTAGTCAAATCACTAGATCTAACAATTCAGTATTATTGGAATTATTCAAAAATAATAATATGACTTTAATGTCAGTTGTGTGACCACATTTAGCTTGGCTCGATAAACATAAATATTTCTATAAATAGGTATAATTTTGTGCATTAAAAAGCCTATTGTGACACAAACAGTAAAAATAAAAATAATGACAGGAAAAAGGTGAATAAAGCTAAACGTTATAATATACTCCACAGATTTCTAGGTTTCCATGAGCATGCCCAATTAACAACAAGAGGCAAGATTCTAGTTCAAGTACTGCCAGAGACTTAGATTTTGACAAAATTACTTTATCTCTTTATGCTTCAGTTTCTTCTTCTCTAAAGTGAAGAGACAAAGTAAACTCTAATATTTGACCAATTCAGAGAGTCATTTTCCCTCTATATGATTTAAAAAAAGAAACTCAAAGAATACATTGCCTGTATTTTGAAAATCATATATACTTATAAAAGAAATTGCTCACAGTTGACAGGACAAAATACTTTACACATATGCACTCAATTATTGTTAATAATCAATGTACTAAAATACTTTTAAAAAATGGAGCTCCAAGCGTGAAACACAAAAGTTTTATTTTCACGATATCTATTTACCTTACTAGCATGTTGGACTGATTTTTCTGTCACCAGATTAGAACTAGTTTGCACAGTCCTTTCAACTTAACAACTTTCAATATGGTTAGATATGTAAATTCAAAAATATTCTGGCAGGACTTTACAGTTGTTCTTCTGTACCGTACTGAATGGAATTTATCATATTTTAGACCTCACTAGATAAGGTACCAATAATCAGAAAGAATTCACCAAAAATCAAAAACAGAACAAAATGTAAAAGAGAGAGCGTCTCAATAATTATTTTGCTCAACTTGTTTTGAAAGCACCTAGTAGAGTGCCTGGCATATAATATTTGTTGAATAAATGAATAAACAGATATATAAATAAATGAGTGAATGAATTCATTAATATATACATGCATTAAAAAAATCAGTATTCTGCTCAAGAATTTCAACACACAAATAAAACAGGAAAAAATACAAAGTGAATACTAAAATTATCTAAGTATTTGTTCACAGTTTAATAGACTATAATTCAGTCTTGGAGGACTTAAATTATGGCAATTATACATCCTAATTTAAAGAGTCTATCGTCACTCTTACAATTGGGTTTTAGTAAATAAGGATTCAAATACTTTTTGTAAGTAGATTAATATTTTGAACTCGGTATAATTCTCATCAAATTTTGCTTCTTTTTAATGTCTATGTTCTCTTTGGAAGGGTGAGGTAAAATTTTTAAATTTATTTACAACTCGAGAATATATGTGATTCTCACAAACTCAGTTTTATGATGGAAAGAATTCCATGTTCTAAAATGAAATCTACATTTATATCTAGATAAACTATGTGCCCTGGGATTTAGTAGCTTTTCTTTTTGCATGTAAAATTCTGAATTATCAGAGATAGGGGAGCTCCATGATTCAAAAGCTATGATCATGGATTTATGCTGAGCTTTCCATTGTCTCCTGGTCTTGGGTGGCCATTAAGGGCTTGAAGGACTTAATATTCTCATTTTTTTTTCAGAGCTAACATTTTATGCAACAGGAAAATCTGTCTCCATATTTATGTGAATCTGAAGGAAAATTTTTAGTAGTTCATATGGTTCTTTTAAAAATTAATAAATATAAGAAATCAATTTTAAAAGTCTTCAGTGTTTTAAAATGCCTTCCTTCTAACTGAATTTTTATTTGAATAGAAGGTATTAAGACACAAACTATTTCTAGATGTTCTACACACCTACTCTTACTACAGGATTTTTATAACCCATATAAATCTTTGTTGTTGTAATTAATTTAACCCAGCAGACATATGGAAAGGGTTACCATCATTTTACTCCCGTGTTTGAAAGTCACTCATTCACTCCTCCATCTAGTCAAGCTAAGTAATCACAACTTCTTTTCATTCAAATATTTTAACAATGTACACCTTCTCCAGAATTTGCCATCTCATTTAAAAAGAGAGAATACGAATGATACTTAAATTGTGTGGCAAAGAAAGTAAGAAAGAAGATAATTTAGAGATAAAACAAATAAATATAAAATTACAAACCAGAAAAAGAATATTAATTGTAAGTTTCAACAATTAGCTGGATGATATGCTAAAAAAAAAAAAAATTGGCTCTATTCAAGAGAGCAGCAGTTCTTGCATATTTCAAACTTTGCCATGTCCTTCTAAATTAGAAATTCTTAACAGTTTTATTGGTCGTCTTTAAGCTGAATAAATGACATTGTACACGCTGTTTTAACTCGCAAACACTATGCTTTTTCAACAAACAGTTCAGTCACTTTACTGTCCTTCTCCTAACAGGCTTGCGTATCACAGAGCCAATAAGCGATATGTGACTATATTTTATTCATTCTTTTTGTAAAAATAGATTCTTTACCTGGGACTGAAGAAGCACTAATGGAGGAGGGTGGAGAATTCGAGAAGGCACCTAAATTAACAGGACCTGTAAGTATATTCATTTACTTACTTTTTTTAATCTCTAAAACTAATTGACTTCACTAATAGGAAAACCCAAAAGAAAGGAATAAGAAACAATATTCTTTAAATTAAAGAATATTTTAAATGTGCATCCAGCTTTTCCCGCATAGTCATGCGGAGTGCTTGTGTCAGTAAGTGGCTAGCTTGATTGCAGGTCTACAGCAAGGCTGTACTAAACTCTTTCATCCATTACGGAAGAAGATTTGAATGGGTTGGAGAAAGCTAAATTCTGATATTATTACCTGTTCGCTATTGCACATGAACATTCTATAAGATTGTGAGTTGCTATTTTAAACTTCAGTAAATTTAATTAAGCATATGTTGATAGAAAAATGAAAGTTCGCATATCCTGAAAGTTTATGTATAACATAAGCATGCTATTATTCATTGTGAAATCCTTGTGATATTTTTGTTAAACTGTATCTCATCAATGGAGTATATTGGGAGAAAACCGGTAGGTTTAAGATTTTTAATGTAATATAATGTTGAAAGAAATACAGAAAAACTGAAATCTACATATAAATTCTAAATGTAAAGTTTATAAAAGATTCTGAGTTGTTATAAAAATGACCATGCAATCTTGCATTACCCTAAACTTAATGTTTAGACTGGGTTTATACACTACGCTATTCTCTACACTGGTTCGCTAGGGCTGCCATGACAAAGCAGCTCAGACTGGGTGGCTCAAACAACGGAAGCATCTCATGGTTCTGGAGGCAGAGCCTGAGATTCAAGCATCAACAGGGTTAGTTTCTTCTGAGGCCTCTTGGCTGTCTTCTTCCTGAGTCTTCACATCCTCATCCTTCCGCCCATGTCTGTGTCCTAATCTCTTCTTTTAAGAACACCAGTCACACTGGATTAGAAACCATCCTAATGAGCTCATTTAGCATAATTACCCTGTCTCCAAGTACTCTGAAGAACTGGAGGTCAGGATGTCAACATATGAATTTT
>CM053511.1:48161452-48196472 GCA_028627145.1 Eidolon dupreanum
ATTGTTTCCTTTATTTTAGAGGTTTATATTTCTGTGTAAATTGATTTAAATACCTGGTTAATGGAAGCAACCTTGAATAATAGATTAACGAACAAGTTGCAGTTTTTCTTGCATTCTATATCTAGTATGGAAAATAGGCGCACAACTAGCATTTGTGGAAATAAGACTAAATGTATTTAACTTGTACTCTTGCAAAATGAAAAAGAAAATAAATTAATGTTCATTATCATCTCATTAAATAGAAGTAAAAATTATGTTGGATTTTGTCTCTTAGAAGGTAGCAAGCATTGAGAAATTGCTGGCAGCTAATTGTAGCAGTGAATTGTCTGCTGAAGAACAGCGATTAGTATGCAGTTTGCTCAACCCTAAAGGTTTTACTGTTTCTTTTTCCTTCTAGTCTATGGAATTTTATTTGGTTTTTATCATTCACAGATATAGGATGCCAATAAAACTGCTTAAAATTAAGTACTGTAAGTAAGCAAGTTACCTAACCAAATTTTAGAATCTAGTGGGATTTTTTCTTTTGACATTTTAGGTCTGTTGATTTCTAACACATGACGGATGGAAATATTTGCCCAAACCTATGCAAATATTATTTTTAAAACTTCTATGAATTTTTAAATTGTAACTTCTGAATGTCACATTTGCATCAGAAAAAAATGGCTTAAGATGATTAAGTATGATGACATAACTCTTAAATCATTGATGGTAGCTTTTGTAATTAATCAGTCTCTTTACATAATTCACTGTTTCTCCAGTAGCAAATTTGTGACTTTATTCCTTGGGATCAGTTGAATCCTTTATTTTATTTTTAAGATACTTGGAAGGAAGAGTGGGCTCATATGCACTAATGCAGAGAAGTAGAGTGGGTTTCTAAGTGAAGAACACCCAAGAAAATATATGACAGCTTGCTGTGACATCCTGATGGCGCAACTCTTGAGGCGTCCATTAATTCTCTTAAATATGATGGGTAAAAGAAAAAATCTATTTTGATATTTTCAGTATTTTGAAGTTATTGCTAATTATTATAGTGACTGCCAGCTACTGTAAATTTTATTTGGTATATAAATAGATGAGAGAGGAAGAAAGCAATATGGATTATGTTTGTGTAGTGAGGTAAAAACTCTATACGTACATACTCTGATTATGATCTGTGTACGATGTGTGTTGGAATGGCCTGTTTGTGTGCAAAACACATTAAGTTAATATTCAGGCCCTTAGTGGGGATGGAAGAACATTGAGATTCCCACAAAAAGGTTTTTCCTTACGTGTTTGTCTTCTTCAGCTAAGAAAGCTACATAGATTACACAAACGTGATTGGGCAGAGTGCTTTCTTACAGAAGTTTAATCATTTGTGAGCTTCCTTTTGCTCTCGACCACATTAATCTAATCAAGATCATATTTAAGCATATTATAAGAAGCGGTCACATATATAAAGTCTGAGTCTCAGCAATGTATTGATTCAAACTGAAAAAATATATATTCCTGCTATTGTGTTGACCTAACACAATATATATTAAAAGAACATTAGGGAAAGAATTATTTTAGAAACTATGTTTGGCGGGATATTGACTATTGGTTCTTATTGAATAACCATCTCTTTTTAAAATACTGAACTCTCTTTTCTCTTTGCCACACGTCATAGATTTTGGGAGATTTCCAAATATTAATAAAATATCAACAGCAGTATCAATATATGATTTGCAAAATATTTAAACTATAATTTCATACAATTTTCTATTATCTCTGTTATAGTTTTCTTTATTCCAAATTTGTTTTTCTTATTATTTTATATAAGAAAAATTTATTATAATTTTTTTGAAAATTCAGTAAAGAATATAATTTAAAATCCAAAAACCATTACATAGAGATGAATTTTTATATTTTATTTTAGCAGTATTTTTATGCATGTATGTCTGTAAATATGTCATACTGTAATTTAAATTTTGGACTATAGTAAGTAAACAGCTTTACTTTCTGATTTTCTTTGCTTTAAATAACATAATGACAATAGTTTCACATAAAGTTCTTTGTAAACCTAATTTCAATATCTACATATTATTGCAGGCTTATCTGTTTTAGTATCTATTAGACCAAATATCCTCTTATGTTTTTGTTTTTGTTTTTTATTTTATTATTTTTTTAGCATTTTATTTTTTATTATTAGTTTCAAATATACAATACATTGGTTAGACATTTATATAGTTTATGAAATGATCCCCTGATTATCTTTCCTCTGGCTCTACACATAGCCATTATATTACTGCTGACTGCATTCCCTATGCCATGTTCCCCATCTTGAGAAAGAAGAACAAAACTGGAGGTATCACAGTACCTGATATCAAACTATGCTACTAGCCTACGGTGATCAAAACAGCATGATACTGGCATAAAAATAGATATATTGCTCAATGGAACAGAATAGAGAGCCCAGAAATAAATCCACGTCTATATGCTTTTTAAATATATGACAGAGGAAGCAAGAATATATACAATGGGGTAAAGACAGTCTCTTCAATGAATAGAGTTGAGAAAATTGGACAGAGACCTGCAAAAAAATGACCACTTTCTTACACCATATACAAGAATAGACTCAAAATGGATTAAAGACTTAAATGTAAGACCCCAAACCATAAAACTCCTCTTACATTTTTAAAGTTTAAGACTTAGTGTCAAACCATAATACAGAATTGTCATATTTGAATCAAAGTTAGATTTTTGGGGGTTGGATTTTTCTAACTAATTTTTCCCAGGTTACTGATAGTTAGGAATAGTGACAGATGTTCTGGGATCCAGGCATTTCAAGCCCTCAGGGGAACTGGTTTGGGTCCTATTCTGGTGCAAACAAGGCTTCATAGTGTATTGTACAAATATTATTTTCTATGTTTGTTTTGATGTAAAAAGGGCTGAGAAACACTGTTTTTGGGTGCTTCTGAGATTTGGGGCTTAGAAGTAATGCTTTGAAGACAATTGTGCACAAAATCATCACGTGTCTCAGTGTTTTCCTTAGGTTAGACTCTTAAAAGGGCCATGGAATATTAACGATTTTAAAGTTCTTAATACATACCAGAAAAAGTTCATTTGTCACTTAACCAGTAATCTCCCAAACCCTTACCAGAATTAAGTATTCTCTTAAAACATATAAATGTGTAAATAAAAAATTTGCAAAGTTGATTTAGCATACTGATAAATGTAAAAGAGAGTATTTTGGGTCCTTAAAGTTAGATTTCATTGTTTATTTGTAATTTTTTAAATTACTAATGAATAATTTTACATCTATTAATTAGACCCCTATTTCTATTTTTTATAAATTGTTTTTGCTTTGCCATTGGCTGTATTTCTTTCAGTGTGTTTGTTTTCCTGTTGACTTGTTAATATTCATTATGCATCAAAAATGATGACTTGTTTTATTTAATGTTTGTAGTAAATATTTTTAGTAAGTTTTCCTTTGTCTTTTAATGTTATGATTTTTTTTATTATACTGAAACTCTACTTTTTCTAATTTCTTTCATTCCTTTTAGATACAACCCCGCCCCCAATATTAGATAACTATTTACCTAAAGTTCTTCACATTTTTTTTCTTAAATTCTTTAATCAATTTTGAGTTTATTTTGGTGATTATTGTGAAGCAAGGATCTAACTTAATACATTCTCAAGTAATATTTGTTAATGTCATTTGTTTTTAAGAACTCATTCCTTTTATATTAGCTTGATTTTTTTCTTTTCATTTTAATTTATTAGGAATAATAATGTCCCAACTAATACTTATTTAGCATTAATTTTTGTCAGCTATTTTACAAATATTATCTTTTATTCTTTGCCAAAAGGTCTTAATTGTCATGTGATTTATAGATGGGGAGACTAAGAGTGAGGGCAGTGTTATAACTTGACTTGGGTCCCTCAGTTTGTAAACTAAGTCAGGATTGTACCCACCTAAGGTGGCCCAAATCCAGGGTCTGCTCACTTAGACACTGTGCCATCTGGGCAGTGGAGAGTTAGCCTGCGTTGACTTGTGTAGTAGTCTTGTTTTAGTATTGTAGCTTTCCATGTTTTGATTTAAAGTAGTTAAAGCCTTTTCTTTCATTCATTTTTTTTCAGAATCAAAGAATTTACCTATTATCATACAATAACCAGCTCTTCTTTATTGTAGCCCTGAAACAGAATTATTAATTTTTCAAAAATATAGGCTTAAGGTTTGATCTTTTGAGATAAACTTAGTATATCATTTGTCAGAATATAGAAACCAACTCATCAGTTTTTTGTGGTTTATTTCATTTTCTTATATAAAAACCATTTTATCTATTGATTTTTGCAGTTTCTAAAACAAAGCTTAATATTCACAAGAATCTTATAAATTAGAGACAGAATTGATACCGTAACTTCCAGTTATTTTGTTCAGCATATTGACGTTTTGATTCAGAACTAACACAAGCTTTTTGGAAAAAAGGGAAGCTGAGTAATTTATAAGTAAACATCTCTCTAATGTCACAACCATAAAAAGTTACTCATATTTCTTAAGAATCATGGCTCAAATGCCTGTACTTATTTCATTCAAATCTGAATTTATGGAACTTACCATCTCTTTTTTAAGTTTCATTGATGCTTTTTAATGTTTATTAAGAAAGTGTTTGCATTCCAATAGTAAGAAAGCATGCATATCATAAAAGGGAATTTCTAGCAAGATCTTCTAATCAAAGAAGAACTATAAAGGGTATATTGCCTAAGGAGACAAACTTCAAATGAGGTCAAGAAAAAGCAATCAAGAATCAGCAAACATCTTTACTTGGAGACCACAAAAGTTGCATAATATCCATGTCAAGTCTATTCTTCAGGAAGGAAGGAACAAAAATATCCCAGCCTGGAGAACTTGCAGACCAAGGATAATAAAATGAGAGAAAACAGCACTCCAAGCCTAGACATGCAAGTTATTTATCTCTGCCAGGGATGCCATTTCCTTCCATTGTCTCTCCCTGTGGTTCCTGTGAGCAATCAGCTCAGGGGAAATCGATAACTCTTGGTGGACTTGCCTCGCTAGCCTGCATTTTAGGTGGATCATCACATGAATGACCCCTCCCTGATTTTAATTTTGCTTGCAATCTTTCCCAACATACCTCCCACCTTCAGATTGCTTTTCTTTCCCTCTCTTTCTTCTGGCCAATCACTGCAATCCTCAGCAGAAACTTCTTCTTATAGATATACCACAACTATTTCTCCCAGACAACTAATCTAAGAAGCTGGGGACCATCCTGAATCCCTCTGTTTGCTTCAACCCTGGGTCACAGCAGTCACACTCACCATCTTAAGATCTCTGCACTGCTCTGTTTGAACTTATTTGTCCACATAACCATCCAACCCAGGAATTCTCATCTAGAGGATAATGCAGTACTACAAGCGCCTCTAGGGGCCAGGCCTTCCTGATTGAGGTTCACTGCTATATGGATAGATGAGATAGATGATAGATAGATAGATAGATAGATAGATAGATAGATAGATAGATAGATATAGATAGATAGATAGATAGATAGATAGATAGATAGATAGATGATAGATAGATGGTAAAAAAGGGAAACTTGTTGAGAATGGCTAGCAAATCTCCTAGACCATATTCTCCTAGAGAGCAGGAGCCCTGGCTATCCCTGTGTGAAATGCTTTAGCTTTACCTATATTAACTTCTTTAAAATTGTTAAGTTTGTTTATCTCCATATTTAGATGGAGAAACTAAGTCTTAGAGAAGGTAAGAAACTACAACTAATGGTAGAAGTGTGACTGGAACCTGCTATACACTGGATGTTTGTCCTCTCAAAATTAATATGTTGAAACCTCTTCCTCTAGTCCCCAGTGTGATAGTGTCTGGAAGTGGGGCCTTTGGAGATAATTAGGGGGAGTCCTCATGAATGGGATCAGAACCCTTATTAAAGAGAGCCCAGAGAGTTTCCTTGCCCCTTCTGCCATGTGAGGACAAAGAAAACAGCTCTCTTTGAACCAGAAACTGGGCCCTCACCAGGCAACGCACAGAATCCGTAGGCGCCTTGATCTTGGACTTACCGGCCTCCAGAACCATGAAAAATGCAGTTCCGATTTTTATAAACCACCCAATCTATAATATTTTGTTAGTACAGCCTGAGCAGATTAAGACAGAACTGAAGTGTGTCACATTTCAAAGCACCAGTCGTCTACTCTGGGGCACTGCTGGGATTCAAGTCATCACTCTCCCACCTGTTTTTGGAGGCCAAGAAGCATGAACTTACGCTTCCAGGAGTGCCTTTCCGGGCCCTGCTCCCTTCAACCGGATTGGTTCCAGCATTATCTGTCTTATACATATGGTTTGGGTGGAAGATTTATTTCGAAAATAAGAATTGTACTACTATAAACAAACTTCAAACAGAAGAATATTAAACATTTTCAAGATTGACAAAGTAGATATAGGAGGCCACAGCTATGTTTTCTTGTTCTTTAAATTAATTGCAAGTATGTCTGACAAATACAGTCCCTAGAGACATAAAGAAATATTTGACTGCATCTTCGAGTTACTCCTCAAGTTGAGAAAGAAAAGAAGTAAAACCCCATAAATGCAGTAAGTCATGAATAAATGAAAACTGTTAGAAATTCACGAGGAAGTGTTTTATACTTGGAGAGTGACCCTAGCCAGCCTTATTATGTTCGCTTTTAATGGGTATTAAATTTTAACTGCATTACTTCTAATCAAAACTTGTAATACATTGAATTTCCACTTTCTCTTTTTGTGACAATGCTTAATTATTTAAATTCTGTTTTGAGAGGCTGGTCATACACAATGCAGTTAGCTCATAATCTTTAATTCAACAACACCTCTGTCACATTTAGGAAAAACTCCTTATTCTGATGTTGACTGGTTTCCTGCTAGAAATGTTCTTTATTTCTCAGACTAGTGACATTTTCATACAGCTGTTGACATAAAAGGAGAGCAAAAAAAAACTTAATAAGTTATCTTTTGTATATTGGACATTCAAGCGTAACATATTCATTTTATCTGTGGTTTTTCAGTCTTTGCTCAGCCATGATGTGCGAATGTCAAATAAATAGTCGACTTTTGATGTGTTTTCACACAGTCAGTAAAAGAGACTGTAACAAGGCAAACTTTGTCTTTACAAATATCTGCGGCTGGGTTTCAAAAATCAATAACTAACATTTATATGTGCATTGCAGTTTATAAAATGCTTTTATATTATTCCAACAATCCTGTAACTATTGTTGTTATTCCCATTTCAAAGATGTGAAAAGAAGCTGAGAGGGAATAAGCTTCCCCAAATCACATAGAACTGGAATTTCTTTAGGCTCGTTCTGAATAGCCTTTAAAATTTTAGCAAATGCATGGGGCAGCTGGAAAAATCATCAACCAAATTATCATACCATGTTTGACATGAGTCCAGAGATTTCCATAATATGGATTACCAACATCAGGATATTTTAACCAATAATATAATACAGCAGAGAATAACACCTACCACACCCATCTCACACTCACTCCATGACCCTTCTAGTGCATCTGCAACAAGCCTAACATTTGTGTTGCTTCCACGCCCCAAGCTTCTCTCTGCTTTGGGCGGGGGTGGGGGGGGGTCACTTCAGTCCCCAGGCACCCTGGCACACCCGTTCACTGTCACCCCCAAGGCAGCCAAACTCCAGGCCATGTCAGGCCCACGTGCCCCAGTGTCTTTGTCTGTATTCCGCTCCCAGCCTACCAGTTCTAGGAGGAAATAAATGCACCCCAATTGCTGCTCTCTCTGAAAAAAGAAAAAAGAAAATAGAATTTTTATTGTGAGTCATATTAATCTCAAGATATGGAGCTCCTAGCACAGTGACAAGAGCGGGAGATACTCAGTTGATGTTTGTTGGATTGAATCGAAGGAGGAGAAACCACTCTGAGAGTATTTAGGTGTTCTGTTCTTCGTTGGCCACCTTTTCAAAAGGGCTGTTGTCATAAGTCGAATATAATGGTGTACTTCAAAAATAGCATTAACTCTTTCAGTTTCCCTTAAGGTTGCAGCTTGTCTCTCTTGGGTACTGCAGGTTTGCTAAAGCCTCTCGCTTAGGGCGAGGGTTGTAGGATGACATGGGTGTTGAGTAATTTCTATTTTGTGGCCTTTAATCTCTTTTGAAATTTCTCCTTTTATCTGGTTAAATAACAATACCTGCTAATCAGATATTTGAGTATGGTGTGGTATTCTCATTGTGCCTGTCATGTCAGTATGGCTGTCAGTAATGGAATTGTGCTCAGGTTGGCTTGGGAAGCAGGAAGTCCCAGAATCTCCAAAACATGTTCTTTCTCCCAATACAGGCTTGTAAAGTAGTCCCGACAGCAAAGTGCTCTTATTTGTTCATTTTGAAATCTTATAGAAAATAAAATGTTCCTTATCCTCGGCCTCTTTACCTATCGCTGCCTCCATTTTCTGTCCTCGGTGGAAACCTAGTACTCTCCCAGACATTTCTTCATCACTCCTTTTTCTATGCAAATACTCATTTTTCTCATACCAGTTATAAGAGGCAATCTTGTGTTTATCCTAGTTCTCCGTTGCAACTCACTTACTATTCATTTTCAACTGTAAGTAAAAATTCTTTTTCTGAAGTTCATATTATTTGGTACAATGTCAATTTACCACTCACATTCCTCAGTCACTGAAGACTTTGACACTCGGCAGAACCAAATTATCCAACATGCTGTCTTCAGAATTTCTCTACATTCTATTCTTTAAAGCTTCCATCTGATATCTGATACCTATAGCCACACCCTGGAGCTTATCAGACCTAGCTCTATTCTATCTCTGGACTCAAACTCCAGGGTATCAGTCTCTACTGAGGATTGTCTTTTGTTTTTCTCATTCCCTTAGCCCCATCCCTTCCTGTCTTTAACTTCTGCGAGAACTAGGGGTCCTAGTACTGCCTCCTTATGGCTGCCCCATCTGTGTGACCTCAGTGGTCCATCACATCAATGCATTGCTGACTCAGCCTTCCCTTGATGCTAACTTCTAACCTTGAGTTCATCCAACCTATTCACTCTCTCTATTTCTACACACAGACTGATGGGTACTACAGAGAAAAATCACATAATTTTGGAGATTGTTGAATTTCAGAAATAATGCCCTCTAATTTTATTTCTCAATTCACCTTGACAGTTCATTCATCTGCGCTTAATGTCTTTTTCCATCCCAGTTGTCCCAAACTTATTCCTGGCTCCTGATTTCTCAAGACAACAAAACTAACCACAAACAAAACCATACAAATAAAGAAAACTCAGGTCCATCAAGTGTGATATCTCTTAACATCCCATAAACCCGTGCTCAGGTATATCAGCAGCCCCTCACTTTTATTGTTCATTCAGTCTTAGAAGAAGAGGTTTGATTATCCTGTTTCAAGATTACTCTTGAGAAAATTCCTTTCTTTCCTCCCCTCTCTCCCTCCCTTCCTTTTTCTTCTTTCCTTTCCTCCTTCCTTCTTTTCTTTCTATAAACATTTCTTTTTTCTGCTGTATTTTCAACCCATCCTTTCTTAATTTCCTGCAGACTATGGACATTCTCAAGCATCTCCTACTAGCAAACAAGTACATGAATTATTTCATGTTTTATGATGAGTGAAACAGGCCCCTTTCTCCCTCATGCCCTTTACATCAAAGTCTTGGAGAGACTCGGCCTCTTTCCCACTTGTTAATTGTTTAGTCCACTGCCAAAGTGAATAGTTCTTCATGTCCAAGTCCAATGAACTACTGTCGGCCTTTTTGTGAAAATTGGTGTAGTTGACTACCGCCTCTTTATTCTTGAAAGGTCCTGCTTCTTTGTTTTATGAGACACCATTCTTTTCTGATTATCTTGCTCTCTAACCATCTATCTCGGTCCCCTTTGCGAAGTCTCTTCCTCTGTCTACCTCTAAAATTTTGGTGTTTACCAGCACTACTTCTTGTCTCGCTGCTCATCTTGCAAACTCTCTCTCAGTAATGTCATTCACACCCACAACTTCTACTGGCTTCAAGTCCAGTTCTCTCTTCCGGATTTCTCCCTGAGTTTCAGAATTATATATACAAAACTAAACCAAACCAAAACATCAGCACTTACCACAAAGGAGGAAAAAAATGACACAGAACCTAATGGCATTTCAGTCCTAAAATGTCAAAGCTAAAATCCTTAAACTTACCTTGTTTTTGCCTTAATTCAAACTCCTCAGCATCTCTTACCCAAGCTTTTTTTTGAAAATTATCTTCATGCCTTTAGTCTTACTCCATCAATCCATCTACTCAAAACTAAGAAGATTTTTTAAAAACAAAAATTGGACCACGTTAGTGTTTCTGGTAGGATAATATTCAAAGTCGTTGCTGCTTTGACATACATGATCCTCAATTATCTGACCCAACCATCTCTCTACCTTGTGTCTTGCTCCTCCAGCCATTGTGAATGGCTTGCCATCTTGGAATCATAGATGTTGCTTTCAAGCTTTCACATTTAGATATTCTCTATTCCTGCTTCATGGAAATCTCTCTTAGCCTCCTTTTTCACTTCTTGAATCACCAAGAAAGCCCCTGTCTTCTGTTAGTGTTAGGCCTTCTCAGTCCATCTCTGACTGCCCTTGCATCTTTTCTTTGTGTCTCAACAGCTGCTACATTCCTGTGCCTGTCTTAGTCTCATGCCCTATGATACTTCTTAAGGAATTTTGTTTTTAAGCTACTCAGTCTATTAGATTCTAAACCCCTGAGGTTAGAAACTGGTCTTATTTATTTTTACCCCAGGATATAATTTTGTAGACAAAGGAATGAATGAACGAATAAATGAATGAGTAAATGATCCAACTGTGGGCCTCTGGAAATGAAAATTTGTTATTTTACTGTTTGCATTGTGTCGTTTTACATTGTAGTTGCTCTCCGTTAGGTCCAAGTCCAGACCAGCTCGAGAGGACAGGCATTTCGGTGGAATGGAAAGAGACCAGCAATTCTGTAACACTCAGCATAGATGCAGGAGCTCTGTCCTTTAAGTTTTTTAAAATTAATTGATCAATCAATCAAGAATTCAAACAGTGGTTGTCTAGTCATTGTCCCTAATGCTGTAGAGAACACAAAGACGCATTAGGTATAATTTCTGTTCTCAGAATGTACCATCTGGTCATAGGAATTAAGGAATTCACCAGAAATCAGATTAAAATTCAGTGTAGAAAAATAATAGAAGTTGTAATAAGAACTGACATTTACTGATTTCTTTCAGTGTTCCACTTGTTATGCTAAGTGTTTTCATGTATGATATATAATTTTAGCATTAAGTCAAAGATAAATTATGTTTTATTAATGAGTAAATTAATAAAGGTTAATTAGACTTGCTCAAGGACATAGCTTATACATGGTGCAGTGATAATTCAAACCCAGGTGATCTATTTCCCAAGCTCTCTATAGCCCAATACCATCTAGGTTTAAAGGTAAAAATGAAGGATTAAGACAAATAGAGTACTACAGAATACTAAAGCAGGCTTAAAAGCATAATAAAGAACTCTTGAAGGAACTGAAACCTGAGGGAAATCTTAAATGTGGGGATGGTTTCCTATGTACTGTGAGAAGGGATAAAACACACTAGATGAGAGGCAAGGGGAAGCCTTGTAAGTGCTCATAGAAACCTGCAGTGTAGCAGATAATTTGTTATTGAGTTGTAGAAATGAGAGATTGTAGATCCCAAATGCTAGGTTGAAGGCAATAGAGATCTCTATATGCCTCTGAGTATGTTCTATTAATTTTAGAATATTAGAATGAATAATTTGGTGGCTACTTGATATGGAATTTGAAAGAGAAGAGTTATAGAGATGACAAGGGCACCAATTAGAGGTCCTTGTAATCCTTGAGCATGATGACAAATTTCTGAACTCAGGCTAGCAATGGATAACAGAGGAATGGCATGGTTTTTACCTTGCCTGTTCCCTTACACAACCGTTTTTACTCTACTGAGGCATAATTTGTGTATCATAAAATTCACTGATACCAAGTATATAATTCAGCAGTTTTCGGTAAATATGAGTTTTGCAGGCATCGTCATAATCCAGTATAAAGACATTATTATCACACCAATAAGATTTCTTATGCCCATTTACAGTTAATCTCCATCTTTACTCCCAGTCCCAGGCAACTGCTAATCTACTTTCTGTCTCTATAGATTTGCCTATGCTGACATTTCATATAAATGGAATTATACAGCCTGTGGTCTTCTGTGTTTGACCTCTTTCAATTAACATAATGTTTTTGAAGTTCATGTTGTGATATGATTAGTAGCTTATTCTCTTTTATTGACAAGTTGTAGTATTCCATTGCTGGGTACACCACATTTTTTTTTTTAGCAGTTTGAGTTGATGGACATTTGAGTTGTTTCTGACATTGAGCTATTATGAATAAAATGCTGTGAAGATACACATGCAGCTCTTTCTGTGGATATATATTTCATTTCTCATGGGATATTCCGAATAGTAAAATGGCTGAGTCACATGGCAAATTTATATTTAACTTTTAAAATTTCTTCTTTGAGATTTTTAGGGCACAAAATTAGAGCTGTGAAACAAAGGCTTACCATATGGCCCAGCAATTCTACTCCTAGGTATATATATACTCAAAATAATTGAAAATAGGTACTAAGAGAATAGCCAACAGTGGGAACAGGCCAATGTCCATCAGCTAATGAATGGAAAAACAAAATGTAGTACATCTACGCAACAGAATATTATTCAGCTATTAAATAAGTAAAGTCCTGATGCATGCTACAATATGGAAGAGCATTGAAAATATTACACTAAATAAGAGAAGCCAGAAACAAAAGTTCACATATTGTACAATTCCACTGATATGAAATATCCAGAATAGGCAAATTTATGGAGACAGAAAGCAGATTAGGGCTTGGCAGGGGCTGAGAGGAGGCGAGAATGGGCTGGCATTGTTTAACGAGTTTGGGGTTTTCTTTTGGGGAGATGAAAGATTTCTGTAATTACATAGTGGTGATAGTTGCACAACATCGTGAAGCTGTTTAATGTCACTGACTTGTACACTTTAAAATGGTTGAAATTGTAAACATTATGTGTATTTTACCACAATAAAAAAAATTAAAGCATTGTGTGAGCCACAAACTGAAAATTTCTAAAATCCACATGAATAGAGTAGATTGATTTGCTTTGAGAAACTGCTCTTGGTGAGTCAGAATGACCATGGGAATTATTTTTCTTAGAATCAATTAGTCATCCTCATTAGCATCATAGCTCACTAATTCAAGGTCTGCTGTGTCCATGCATTGCGCTAGGGGCTTTACAGACACTAGCCCTAGTTTTTGTAGTAGTCTAGCTAGGCAGGTATTATTATCCCCAATTTTCAAGATTAGGAAATAGAAGTTAATGTAGTCACAGGATTAGTAAGTGCCGGAACTGGAGGTCAGGAGACATTCTCTTCTACTCTTAAGACCTATGGATTTTATACTACATTTTGTTCTTCCAAGATTGTTTGAGCACGTGGCAGCTGGAAGGCACCATGCACAAAGGATAATGAAACAAAGCATTATTATTGGAGAAAGCTGAAGATCCTGGAAAGAGACTCTATGATTGGAAAACTTCAGTGTTTTAGGAAATTCACATTGTGTTTAATGCTGGTGGACCCCTGGGTAACCTGGAACAATGTCCATAATTTATCCCATATTGTAACATGACAGTTCCAAGCTCAGTATATGCATACTATTAGCTTATTTCAAATATTCTGGCTTCTTTCCAGGAAGAACACAGAGCTTGTAATTTCAATTACATGGCATTTCAAGTAGAAAGATATCCTAATATTGGATGGAGGGATTAGAGTTGACCGCTAGGACAGCAACAAGGTTCACAAAAGGATTATTATTTTTTAATCACTTTAAGCACATAGTAGACCAGCTCACCCTATGCTTGAAAATATTGCAAAGGCTAAAGGGTTTAATACGTGGTGAGCCTTAATAGAAAAATGTAAGTTGTGTGAAGTGGTTGTATTCAAGTCTCAGTAGAAAGATAAAACTCTGGCATTCCACATTGTATTGAGTAGTTAGAGGCTTGAATTGCAATCAGCCTCCTAAACTGTAGGTTGGGATTTATTTGACATAAAGATATACCAAGAGTTGTTAGAAAAACATGAAATTACTTTGAAAAATTCTTGACTATATTAAAAGAAAGGAACAAAAAAAATCTCCTAGCTTGAATAGATAGAATATAGGGGTTAGAAAAGATATATGAATTATTTTTATTATAACATTGCCTCCTGAAGTTATTAGTAAAACTTATATTGGGTTGAAATTTTAAAAACATAAAATATTTATGTCTGTGAATTAAAAATATTATATTACAAATAATTTCTCAAAACCCTTACATAAATTCAGATATATACCCACAATGCTATGACCTTCCTTTACATCACAAGATGAAAGGGTTAATTAAGGTTCTTCATGTTTTAGTTTAATTGCAGTCCCAGCTTCATAGGCTCAAAGTATATGGAGAATCCTAACAGGAATTCCATTCTCAAACATCTATGTCGAAGTCTTCCAACCTTCCCTCAATTTCTACAGGTCAAATGTCGTTAAGATCTTAAGATACAGAGGGTATCTCTGTTAAAATTGTTAGAGAGCTCTTCTTTATGTTGACTGATCAAAATTTAGTCTCTTTTACTTTCCACAGACTGTTTGCATTGATGTCTCATCAAATTCCATTTCTCTCCCTTTGAATTTATGAACAAACAATTTTTGAACCCTTTCTGACTGCTTCCCTGGCAAGGCTTCAACCTGTAGTCATCTAGGACATTCTCTTCCTCCTACTAGGTTGTTGTAAGTCACATCCTGAGGGGTGTGCTGGAGCCAGCTCACAGTGGCTCCCCAGAGTGGGGGCCGCCATCTTTTCCCAACTCCGTGTCTGATGACATCACATTGATAGCTTGGAATCAGCCCTGTGTGAATATTTATACCACAGAAATCAGCAAATGCTACCTGATAAGAGCCTTAATGTTTCCCCCTGGAGAACTGGTTGGTAAACTTTTACCAGCACATTACTGATAGAAAGGATCCAGGTGAGGAATATAGAGAGTGATGCTGTAAAAACCAACAGGTCACTTTTGGGGTATCACCGGCAGACTTTATTGTGGATGCGGATCTGGGGCTCCATAGCCTGCCTTCTAGCGAGGTGTGTTCTCAGAGAGACTTCCACGGAACTGTGTTTGTAATGTGTGATTAAGATTTTCCTAATTTAATTAAATTCAGGAATTTTTCTCTCATTCTTCCATAAAACATCAGTGAGATACCATACTCTATGGATCAGAGACAGACTGGTTGAGTTGGAATATGTTTTCTAATTTTAACATTATACAGTCTGTTTAGACCAGCATTTCTCTTTAGTTAGCTCTCGAATTGTGTGTTATTTTCTTTTTAATATCAGGAAACTCTCCATAACTTTGTAGGCAGTTAGTTCTTTTTGTGGATAGTATGGATCCAATTTTCTACCAGTCCACCAGAGAACGCTGATTTTTTTAAATGACAGTACCCTGTGAAGCTCTGTACTGCTGCAAGTATTTTTTTCTTGAAGGAATGCTTAAAAGAGAATGGCAAATAGCGTATTTTATGGTCATCGCCCTTGAATATTGAACACATGTTCTCTTAGAGCAAACGATCTCTATTTGGTAAAACATGAGCACCCTTGGATCACATAGACGTGCTTGTGAACACTGAACATAAAATTTAATACATTATTAGAGCATGTGTCCTACTTTGTTAATTAACTGAGATTTATTTATTAAGTTATTAATATGGCTTCTCCTACCTTACTCGTTGCATAAAACCTCATAGAATAAAAGTGGAAAGTGAAATGATTTTAGCCCTAAAGACATATTCTTAGAAATATTATCTAAATGAATGAAGACGAAAACCATAAAGTAAACTGTATAACAGACTGTATACAAAATGTCACTTTAGAGTTAGGAGAGCTTTCTGTTGGTTGGAGGAGTTAGATAAGATTTCAAGGGAGAATTGAACTTGATCTTTGTGCCAAAGAAGTCATTTTTGATCATTTGCTTTACTATTTGACATAGTATCTTTTTATATCTCTGTAAAGTAAACATGAAGATAGAGCACTAAGAATCTCAGGTACATTTTATATGACCCTCCTTTAGAAATCTGAGGATGTAACTTACATACAACCGAAATAAGCTCTGTCCTACAAATTATATTTTCAAAACCTTTTGTTTTAGGAATGTGGTTTTTAATATGATAAAGAAAATTCTGATGTGCGAATAACATGCTCCATATTGTTAAAATTGACTAGTAACTTTGGTCTGCCATGCATGGCCCTTATGTGACATTTCTTGGTGTGTGTTTTGTTCCTGGTGAGATGCAAGGTCACTGTCAGTGGTGCCAGCCCTTCCAGGCCGCTTAAGAGGCAAGTCAAGCTCTAGTCCAGAGCAGGAAGCTCAGAGAATGAGCCTCCCATATTCCATGCAAGTTCCCTTTCTGTAGTTGATATCTAGCATTTAGTTACCATGTTCTTAGCAATTTTGTGCATGTATTAACTAAAAAAAAAAAAAAGCCAGAAGTAATTTGGTTAAACAAACTGATTAAAAAGTATAGAGCTCTATGGATCATATTATGCTACGGGAAAAACCGAGCAAATAAATCATACTGTAAACTAATAACACATACTGTTGACCTTAGAAATGGAAAAGTATATCCTGAAAGTGTTACTTTTACCTTTACCTTTTTTTTCTAAAGCTATGTTAAATTATGACTTTAGTTCAAAGTGGGGAAAGGAGCCAAAACCCACTATGAGGAGTGAAGTTGAAAAGTATATTCTCTCAGGATTACTTTGTACTAAGGCGTAAAATTCCTTTTCTATGTAAACAGGGCTTTTTAGAATCTGGAAAGGAATGTTAAAAGCAGGTGAAGGTTGGAACCTTGAGGCCAAAGAAGACATTAAGTAAACGTAACCCACCCACATTACCCTGGGATTTGAATAAATCTAGAATCTGCAAAAGAATACCTCAGGCTCTCAAGAGAATGAGTCACTGGTCACAGAGAATTAATATTGGAGTTAACTGAGGCTGTACTGGGATAGTTAAGACAGAAAGGCAGAGACAACTCTATTAGGCTCCACCTTTGAAATTCCACCTCTAAAAATTTTAAGCAGATATGAATATCATAGCCTACCAATGCGGGAAAGGTACAATTAGAAATGTTTACATAAAATGTCTACTTTTGCTGGAAAACCAAGGTCGACCAGCTTTCGCAGGGCAACTATCTATGAAATTCAACTAGCCATAGGATCGACACATCAAAACGTTTTTTGTAATGGTTGCTTAGTCTTTATTTTATAAACAGTACATTAATGTATTTTTCTGTATTCAAAATCTTCTTGGTATGTTTAACCTCATAGGGAATACCTAACCCTATAAAAACTGAATATTTCATAGCACAACTGAACTGCATTTTTTGATTGCTTATTCTGGTGAAATAATGTGTGCCGCGCCATTATAAATATTCACATCATTTCAGATGTTTTCCTTCTAACTTGAGGTAAATAATTCTCACCAGGCATGTAGAAGGTATATTTCTAGAAGAAAACAGGATCATTCAGGGCCACTGGCTTCAAAATAGTCCCCAAGTTCAACCCTGGGAGAACTGTCATGATTTCATTGTCAAGGGGAGGTTGTATCCCCGATTGGTGAGATCTCTTGTTGAAAGTCTTCCTGACCAGAAGATATTGACTCTTCTGTAAACCCTTATGGCCTCCACCAGAAGAAACTGGCATGACAGTGTCAGTAATAACAGAAATAGAATAATAAGCCAGCATTATAATGAGAGTTGCCTTTACATGTTCAAAATGTATTATTTGCTAGTGACCGTACTGTGTTCTTTACAGATATTATCTTATAAAATCCTTCTGTGTGACAAACATCGTTATGCTAGTTTTGCAGCCATAGAAACCACTGTCTGGAGGCCCAGTAATCGCCCAGGATAACAAGGCTGGGGCCTGGCAGAGCCAGCCTCGACGGTTCTGCCTGGTTCCGCAGCCTGCCTACTTAATGCTGGCAAACTGCTGCCTCTCTCTGCATGTCCGACCACCCGCAATTGCTCAAACCACCCGGGCACCCAAGAGGAAATATATCTTTGGTATTGTAAGAAGTCACTGCATGAGCAGGTGCATTTGTGGCTTAAAACTAAGAGAGGCTGTGCTCAGTGTAGACAGTGCACGTGAGAACTGTCAGCAGCCCCGTGTTTTCCGTTAGATCACAATGTCCCCTGCATTGAGTATGGGACCATGACACAGTGTGCGTGCTTGATGGGAGGAATGAGGCAAGCTGGGGATTCTATTCTCCCAATATCTGTGGCCTGAAAGGAATATTTGAGATCATTTGTATGGTATTCCATTAGGAACTAATTTATTCTATTTTGAAAAGCATAATTTTACTAAACTTCTGGCCCACTGTTCATGATGAATGTCAGTTTAGTTTTCTTCTTTAAAAAACTGTAATTGACACTAACTCATTCATTCTCATTTCTACCTCATTTATATATTCATATCAATATTCATATCAGTATCCCCAAATATTTGCTAAACCCCTCTGCTGGGGATTCTGCCAAGTGTAAGTATGCAGTGCTGAGGTGAGAGGTGTGGGCAAGAGGACAAAATTGAGTCCTCAAAGATGAAAAGATGTCATATATGCTTAATAGAGAATAATTTTTAAAAAGTAAGAAATGTAAATAACATCTCAGCTAAGTACCCTGCATTTTGGAGGGTTTATTTGTTAATTTTTTTTATGTTCACTGATGTGTTAATTGGAAATTAGTAAGGAATGTTAATCTGAACAGGACTAGTATATAGGAATGAATCTACACACGACACTCCCCAAATTCTGCCTGTAAGTAAATATTCTGATCCAAATCTTGAATAACTTAAATGGTGTTGATTGATATGATTTTGAACAGGACTAGCTTACTTCTCTGTGAAAATCTGGAGTCTTCACATATGGATATTTCTTCCTACAGATGAAAGAGAACCCTTATTTAGTTAAACACAGTTGACAGAAGTCTTAATAGATGATTTACACTTAGGGTGGTCAGATGCACACCAAGTATCTTCTTCATGAATTGAAACAGTTCTTCCTCCATAATGTTAAAAAAGAAGGCATCTTAGTGCATTTGCATTTCATAGTCAAAATGTGAATGTTAGGGTGGAAATAAACTTGATTCTATTATAAAGTCTTGCTGTGCATCCGATGAAAGACAAAACTTTGCCATTATTTATTTATAATTTATTTTCGCAACTGTTTAGTCAGGATCCTTCAAGCCAACTTTAAAAATGAAGATTAAACCCTTTACTGTGAATAGGAAAGTTCTGTAACTCCTCTGTCCCTGCACATTATCTGCTATGAGGCTGTGGAGTCAGTGGAGCAGAGATGTTTGTTAACCAGCTCACCTTAACAAGTTTGCGAGGTTAAAAATAAAATTGCTGCCTGCACTGAGTATGATATTGAGTCTGTGCAGAGTTTTTCCAAAATTTAAATTTAAGCCCAGCTACTCTTCTATCTGTTCTAAGAAGTCAAGACAGTTTACAGGGGAAAAGCGTAGACTCTGGAGTTCACAGACCTGAGGCCAAATCTGGCTTGAGTGGTTTTTAGTGCTGAGATACTGGGCAACTAATATGGTCTCTCCGAACTCAGTATTTTTACTCACACTCAACTTTATACAGGCGCAGGAAAGAACTGAGATCATGTGTTTGTTAACTGCTAAAAATGGTAGCTGAACTTGTTCGCAGTTGCTCCAGATTGTCCTGGGTTCTGGATTGAAACAGTCCAACAGAGTACCACTCGGTCGGCAGATACGCACAGCGAACCTGTTGGGCGCCGAGCACTGTGATAGCGCTGGGGATGCAACTGTGGTGATGATGCTCAGCCCGCATCCTCCACGGCTTTCCAGTTTCCTTGATGGGATCATGGAAATATGTCACCTCGGCCGGCCTAGGATGCACGCTGTGGTGGCAGCAGGGAGAAGCCACGTGGGCAAGGCTGCTCATTTTTATTCTCGTTTTTGTTTTTAGAGTCTCTCTGATACACACAGTAAAACTGACTTGCTTTTCCCCTCACGTGGACTGGTTTTTTCCTGTCGGCTCAGTGGTTTTTAGTAGCTCCACTCTCTGTATTCCCAAATTCCCGCCGGAACTAGAGTCAGGATGGGAACACGGGAGGGCTCTTTCATGGAGTTGAACTCCAGCCACGTTCCGTAGTCCGCGGCTCACTTGGCTGGGGGACAGAGAGGCCGGAATATCCTCTCCGGAAACGAGTGATGTATGAACATGTTTACGTTAGTTCTGAGAAATCAGGGAGTATAACATCATTATGAAGAGCTATCTATCTTTAATTGAGGCTCTTTAAGTCTGCTAACCTGATTCCAAATCAAGCAGGACGAGTCTCATATGGGATTGAGGCGGCTTGCTGTCTGCGTGGGAACCTCGGGGCCCTTCCCAACTGTACTTCTCTTCGCCCCAAGCAGAGATAACGTTGAGCATACAAATTATCCTCAGATTTACCTCCTGTACTGTCCTCAGAGGCTCACCTATTTATATACGGGCCTGTATTTACTAAGTAGGATTCCTTCCCAAATAGCTATGCCTTTCCTGAAAGGCCGGAAGTCGTTCTAAACTCAGCAGCAAAGGCCAGGGAGCTCATATTTACTTTTCCTGTGACTGTGCTTAGTAACATTGGCACAGCTGTGACCTGGCTGTCATTCCATGTGACAATGATAAAAATAAAACTAATTATTTTAGCTTTAACTATTTGCATTTCCAGGAAGAGTGCCAGAGGTTTAAAGAAAGCACTATTTAAACAATTCTGTATAGACTCTTATACATACACATATGTGCACAATCTAGATTCCTCTAAACCATTCTAACAAGTGTTTGCATATGTAGAACCAAACTCACTTTTTTGTGCCCATTTTGTCCATTTTACTTAAGGAAAAAGTCTTAAATTATCAGCCTAATTTAAAGTTAACATCTACTAACCTTACAAGAGGATAATTTATCCTCATTCAGGTGAAAACCGTGGAAGATATAGCCTTCCTTTTATCAAAAGGAGTGAAAATTAGAAAAAAATGTTATTTTGAATTCTGTTTTTCTTCCACGCATGCCCTGTTACCCTCATGGCCTCAGTTTCCCCCAGTACATACTTTGATAGCTAGTCTACCAGAAGCCAGAGCTCCCCCAACACTCAACTCTTAAGAGAGTCTTTGACGGTAAAGGAGTTATAGTATGGATAAGCACCTTGCTCACAGGTACTGCGTCTCTTGAATATACATCTACGTGCGGGGGTCAATAAGTGGTATCTTTATTTAACTATTAATGGAAAATGTAGAGAAACTTATTTTGATTTTTCTGAATGCCTTTTAGGTTATCCATTGCTAAGCTCTGAGTGTTCATGTCCCGTCCAAAATTCATGTGTTGAAACCCTTATACCCGATGCGATGGTGTTAGGAGGTGGGGCCTTGGGAAACGATTATATTTAGAGGATGAAACCCTCATGAGTGGATTAGTGCCCTTTTAAAAGAGACTGCAGAGAGCTTCCTTGCCCCTTCTGCCATGTGAGGACACAGCTAGAAGTCTACGACCCAGAAGAGGGAACCTCACCTGGCCATGCCAGCACCCTGATTTTGGACTTCCAGCCTCCAGAGCTGTGAGATGTAACTATTTGTTTTTAATAGGCCACACAGTGTATGGCATTTTGTTATAGCAGCCTGAAAGGACTAAAATGCTTACCAATACACATGCATTTTAAATCTGTTGAATTCTTAAATAAGATATTGAGAGGACTGACAGATAAAACTATTCTTAGAAAATGATTTAGTATAGAATTGAAATAGTATGCTATACTGACCTTCTAGGCTTAGTGTATTTATTCATTCAACAAACATTTATTGAGCATCTTCTGTTATAAACCACTCTGTGAAGTACTGGGGATCTGGAAAGGAAAGATTTACTTCTTGCCGTTAAAGAGCTTGCAGTGTGATAGGAAGGGCAGTTGAATGAACAGATGTCCGTGAGAGCACAGAAGTGCTCTGACAGATATATACACACCATGCACATGGGAGGAGGCAGCATCTAGTGTAGCCTGCAGGGTGAAGAGTGATCAAAGACAGCTTCCAGGAGAAGGCCTCTGGGTTGATGGCTTGGTGAGTTGCAGGGGAGGTTCACTGACGCAGGGGGAGAGAACCGTCTGCCTGGGAGCCCACGTGCAGCTCAGGACAGCTACAGAATCAGATGGGGAAGGGAGTTGGGAGAGCGACGGCTAGATGTTGAAGTTCTGGGTCATCATCAAAGTGGGAAACATTTATTGAGTGCTGAGCATCGTAATTTATAGATATTGCCCCTAATCTTTTCATTGAAAACATTCTTATTCTTTTTATTCTTTCCACAACAGAAGAAAGAGAGACTTGGGGAGTCGAAGTGACATGACCCAGAGGCCACATGCCTGATGAGTAACACACACACACAAAGATTCAGACCCAATCTTGTCTCCAAAGTCAATACCCCCTCTACTCATTTGGGGACTTGGCTTCCCAGAAGCGTTCGTGACATGTTTATATCCTGCAGGCCTTGGGGAAAAACTAAAGTTTCCATCACGACCTAATTTATCTGGGCATGGAGTTTTCGTAATATTATTATTCAATTCTTGTAAGAACCTGACACAAGCTTTGATGATTCACAGTAGGTTTTTTGTTTTTCTTTTAAGTTACTTTACATATACTTGAGTGAGTTCATTGTCCACCATACTAATTTATATTCAGGTTTAGTGTATGTAATTTGTTGGGCTGGCCCTGGATGAGCAAAACCAAGAAGTAGAAAATAACATAACCTAATTGATAGAGAACTGGATCAGGATTCCAGGTTGGGGCTTAAATCAACCTCTGTCGCAGTTTAGGTGTTCAGTTTGACTAATTCAATGGTCGATTTTGTTTTCTGTCTTCTAGAAAGATCATAGGCTTCATGATCATAGGATTCAAGACCTGGCTCTTGTTTGCAACATTCAGTCTCAGTTTCTTCATTTGTAAAATACAGATAATTGTCTCACAGGAATAGTGTGAGGATTAAGTACAGAGGCACCTGTGCTCGATCTATAGCATCTACTAGATAGAGGACATTTTCCTTTTCTTTGTTTAGACAACACAGTGAAAAACAAGGCTAACGACTGAAAATTTTTCCATTCTGTGGTCCCGACACAGATGCAGTCGGGTTCTGATTGTGGGAAGCAGAAGTCACTCGAATTCTAGCCCCTCAGAACCCAACTGCCTCAGGTTAGATGCCTAGCTTTCAAACTTCAGGGAGAGATCCACGTTTTCTACAAGGAGATTTAACAGAAGAGTTTTAGTGTGGAAAGAATACAGGGCAACTTCTTCCTCAGTGAGGAGCTCCTTCTATCACCCCCTGCCCGCTCTCACCCCCGAGATTCAGGCACCAGTTCTTTCCTGAAACTTCCTGCCCTCATCCATCCTTTATTACAGCTCCAGAACAAGGCCTCCTCCTCTGGGGAGAAAACTTGTCTCCACGACACTTTCATCTCTATGGCTTAATTTTGCTCTCTGAAACAAGAAAGAACTGTAATTTCCTCTCCATCTTTCAAATCTTCAGTTATATATCTCAATCACACTTTTCTCTGTCTTTCTGATGAAAAGTAAACACTTCTTCAGTCACGCCTGAGGTGACTTTCTTTCTAGACCTCTCACTATTTTAGTCGCCCATCCTTCCAACATACCAAACCTAAGCACGGTACTCTCACCTGATGATGTACAATTCAACTGTGAACAACTGGAAGCATTTATTGTGCTTTCATTAATGGTGCCTACTACTGAGAGTGCTTTTTCGGTAGTTTTCACTACACTGCTGGCTCATAGTAAAGTTGTAGTTACCTAAAGTTCCCTTTTTTAAAAAAATTATGAACGGCTACCTGGCTACGTTTCGTTAATTCTACATGTAGTGATTTTTTAAATAACATAGTACAATATTTTACAGTTAATTTCACTGGTTTAATTTTAGGCTCTTGGGAAATTTGAAAATTGATTGTTGTGCCTTGTTTTTTCTCACTTGCTGTCAGTGTTCTTTCTCCTCTAAAAAGGATGGCCAACCTTTGCCTCCAGTCAGAGTGGGCTGGAGCCCACTCTGATCGTACGTGGCGGTCAGCCCTGAGTCTACATGAGCAGTTACAGAGTCTCCCAGTATTTGGAGGCAAAACTCTGCATGGCAGGTGCCTTGATTAGCTTGATTTGTGTTGTCTCTCGGCTTCAAAGAACATTCTACAAGAGTAAAGAGACCTGTTTCCCAGGCGACTTGTGGTCTTGAAAAATATTGAGGCTGGCTTTTCATGACTTGGCTTTATTAAATTGATATGTTGAACTAACTGGCAATGACCATAAGATGAATTACATTTAACTTCTAACCTGCAGTGTTGCTTTGGGTTTGAGACAAGGCTAAGTAATTTGGCTCTGAAGTTCATTGTCAAAAAGTATTTCAAGTGTTTATCTCAATTAACATTGAGAGTGTATAAAATTAGGCTACACATGTTATTAGAATTATTTTTTTTTCTTGACATTTTTGGCTTTTAGATTTCCAGACCTGGCAGGAACTCTTTTTGGCTCTTCCACTTCTGATCCTAGCTGTTTTCACAAAATGCAAACACATGCAAAAACACTGTAATAAACTTCGGCGTTCGGTCATGTTCAGTAAGACTTCAAAAGATGTTTGCTTTGAACTTGGTTCTAAAGATGGGCATACCTTCATGAGAAGGGAAGATATCTTCTTACTCTCTATGATGTGGTTTGGCCCTTTTCAGGGCCCCAAAGTAAGCTTTGTTCTGTAAGGCACGTTAAATTCACTTTTTGGACTAAGAATTAACATAGAAATTTCCTCCTATAGAACATCTTGGGGCTCTCACTCCCAAAAGGGCAAGAGTTTTAGACCACAAAGGAAAAACTGTACTGCATCAAAGAGACTTGGAGCATCACCCTGGGTGCCATACTCTGTGCCCTTAGATTTAATGAAGTATTTGGATTGTGGTGAGGTCGTTGGGTGTTGGGTGAAGTGTACAAACTCTTATATCACTTTGTAGTTTACAAAAGTGTGAAGCTAGGCTGAAGGGGTGTAGTATGCCCTGTAGTTAGCAGAATATGATTGCAGAGATACCTTCTGTAAACAAGTTTCTCCACATTATTTCCTACTTTGTTTTATTTCTAAGTTTTACCCAGCTTCCCTGACAATCATGTTGCAAAATACTTTGCCTTTGATCTCTCTTCAGATAGACTATTTTAGCTGGTGGGACTGAAGGTCTCTCTTTGAAAGGCAATTTCATTGGATCTCACTCCTTTACAGTTATTTTTATATTTTGCCGTCAGTTTATTTGTTCATCTATGTTTTGGGGCCATTATCCAACTCAAAACAAACATAGTCAATTTCTTAAATGTCTTTCTCTAATTAACATTTGGATGAGAGTTTCTGTGGATCCTAAATGGACCTAAAATATGACCTTTCTCCCTATTTCTTGGCTACTACAATCTTCCTGATTCTGTCATTTCTGAAATATTCTAAATCTTTACACTAAGTCTTTGTCTTTCTTTTTCTAACCATCTCTCTCGATTATTCAGCACCTTACATGAGAAATGTGTGCCTTTCATAAGAACCCTCATTCATTCAGTAAATATTTTGGAGTGAGTACGAAACAATGAAGAGATAGATATGTCTACCAGCAGAGAGCTTCAATGGCATCCTCAGACCAGTCCAAGGCTAAGTCCCTTTGGTCAAGGGGACATATCCACCTGGAGCTGGAACATATGCTAGGTACCAGAATCCTGGAATCTCCTGCCCCAGTGGTCCCAAGCCTGCTTCCTGAACCTTCCTGGGGCATTTTCCCTAGTCCATTCTTTCTGGAAGCTCAATTCTAGACCTGAGCAGTGGGCCAGAGGCAACTGTTTTGAGAGGATGTAAACGAGCTTGGAGACGCAGGCAGGAATAGCCACACGTGTGCACACAAAGCCCCTTGTGCTGCAGTGTGGAGTAGGGGAGAAAAGGGGTAAAGATATGGGATTGGGGCCAGCATCGCCTTCCTCTTCTCCCCGTTCTGCCAAGTTATGGTACAGAAGAAATACAAGAATTCTGAATCTGAAGCTGGACTGCCAAGTCTGACTGAAAGTCAGAACATATTTTATGCGATTTTATGTTGGCAGTGTGGACCTCTGTTTGACTTCTTGCATTCAACTGCAAATGTTTAGGGTAGGTCTGTGGGGCTGACAATGTAGTAGAGGTAACTGTAGGCCAAGGCCATCGGTGTGGCAGATTCTCCGGTCGTTAGGTGCCATGGGAACACCAGGGGGCGTGGGATGGGGGTCAGGGAAGCCTTCCTGGAACAGGTGGCACTGAACTTACACTCACCAAGAGTAGACTCTTCCTAGGTGACATCAGGAAGATGGCATGGAATGCACAAAGCAGCGGATTAAGGGGTGTTAGAAGAACAGAAGGAAAGAGGAAAAAACACAGAGGAACAGAGACACCGACTATTGGGGGGCCTGGAGGGGATTCAGCATGAGTGGGGTGTTGGGGGAGGGTCTTGCGGTGAAGAGGAGAGACACAGTCTTCCTCCCTTTCCTCAGCAATTCATTTCTCTTGATATGTGTCATTCGCTTCTTTCTAGTTCAGATGTCCCAAGCTTTTTAAAGTCCCCTTTATCTTACTATCAGTCAGCCTTCCATTTACCTTGAATTTACTGCTGAAAACTCACTTGTATGTGAAGCCACTCAGTAATTACTTGTCACTGAAAGTGCAACATTGTTTTAATGAAAGTGACACAAAAATAAGAATAGATAAATTAAAAAGTGGCATCAGATTTCCCCACACGTATGTCTCCTTCCCAGCTGTATTCTTAAAGAATTAAGCATATCTCTTATTTTCCTACCTTACAGGGTATAAAGTTGGTTTTCTCTCTTTCATTCACTAAAAACCTTCTAATTCTAATATAATACATTTTATCCTGATTAATAATGATGACAGCCAGGGTTTTATTCTTGTCTTCTATGCTTTGTAGACATTATTTCAGTTAATCCTCACAGTAACCCACGAGACATTTGGTGGTGTCACCCTTTACTGAGGAGGAAATTGAGACCCAGGAAAGTTATATAACTTGCCCAGTGCACATGAGCCTAAGTGGCCGATCTGGGATATGAACCCATATTTCCTTGACTTTACACATCACCACCTTTTGCTGCCTTCTGGTGGTCCATAGTCTCAGTCCCATAACCAATTCATATTAAGCAGAAGAAATACTGTATGTCTGTAAAGGCAGGTGGTGAGTTTGGACACACTCGTGGGAATGGCCCTTTCAGATTATCCTCTAGACTACAGGTAAAAGTTCAGCGAGTAATTGTGATACTTTGAATAAATTCAAAACCCCAGTTATCTTTCCCTCCAAGTCACTTCACTTATTTATTTGGAAGCCAGCCCTTTTTCTTGGGAAATTGCTTCTACCTCTACACATTGCCCCAAGCAGGTTATAGCTCTCTTAGTTATTATACTGTTTATGCATCAGCTGCCGAGTTTGTGACAGGCTAGATTATGTATGCATTTTGTTTCTTCAGTTTGAATTAAAATCTGAGAGGTGTGTTCAAAGAAACAAAATTATTTGTGTCTATGCATCTCCTAGCAAAATATGTTTCCCTCAATGTAGAGAAATGCCTAATATTGTTACCTATCTCAAAAATCAATCATTTTCTTTTTAATTGAGAAAATATGGCCTGTGAGCAGGAGAGGCATACAGGCCTTGGTATTCCATGACCATTGGGTGTATCAGTTTCCTTGCCTACTCCCCTCTGAGTCACAGTTCAGGAAGTTGGTCACCTTAGCCATTTAGCCATTTTGCAAAGAGAGAGGTTAATTTAATTTTAAAAGAATACATTGTATGTTTGGTTTAAGTTATGAGGCCGGCATTCATATTTCACTGACCTTGGAGAATTTATACAGCTACTTTACAGATGCCAAAGTGACATCTATTGATTTTTTAAAAAGCTTAATGGAAGAGAATTTAAAGGCTTAATTATTTCAAATAGTAAAAATCAAAATCGCCAACCGATTTTTATGAGGTCAGTGTTATAATTAGATTAGCTTAATATTAAATTGAAACGATGAGAGTGTCCTTTAACTACTTTTCTAGATATATAACTAGTAATTGCCTCTTTACATAGACCAAACGATTTGGATCAATGAAGGATTAAATATGTGACCACAGAGATGCAGCCAACAATAGATAGAGCATTATAAAATTTCACTGTAATTTTCTGAGCTTCTTTTGGATCTTACAAGTATGCCTGTAACAATATAGTTTAAAGTTAGAAGTGCTTATCAGTTTACTTTTAAATACATTTTTATTACAAAATAAAACACAAAATAGAAATAATCACCTACGTCAAATGTATGGTTTAATTACGTATTATATTGAGAACACTACCCCGGTCAACAGATAGAACTTTGCCAGATAACTGAGAAATCCCTTCGTTACACTCTGTCCCAGTCATGATCTCTGTCTCTCCCCACAAATAAAAACTATTCTAACTTCCATCATAATCAACTCCTTGCATTTTAAAAGTAGCTTTATCATCCAACTTTGCACCCTTTGACATGACTGTTAACCTTGCCAACTTTTTAAAATCAGATATCTCCTTCTCTTTTAATCTATAGCTTCCACCTCCATTTCTCGCATTTTCTTTCAATTTATCTGTCAAAGAAACCTGGCCTTTTCACCTATAGAGTTTCAAACATGAATAAAAACAATTTTTGCCCTCCAATAGCTTAGAGTTAAATGAGAAAGATAGCAAGTACTAGTGATTATAAAAGAATGTGATATGTGTTTTGATAAAAATGTGCACACAGTGTCAGAGGAGCATGTAAAGGCCCAGGACAGGGGGCAAGGAAACCAGTAGGCGGGTGGGTCACTGGAGATACACACGTTTACAAAATAATAATACTGTGCTTTAATGGTATATAACTCTTTGAAGATTTAGTATTTTTACATTCATAGTCGCATACAAAGCATGACCGTGTAGTTCTGTTCTGGAAACTCAGCTTCAGAAAATGCTCTGACTCTTCAAGATCTTATGGCTGGTAATTTGCAGTGTTGGCCTAATAAACCGTTTTAGAAAGAATTAACAAATACTGCTGTTTGTACATGATAATAGTGAAACAATATTAAGCATCGATAAGAGAATCAAACTATCAGCTAAGACACACGTGACTCGTACAATGAATAGTTCAAAGTCAAATGGATTTTTCTAAAGTCAGTTGACCAATGATATATATATATCTCGGTTTGTTTTTTAGGTTACCTCGATTAAACATCATTGACACTAGCCATCCATTCTTACAGCCCCATCCTCTCATCCTGTCCCTTCTCTTAGCTAACATCCACTGATGCAAGGGACCACTCTAGCAAACACGGAGCTTCTCATTACTGGCTTCACACTCCTCAAATTTTTTTTTTTAACATAAGATTGAAGGAAAGGATAGAATTAAGTGGCTTTTTTTTTTTTTTTTGCAACTGAATGACCAGAATTCAAAATATAAAAAACACTAAAAGGCCTTAAATTGCTAAAAACTTAACATTTAGTAATAGTCATTAATTCCATAATTGCTCCTGCCCTTTTTCACTCTTTAAGGTAGATCTTTAAGGCAAGGGCATTACCACTAGAGGAACTATTTAGCTTAACATGAAAAAAATTGGAAGAAAAATGTAAATTGCTTTCATTTTAATTTAAAAGTTGATTATGTGCGTAGGGAATGAGTATTGTTTTTCCCTTCTAAGGGACAGAATTTGGCTTTCGGTTACGCCTTATGTCGCTAATTCCTGGTAACTTGCAGCATTAATAATTTAAAGGCAGAGTGAATCTTAACATCTTATCTTAAAATACCACTGTCTCTTAGCCTTTAGCAGTATTAACACAGTCAGGTATCTTCTCAGCTGGATAAAGGTGTCATTTTCAGAGAAATGTGGTCTGCACTGGTGCTATATTTGCTCATAAGATTGTGTGCAAATTTTCAGAAAGAAATTTTAACTTAATTTGAAAAGTCATTGGGGCCTATAAGAAACAGCATCTATTCATATATGTAAGCCTGAAAACAGGCATAACTAGTTATTTCTTGACTACATCAGTGATTTGAAAGGCTTCTGAGCTTTCCAAAAATCTCTGAGTTTCTAAACTATTACACTCAGGTTTTTACTGATTGGAAATATATCACTGTCGATTCTCTTGGACATCAGTATAGTGCTGACTACTGGGTTTGCCAGAGTTTGGAAAGCTGAAGTTAATCTATCATCTGTCACAAATGCTGTGATGTGTAATAATGTAATTAGAAAACAACATATAACCATCATATTAGCAGCTGTATTACAGGAAATAATAGTATAAAGAAGTGACACATGATGTTAATATCTCTATATGTAAAAACACAGCGCTTGTTCTAGTGCACAGTGTAATCGGTGCTCTTCGTTGGAGGGTTGTGGTTTCATCTATTTGTTCTGTTGTGTCTGGACCCTTGCTCAGAATTTTCCTTCTGCCTGATATGAGTCCTCCTCCTGTTCAGCTCCTTACTCTGGCTACTTGGCTAAGTCTCGAGGACTGAACATGAAGATAATGTGTTCAACATTTAATCTCTCCGCTTCATCATCTTCGTCCCATGTATCCAGTGGCCCCAACAGTTCCTAGCACCTGCGAGCTCTCAGTACATGCTTGTTAAGTAAATGGAAGGCAAGGTGCCCTTTCTTCCTATTTTTTTCCCCATAGCACTTTGGATTTACCTGTGCTAAGTAACTTTTGCTTTGTAGTCTAATAACTTGTGTATTTGTTTTATCAAGATGAATTTTTTATGATAGGAGTTAGTTCTTGTTCACCATTTTATCCCCACACTGAGCACAGTATGTGGCATGGAGTAAATGTTTAATAAAAACTGGTGGGGTAAATACTGGGTGAAGTTTTATGGGTCACTTGGGTTCAGAAATGTCCTGGTCATTCATTCATATTGTGCTCCCACTCTACTGTGGGTTTCAGGTACCTCAGCCACTTCTTAAGAAGATGTTCTGTGTATTAAGATTATTGTTTAGTTTTGTTTGATGAGAGGCAGAAGTATCATTCTGATGGAAGTAGCGATCTCGTGCAAATTTCTTTGAAGGAAATTAATACCAGAGGTCTTGGACATAAAGTATTGGCGAATAAATTTACTTTACATGCAAATGCAGGTCTTTATGCATTTTGTCTAAGGATTAGTAAGAGATGAATAAAAAGTATGTACTGATTGAAACAAGAAACGCATGATATAGTGAAAAAAGACAATAGATTCAGGAGTCTTAGTGCTGTCTCTAGGGTATTTCGTCTCATTGAGAGTGTTCCCTTAACTGGAACATGACTTGGGAGTGACAAGAGCCTTTATCTCTAACAGCCACGATCCCATGTCATGTTAACCAGTAATCCTATCAGCCTCTTTTTTTTTTCTTTCTCTGAGAAAAAAATTACATTTTGTAATTCACATTTAAAACATTTTTATCTCAACTGTGGTTATATTTAGATTCATGATAAATGAAACCACATTTCAGGAAATACCTTTTCTTCCTTTTTATTTTTAAGGCACAGTTTCATGTATTTTGCTCCTTTAGCTCCTTCGCGAGTCCCCATCTGCCTCCCTTGTATCCCCTTTCTTCTCTTTGTTTTTCAAGGGAAATTGCATTTGGGTATTTTTTATTCATTTCTAGGTGATTACGAAAATGTTGTTGTTTGAATGGCCTATTTAAAATGCCAGTTCTTTAAAGCTAAGAACAGGATGACCGAAGCTGACAACTTTGGGCTTTGGAAGGGATTTTATTTCACTAGCGCCCCCAGCGGGGGTCAAGAGAGAGGGCAGCATTTCAACTCTCCCGTGCTGGCCCTACGGGACCCGAGGCAGACATATTGAATTGCCTCTTGATTGGGGCCATCTCTTCTGACCCTGACACTCAGAGATCCTGACATCTTGTTCTTGGCTTCGTCCCCTTGGCCCTGTGCCACATTTGTAATCCTCTCTGCAAAGTGTTTGTTTCCTCTGTATTTTCTTCCGTCTTTTGCTCCATGCTCCTCATTCATCAGTGCCACCCATGTCAGTGATTTATGAATGGCCATCACAGCCAAACTGCAGTCTGTGTGGCCTTTGAAACAAATGGTGTAGTGTGAGTCACTCCTTTTCTATGGTCTAGATTTGAAAAAGACCTGCCTGGCACTGTGGGAAGGAGTAGGCCTGAGAAACAACCTTCTGGGACACACAGTGCTTCAGTTATATTTGATCATCAAGAAAATCCTCAGTCATCACCAGGTCTTAGCGTAAGATTGCAAGTGTCCAGACGGATGGGGAGGCCATTGCACTCCGCTCCAAGGAAACAAATCACTGTCTTCAGTGAGCACCCAGGGACTGCTCTGTGTCCTCTCAGATGTTCAGAGGCCAGCCAGCCAGGCCGCAGATGCCGGCCCCGCAGAAAGCAGATCTGTTGCAACAAGCCTTTGCCAGCAAATCCTCTTACCCTGAGCAACCCAGGCAAAGGGGAAGGGATTATCAGGGCACAGAGGACTAGTTCTGGCTCCTGGAAGAGCTGCATTGGAAGGACCCGCAGCATTTCTTCTGGACTAGTGGTCCAGATGAGGAGAGGTAGCATAGCAAGTTCAACCATGAAGGCAGTTTGTCTGAAGTAAGTGTCCAGCCCTCTCTGTGTGCTTTGAGTTTAATTCCTCACAGTTTGGGGGATTTATGTGGATTTGATTTTTTCTTAATAGTTTACCTTTTCGTTTAAATAAATTCTATCTCTTTCGGTGTCGTATCCATTGAAAATCCTACAAGTTTGCAGCATTTGGAAACATTTAAGTAGGGCATGTTCATTTTTTGCTAGTGGAAGCTATGATTTGGGAAAAAAAATATTACCACACCTAAGTTTTTAAGAATATGAGTACTTTATTCCTAGCTCAATTTTTGTTTTGAAATGAGCATGCTTTTTTAAAACTTTCTTAAAGTGCTTTATAGTGTAGATCACTTTTTTTAAAACTAAAGTAAATTTAATTTTTTATGGTAAAATTTTTATTCCAGAAAGGTAAAAGAGTGTTAGAGTTGGATCCAGTCCCAGCAATACCTTGCTTAGCTCCTCGATTTGAAGTACACTCAATATCCTTCAATTTCTTTATGTATTAAATCGAACTGAAGATGTCTTACCTCAAGTTGTAGTAAAAACCAATCAAATGAGATAATATATGTTAAAGTCCTTGAAAAGTTAAAAAGGAGGGTCCTTAAAGAATTAGAAACAAATGTGTAAGCTTTATTCATGCTTATTTAGTTATCTTTTAAACACATCTGGTGTCCTAGAATTTGTCATTTCATGATATCTCAGAATTTATTTCGAAATGTCTCTGGCATATAGTGTAAAAAAGATAATTTATCCAAACTAACAAGTTGTTTGACAATTTTGATCACCGATGTTTAGATGAGTTTGTGATATATCTTTAATTTGTTTTAAATTCCAATGATTTAAACTTCGGTGATTACTAACACTCAGTGAAGCACTAGTAAAAGGCACAAATAATAGAGAACTTAGTAATTACATACAAGTAAGGTGAGAAAGAGTAAACAGATATAAACTTTGAGCAATGTCAGGTTAATGACCTGTACCCTCTCCATAAAATATTAAGTCCATGTGTTATCTTCACACAGATTTATAGAATACAGGATTAGTGCATTTTTTCTAAATCTGATTTTAAGAACACATTTATAAAATTGATTACAAAATTTTATACTACTCATTCAGCATTCTTTCTGAAGATTTAGTTAGCAACTCCAGGTGGTCATTTGTTTATGTGACCTAACGTCCACTTGAAAGATATATTGTTACCTTGAAAAAAAACTCTCTCCTTCAGAGTAAGAAGTTGCCAAATTGATAATCCCACAAATACCAGCTGAGACGGTGGGGGAATGCTAGTGATTGGGTGCTGCCCCTGGGGTTCACCGCTGATCCCCTTCTTTTTTTCTTTCTTTCTCCTTCTCCTGACTTTGTTGATCTCTCTTCCTCTTTGCCTCTAGGGAGAAGCCCCCAGTGGAGGACAGTCATTGAAAAACTACATGGAAGAAGTGAGTTTTCAGGTGGCATTGTAACATAGTCTGAAAACAGTATTTATCACAGAGAAGGAAACGTTCACGTGGCCTTTCCCCATCTGCCTGTAGACTTTCCATTCTGTTCCTATTCATGAGTCATGTCCACAAAAACGAGTAATAGTATGTTGTCAAAATGACGTTTGCTTCTGCTGCATATCGGTTCATCCCTAAAATGAAGATAAAACTGCATAAACCTAGTGCTATTATATATTTCCACTCACTAATTCTTGTTGATATCCTAGTAAATGGGAAACACATGTTTTATATTGGCCATGCACAACAGAAATGAGACATGAGAAGAACAACCTATACCAAATTGGTGTGCATTCATGTGACAAAATGCTTGTCAAAGACATCATTTGTGGAAGCATTCAGCAAAATGCTGTTTTAACCATTAAAATGTGTGGTAGATTTTTGTTAAGAGACCATTTAGACATCTCGATTTATTTTGGAGCTGTCCAAGGGCGCTCTGTGCCATAGGCTTTGGGCTGTCTGTAAACAGTATTTGAGAACTTTCAGATAAACCAATGGCTGCAGTCTGTAAAACCTGATCTCAAACCAGTCCACTGTGGTCACTAAATTAGCCATCTGAATCTGTTGTAAGCAAAGGGAACTGAGAAAATGTTTGGAAGTATCAAATATTTGGTTGGAATATGTTACTGGTCCAGAGTTTATGTGCCCAACACTTTAAAAGGCCAAAACTTAAAAGAAAAAGTTTATTGATCAGGACTGTGCCAACCAAGAAGATGGGAGTCCTAGTGATTCCTCAGATCCATCTTAAGAAAGTACAGAGTTTAGGCTTCTTTCCAGT
>CM053511.1:48196972-48224472 GCA_028627145.1 Eidolon dupreanum
CTCTCTGTATTTAAAAAGGTGGCTGAAGTTTCAGACTCATGAATGGGAAACTTAAAGCTTCATTAATAGAGGTAGGGCTTTCAGTGAATTATGGTGTTATACTTGTGAAATCTATGACCCTTCTTGAAACAACCTAAAAGAACAACAACAAATAAAGCAAAAAAGAAGAAAGAAAATTGTATTTGAAGTGATGATAGAAAACAACTACTTCTCTAAACCACAGTCTATGAAGAATAACTGCCAAAAGTTCTGAAATTCAGATGAATGGAGGAAGGTTGCCGAAAGCCAAAATAAATGAATCTGTTCTCATCTTGAATGAGGTATAGACTTCTTTAAATGTAAATGATAATCTTAGGGAGTGTGGGTGGGCTGTAGTAATAAACATCTCTGTGAGATGTAGATTTTGTTGAAATTTGGGCTCCTAAATAGGAAAATTCATCTGGATATAAAGCAAAGTTAAGAAGAAACAGAAAATACTAGCTCCTGATCAAAGTCAATGGAGAATAAGTAAATTCAATAGCCTAGCAGAAGATAAACACCATGCTTCGCTTTGAGCTCTGCTAACCTGTCTAGATGATCTGTTCACATCAGGGAAAATATGTCCCCAAGGCCTTGGACAAAAAAGATATAATAATGATGTGTTTTAGATAACACATTATCATTTAAAATTGCTGACAGACCAGGATTACTCTTCTTACTTCTCTGTAACTTATTCTTGAACAAATAGTAGAAATAGAGCTATACTGAAATGAGTAATAGAACTTCTGTTTCTGGCCTGTGTGAGGCAATAAGGACCAGATTTACCCTCTCACCTAAAATAAAAAAAATAAATAAAACAGTGGACAAATTATATGACATGATGGAGTTCAAGCTGTTAAACATCAGGCAACAAAAGATATTGATCATTCACAGTCAGGAAACAAATGAAGGAAACCCTCCAACTATCCTAGTTTCCTGCCTAAAGAACACTTCCAGGTTCCAGACAGTGGTGCAAGAAGGAAGAACCAAGGTAGAGTTTGCTCAGTTCTCTGAACTGAGGAGACAGAGCTGAGAGTCCAGGGAGGTTGAAGAAGCTTAAGGAAAAAAAGAAAACTCCAGAAATTTCTAGAGCATTTCCCTCAAGTCGTAAACTGAGTACTCATCAGCATGTGCATGTAAAGAAACTACCTAAGACCAAGAAAAGAACTCAGAAGAGTTAGGGGAAATGATACTTGGAGCTTCCATGTGGCTAAGAACATTTCCTGTCACTACCCATCAGAGAGCCGAATCTCATAATTCACTGCATTAGGTAGAGTACTCAGAAGGATTGTGCCTTTCTCATGGGGCAGAAAGAACACATAACTGACTGCTCCCATGGTCCTGTTTAGTAACACATAAAAGCAAGACCTGAAAAGATCAAATTATTTCCCAGTAACTTAACTATGTCCCAGAACAAAGTTTATGAGTATTTATAGGGGCGAAAGATATTCACCACTTGGTGAGGTAAAATTCATATTCTGTCATCCAATGAAAAATTATCAGATTTGCAGAGAAGCAGGAAAATGTAAACCACAATGAAAAGTAAAATCAATCAATAGAAACTAAGAAAATGATACAATTATGGAATTAGTAAACAAGAACATTAAAATGGTTATTATTTCCTATATCCTACAAGCTAGAGGGAAGATTGAAAATGTTAAATAGAGATTTAGAAGACATAACAGATGATGAATATCAAACTTTTCTATGAGAAAAATGACAACGATGAAAAATATACTGGATAGTTTTAACAGCAGTTTGGGCATTGCAGAAAAAAAAAGATTAGTAAACTTGAACAGATAACAATTGAAACAATTCAGAATAAAACACAGAGAGTAAAATTATATATATTAACAAAGAAAGGAGGAAGAAGACAAAGAGAGAAAGAATGAATCTAGGAGAGCAACAGGACAACTTAACAGTTTAATATATGTATAATCGGAGTCTCTGAAGGAGAAGAGAGAGGAAAAAGTGGACAGAAAAATTATTTAAATAATAATGGCTGGAAATTTTCTAAGTTAAATGAAAACTGTAAACCCACAGATCCAAGAAATTCAATGAAGCACAAGAAACATGAAGGAAACTACATGAAGGCACGAAACAAATTGCTACAAACCAATCATAAGGGGGAAAATCTTTTAAAAAGCCACAGGTCAAAAAGATACATTATATGGAGGAATAAAAATAAGGAAGACCACAATTTTCTAGTCAGAAATAATGCAAGCCAGAAGACTGGAAGAAAGTGATTTATTAAAGAAAAACCCAAACCTGTCAACCTATAACCAACAAAAGTATCATTAAAAAATTAAGACAAAACAAAGGCTTTTTTAGACCTACAATTGCTGAAAAAACTCATTGCCAGCAAATCTGTACTAAAACAAATATTAATGGAAGTCCTTTAGGCAGAAGGAAAATGATTCCAAATAGAAATCTGGATTTACACAAATGAAAAGGGTAACCACTTGGATAAATATCTATTTTTTCTTATTTATATCTCTTTAAGAGATAATCAATTGCTAAAGTGAAAATAGAAACAATATATTTTGGGGTTTATAATATATGTAGAAGTAAATGTATGAAAATAATAGTACAAATTCCAAAACAATGAGATGCCACTATACACCTATTAGATGGCTAAGATAGGAGGGGAAAAAAAAGCCCTAGCCGTAACAAAAGCTAGTGAGCATGAGAAACAAAAGGAAGAGGAAGTACAAAATGGTGTGGCCACTTTGGAAGACAGTCTGGCAGTATCTTAAAAAGCTAACCATAGTCTTACCATACAGTCTAGCAGTCGTGCTCCCAGATATTACCTAATTGATATGAAAACCTATATTTGTGCAAGAACTTTAATACAAATGTTCATAGCAGCTTTATTAATAATTACCAAAACCTGAAAGCAGCCAAGATGTTCTTCAGTGGTGGATGGATAAACTGTAGTACTTCGATACAACAAAATATTATTCAGTGATAAAAAGAAATGAACTATCAAGCTAGGAAAGATATGAAGGAAACTCAAATACATATTACTAAGTGAAAGAAGCAAGGAAACATTACATATTATATGATTCCAATTATACAATAATCTGGAAAACGCAAACTATAGAAACAATAAAATGAACATTGGTTGCTAGTAGTTTGGGGAGAAGATGGATGAACATGTGAAGCTCAGATGATTTTGGAGGCAGTAAAGTCATTCTATGTGATATTGTAATGATGAATACAAGCTATAATATATTTTTCAAGACCCATAGAACTATAGTGAACCTTAATGTATATAAATTTAAAAGTGTCTTTTGAATGTTGAAAGATTCTAGGAAGAAATGCAGACTGCGCCAAGGAAATCTGATTTATGTGTAAAACAACTTCACTGAAGTGGACGAGGGGGACAGGTACTCATCTAAGTATCTCTGAAAATGTACAGAGTCTGAAAGATGAAAGGCAAAAAGAACTACACGTAATTACTGTACTCTAGTTGATAAAGTTGTTTCCCATGGGATTAGGGGTTAACACTATTGATGTTGTTATACATGTACCCTGAAATTGGGCATAGAGTAAATGGAGGACGGATGGTGGGAGCCAGGGTTTCTCACAGTCGGAGTGGGAAGTTACAGATTAACAAGGGAAGAGGATGAATGGTCCATGTCTCAATGGATTAGAATTGGAGACATCAGAATAAAATCATGTTTAGCTTATTATAGACACGTATGGTTACATATTACAATATTTATAGATATATGTGTATGTGTGTGTGTGTACGTGTGTGTGTAAACACATTTTTTTTATATTTATATAAATGTATTTTTTCTTGCTCTGTCATCAGTCAGGGCCTAAAAGAAATGACACCCTAATAACAACAAGGGCATCTAGCACCCAGGTTTTGGTTTCTCATTCCATCCTCTAATCAAAGGAACCGGTATTCATGGTGAAATGACAGATTCTAGGACTGAACAGAAAATGTCTATGATGAATGTAGAGCACCTTGTTGTGCCAGAGAATAAGAAAATGCTAAAAAAAATTTTTTTCAAATAAAAAAAAATTACATACCTTGATGGGGTAAGTCAAAGCAGCCCTGGAGACAATTGAAAGTCCCCAATGCCCAAGTTGGGAGGGACAATTTGAGCAGAAAAATAGTTAAGTAGTGTGAAGTTTCAGCCAGTATTCTTTAACAACTTTTCCACCCTGCCCACCTTCTTCTCTCCTGTGACTCCTGTAATATGAACATTAGATCTTTTGTTATAGTACCATTGGGCCTGGAGGCACTGTTCAGTATGTTTCCTTTCTATCTTCTCTCTTTGTTCAGACTGAGTAAATTTCTGTTCCTTTTTCCACTTCACTGATTCTTTCCTCTGCTCTCTCCATTCTGCTTTGGAGCCCATTCACGGAGCTTTTTGTTTTGGTTATTGTGTTTTCCAACTCTAAATTTTCCATTTGATCAACTCTAAAAGTATATAGAGAAGGTTACTCCTATTGCACACACACACACACACACACACACACACACACACATTATTGTAAATAGTTCTGTCACAGTGGTTCTCAAAGCATGATCCCAGACGAACAGACATTCCCTGGGAGCTGGTTACACATTCACATCTCAGGCCCCACCTTAGACCGATGCTGTCGGGAACTCTGAGGTTGGAGCCCAGCCATCTTGTGTTTTAACAAGCCCTCCAGTGACTCTGGTCAAGCCAAAGTTTGAGTCTCTTTTTCTGGGAAATAGGTTCTCATATCTTCTTCCAGACCTCCTCCTACTCCTTCCAGCACACACATATCACGGCTTCTGTTGGACCTTGAGTGATGTCCACATGACTGCCAGCAAGAAGAAGCCCTGCTTGAACTAGGACACAGGATATCTAGAGAAAGCTTCTTAATGGGACCAAAAGCTGGCCTGGCTCACATGTAATGAGTACTGATTAATGAGAGAGCTTTTATTTCTTACTCTCACACACTATTAGTAGTGCTACATGTGCTGTCAACAGTACTGAGATTTTTGAAGCAGCTGAATAAAAATTACCCCTCTTCCTGCTCCCAGGTTCTGTGTGATTTGAGAAATATGACCAGAGCATGAGCAGATGAAGCCTAATGAGAGCAAAAATACGCTTGTTCACACCTTCCCCTCCTTTTGGACTCTGGAGCTGCCTACTCAAGTGAAAGTTGCAGTCCACAGAACAGGCCCACTCCCTCAACTCTGCTTCCCTCTGGTCCTGACGAGGAGGAAGGAGAAGGGCGATCCACTGCCCATGCTGGGGTTGTTGCTAGATTAGCCCTTCTCGTGTGAGAAATGTGAGCAGTGGCTGTTGTCCACTTCCTAGGTAACAGCGCTTCACGCCATGGACAGGATTAAAGAGGGGGACAAAGATCCCAGAGGGTGTAGGGACATCTACCTTACAGAAACCAAAATAATCTGGACAGAAATAACAGAAATTGCTGGCGTTAATTGATAGCTTATTCTGGGTAAGCTACTCCTCTTTGTGGTTCATATGTATAGTTACTTGCCTATTTTGATACTTATAAAAAGAAAATCATTAGGTGAATGTATTGTTAAACCCATTTTGCAGATGGGGAGGCTGATACTAGGAAGTTAAAGATGGTTCCTGCATAGGGTTGGAAGTGAAGCTATTGAGAATACGATAGTCTCTGCTTTTACAGGAAATTGAATGTTATAAATTGACTCACATATATCATAGAAAGTAAATAGTCAAAATAAAAGTTTCCTATTAAGGGCAGGTGGCATTCTGAAAAGTCTAATAAGACTTGAAAGAGAAAATATCAGCAGCGTGAATCAGAGTATCATAAGCTTTTATCTTATTGAGAAAATCTTATTGCTTTTAGATATTCTTCTGCCTTCTCCATGAAAAGAGTTAACTTACGAGTTATAGGTATGAGTATTCTCTAGTTTTGTTTTTGTTGTCACACCCATGAGTAATTTCTGAAAAGACTAGGAGTCCTTTGAAAGGGTCTTTGTATTCTCTTTTGTATTCCCAGTATCCATAATATACTTAATAATGTTTGTTGACGTGTTAATTAATATTTTCTAAGGAAATGAAAGCTGCTTATAGAGCTCATCTTCATAAGTCACCCCAGAAATAATTGTTTTCTCCACTGAGCCTAATCCAGCCACTCTGTACTTAAGATGTCAGCTGGAGTCGATGCTAAGACCCTTCTGTTGTAATTCATCGAACACATTGTCTGAGGCCTCAAACTTGCCCAACCTTGACTTCCCCTTATTACCATAGGTTTATTGCTTCTAGTGTAGCAATCTGGATGTGTTCCCCCGCTGGGAGTGAGCTCACATAACTTAGCTCCCCCTTCCCAGAACTGCAAGTGCTGAAAACTAGAAATGATCTTGTCTGGGGCATGTGAATGTGTGTGTCATGAGAAATCAGGCGAGCTGGGAATATCCACTCAGCCTGGACCGTTAGACCCATGGTGCGCTAAGCAAAACAAGGCTCCGTGGTGGGGTGAAGGATGCATGTGCTCATAACTTGTCCCCCAAATCTCTGATACTTATCCAAGCAAACCCCCTCTATTCTAATATGTCATGTTGTCACAGAAATGTGCAACGTTACAGTATGGTTCATCTCTAAGAGTCTTTAGGGTATTCTTTGTTTCCCTGTCAGTTTCTTGGCTTTTTCTTAGAAGTCAGATGAATATAAATACTCAAAGCAGACTTCTTGGGAAATCTCTCCATGACCAGCCTTGTGGGAAAGTTTAGGACCAGGTGGCATTAAAGAAATTACGATAATTCTCCTCAGAAGCCCTTTAAACCAGGCAGCCGCCTGGAATACGAGAAGACTGGGGCTTGCGTCTTCGCCCTCTTAAAGCCTGTCACTCTAGTTCTAGAAACACAGGAGGTGTGTGCGTGTGCGTGTGCGTGTGCGTGTGCGTGTGTGTGTGTGTTTCTAGCACTTTATTAAGCAAAATTACTTCAGCACAGAACTTATCCTCTTAGGTGCTACCTTTTGTTATCCAATGAAACTTTACATATATATATAGTTGTTTTTTTTTCTTTTCTTTTTTTGGTAATTATATAGCTTGTCCTTGAAAGATCCTTGTTATGTTTCTGAATGTTGTTATATGGAAATTTAGAAGAAATTTTTGTACGCTATTCATTTGCTAACGTGCCAGGTTAGAGACATCTTTTTAGGCAGATAAGGTTGAGTGTGGCTCTGCTTTGCGCCTTCACATTCACCCACAGCAGCGTTACCGTTATAGTGAACTTTCTTTCTTCACAATTAGGAAAATGGCAATGTCGTTGTCATACGGGAACTTGATCATGGATGCCTTATTTACGGATGAGCACAGATCAGAACATGCCTTCTAATCATGCAAAGACATTTGTCTCGTCTCCCATAGTGCCTTAAAACGGTGATCTACCTGCTACCCGGTCAAGTGCATAGCTTATGTTAATCCCAAGTTTAAAAAAAAAAAAAAAAAACAAGACAAATTCTAAAACGAGACAGGTCTTTTACAGATCCAGCTTAACAGGTCAAAAGAAGAGATTTATGGGCAATCCCAGAAACCTGGGATTTGGATATTTCCAGGTGACTATAACCACGAACCTTTCACCAATTCTTGTGGCTTAGCAGCCGACTCTGATTCCACCAGCAAAACATTTGTATATCTGACCGCGTCTCTTACCCCTTGCAGCCAGTTGGTCAGAAAATTCTAATTAATTCTTTAATGCAGATTTTTTCTTTCCATCCGACTGCCAGCACCCGAGTCCATGCCCCTCATCTCTCTTCCAGACTGTTCCCACAGCCTATGCAGTCAGTGCTGATATGCATTCTCTTCATGGAGCTGCCAGTAACTTCCCTCAAACAAACAAACAAAAGCTAACCGTGTCTCTTCTCTGACTAAGAAACACTTTTAGAACCTGTTGTCAGTGCCTGTCATGCATCTCGATTTGAGGGCCTTGTGTATCTCCAGAGACAAAGCAGATGCACCCACAAAATCTGTGTCTCAGAGCCTGGGACACCCTTCTGGAATGTCAGTTCAGCCAAGATGCAGAACCAATATAATGCCTGTGTCTCATGCGCAAGGCGTAGTGACCTTTACTCCGTAAATCATAATCTCACATTATTGAATTAAAAACCATAACGTAACATTTGAAGGTACAACAGATGATTCCAGATAAATGTGACTTTTTTATTGAGAGCTGCAGGCTCCACGCTCAGACTCTCATACGTGCACTTCCTCTGCTATGCGTTGGAAAATTGAGATTCCTTCACTGGGATCTCTAAGTTCTTCAAAATAAGACTCGAAATTACATATCCATTGTCACCTAACAGCTTTACAGTGTTTTACAGATGTCCCAGATGTTTTCACACAGTGTGAAGCCCCTGTAAATGTTGGATAATCTGCTTTAAACATTCTTTTCCTTAGCTTTTCCTAACTCATATTCATTCTTCAACTTTCGTTTTACATATTACTTCCACGGTGCCTTATTCTAATTCCCTCAATCAAATTAGTTGCTGGATTTTTGTCTCACAGGAAAATAAAACAAAGAAAAACTTTATCACAGTTTTACTACGAATTCATTTCAGGAAAAACTGTGACACCCGCAGTGGGGTTGGGGAGATCGTTGGTGTTCTTTGTCGAGCAGACTTCTAGGCTACCTGTGCTTTTCACTGCCTTTAGACTGTTTAAGACTCATAATAATGCAAATTACTCTTTTCATGAAATACAAACAAATTCAGTCTTCATAACTAACTGTTGCCCTGTGGATATACCAGTTTTGCATGGATTTATTAATCTGTTTTAGTATCCTTATTGCCTATATTTGTGTAGTTTTTTTTTTTTAATCTGCTATGAACTGGTTGCCACATTTTACTGATCCCCAATTAATGAATTTAATAAAAAATCTTTTACATGTGCTCATTTTATATTTTTTTGAGGCCATGCTTTTATCTTTTAAACACCATTATCCCTTAACACGCATATAACCTTACTATGATAATTAGCATCTCTTCTACTGAATTTCAATTTCCTGAGGAGAGAGGAGACATAAGTACTCAGTAAATGTTAAATAAATACAAAGAATAAATGTGCTATCTTCATGCTTTTGGATGTGATCTGAAATAAGGAGAATAAATAACTCAGTTGTTTGTTACACTTTTAAAAGTACAGACCTCTTTTGAGAATCTGTCGAAAGTGTGGAACTTAGCAGAAAAGTACGCATGTGTGTAGACAACCATAAGACAAGGCATGTATTTTACTAATTTAATGGCATTTCCAGGTCCAGTCAAACTCCGCCTCATTCTTTGGGTAAAAACCCAATTTAAATGCTGTGAGTTTTGTTAGCTTTTTAAAGTGAGGCACTTTTTGAAGCTCTCATCCTCAGTGTTATCTCTTCAGCTAAGAAAAACAGGTTAACAAAACAAAACAACAGCTCCTGTCTCACTTTAAAAAAATAGTCATGACAGCAAACATTGTTTAGTTTATAAAAGAGAAATTTTAAATATTCCTACTCTCAGCCAGTTCCTCCAGCATTACTTAAGACGGAATGACTAAACATAATTCAAGGACGAGAATAAACATAATACACGGCAGAATACAGATGTCATAAAAAGATACAAAAAGCTTTTATCTTTTGGAGAAGAGTCAGATGCCCCAGTTAGGAGGGACAGAGGACATTTGCCTTTGAAGATGTCTCATTTTTGTAACTAATATGTAAGTCCTCTGTGTACACTGTTGTGGGAAATTATATCATCCATTAAAAAAGAAAATAAAAACCTAGTCTTCCAGCTAACTTAGAATGCAGGCTCTGTTCAGTACTGTTACCTCAGCATGACATTCTTTTTTATAAAAACGAATATGTAATTTCTTATTCTCAACCAATACAACTGCATAGTCACCACAAGGCTTAGATTAGATAACTCTTCTTTTCAAAGGGAATGCTGGGTCTTTTGGTGTGGTGGAATAGACCAGATTCATTCCTTTTTGCTGGAAAGCGATTCCATACTGTTAACTTGATACATTATTTACATGGTTCTACCTTTTATTTCCTTTGATTAAAATACAATGAATAAATATGTATTGAACTTCATCCTGAGCGTGGCACTGTGGCACCATTTTCTGTACTTGAACTAATAATCTTGATTGTGGAGCTGACTAGAAACAGTTCAAAGGAGGGGTAAATGGGAAATCATGCCCAGGAGACAAACACCATTTTAATGCATTTTAGAAGTAATATTGTCCATTGAAAGTGGTTTCAGTACTCACTGCTATGACCCAATTACAGTCCTCTTTAGCAAAATTTGTGGCTTTAGAGCTTATTAAATCACGTATGTTAGTAAAACCTATTTTCGGATTTCCATGCGTTTTTCTTAATCGAGTTTGAATCTATCAAATCACTTATTGGTTCTGATTTCAGTTGCTATGGTCATTTCAATGACTAAATTCAATGGCAGAGAACACAGAATTAGAGACTATTCATTCTTCAGTGGCTTCTAATGTCTAATGAGCCAGTGAAAGGGTCCTTCCTTCCTAGACTGTTTGGTAAGCTTTCATAACTGAAACACATAAAAGTTAATAGTACTTCCATTCATAATACATAACTCATCAGCCTTTTAGAAATTTTATTTTTATTTTCCCTTCTCTTCCCAATGCTGATGAATTTAAGCACAATCAGCCAGAGATTTTTTTCAGGCTTGGAGGAGAGTGAGAAAATGTCTTATTTTTTTTAGATGCCTGGGGTACCATGGATATTCAGAGAGGCAATCAGCTGACCCTCCAAGCATGGATCAGAGGTCAGATTTTAATCAAAGGCCTCTTAAAACAGATCTTCTCATGATCATTCATTCCTTGTTCTTCTTCTGCCCACCCATTCTTCCTTTTACTCATCCTCATCCACTTTTTTGGAAGTCATCTTCTTGGTTAGCCTCTTACCTCAACACTTATGTAATTGTTTCAATAGTCACAGTGATATAGTCTCATCAGTTGAGTAACCAACTAACTAATTGCATTAACTGTTTATGGTATTTTAATAGCTAAGCATTTTACCATCATTTTTGCCTCTTTGATCTTCAAATATTCTTTGATTTCTATTGCTGGCTTTGTGTAATTTTTTTATGTGGGGTTCCCAAGTATTTTATTTACCTCTTATCTTCATTCTCTTTTATTCTTATTCTCTTAACAATTTCCTCTCACCTCATGTTTTCGCCAGATACTTTATATTTAGGTGATTCTCAAAACTACAATATAATGGACTGAATCATGCCCCACCCATTGATATGTTACAGTCTCAATTCCCAGAACTTGAGAATATAACCATATTTAGAGATAAGGTTGTTAGAAAGTGATTAAGTTAAAACGAGGCTGTTAGAGTGGAGCTCTAATCCAGTAGGACTTGACCTAATAAGAAGAAATACGAGGGCAGGTACAGAAAAAGGCCAGGTGAGGACACGGAGAAGGCAGCCATCTGCAAGCCGAGGAGAGAGGCCTCAGAAGAAATGAAACCTGCTGTGCTCTCAATGTGTTCCCTCACGTGCATATATTAAAATCACAGTCTCCGAAGGGATGATGGTAGGAGGTAGGGCCTTGGGGAGCTAATCAGATCGTGAGTGCAGAGTTCTCATGACAGGGATTGGAGCCCTCATAGAAGAGGCTCCAGAGAACTCGTTCGCTCCTGCCACCAAGTGGGAACAGAGTTAGGAGTCAGCAGTCTGCAGCCCCGAAGTGGACTCTCACCAGAACCCAGCCATTCTGGCTCCTCTGATCTTGGACTTCCAGCCTCCGGAACTATGAGGAATAAATTTCTGTTGTCTGTAAGCCACCACTATGTGGTATAGCAGCTGGGTGGACTAAGAAACTTGCTGACACTGATCTTGACCTTCTAGTCTCCAGAACTGTGAGAAAACTAATTTCTATTGTGTAAGCCACCTATGCTATAGTATCTTGTTATGGCCACCATAGGAAACTAATATATACAGCTTTCCATTTCTAGAAATCTTCCAAGTATCTTCAATACCTCCAAGTGCAATTCCAGATGATTTCTGTATTTCCAGTATTGTCATATCATCTTAATGTCTGTTTATCAGTTGGACTTGAAATTTCTGAGCAACTATTCTGACATCAACTGATATATTGCAATACAGGCATACCTTGTAGATATTGTAGATTTATTCCAGACCACTGCAATAAAGCAAATATTGCACTAAAGTGAGTCACACATTTCTTTTGGTTTCCCAGACCATATAAAAGCCCTGTTTACACTATACTGTAGTGTGTTAAGTATGCAATAGCACTATGTCTAAAAAAACAATGTACACATCTTCATTTAAAAATTTTATTGCTAAAAAATGTTATTCATAATATGAGCCTGTTGGAAAATGGCATGATAGACTTGTTCAATGTAAGGCTACCACAAACCTTCAATTCATAAAATAAACACACACACACACACACACACACACACACAATATCTGTAAAGTGCAATAAAGTGAACACAATAAAGCAAGGTATGCCTGTACAAATCTGACACTACCCACCTGGAGTTCGGGTTAAAAGGCATGGTCCCCAGCAAGACTACCTTTTCTTCAAACACAAGCCATACTTTGGGGCTTCACAGGCCACCCACACTTCTGTCAGTTATAATTTTATCAAAAAAGATACAAATCAGGACCACTGAGATGAAGAGAATCAGGGGACATGATCTGGATGAGTTCCCAACGAGATTTTCCATGCTCTCTTTCTGTGGAATCAGCACCTCTCCCTCTCTCACAATCATTCACCAGCCAGGAAGCTCCACCCAGCCTCAGCATCCAGAGTTTTTACTGGGGTTTCATTATGTAGGCGTGATTGATTGAATCGTTGGCCTTGTGACTGAACTTATCTCCATCCTCAACTCTTTCATCACATGGTTGTTGCTTCCGGTGACCAGCCCAAGTCCTGGGTCATCTCATCTCTTAGCAAGAATTCAGGTGTGATCCCAGAGGCCGATGAGTAACAAAGATACTCCTGTCAGTCAGAAAATTCCACAATTTAGAGTCTCTCTCCAGGGATAAATGTCAAATTCTTTATTATTCAACAGCAACCTTGACTTTATCCGTATTTTGTGAAACAATGATTGATTAGTTTCTATACCCAATAGTTTCTTAGATAACTCAATAATTGTTAGACAATGGTTTTCATTTCTAAGCTAGTTCAGACTTAATTACGCCTTGCTTAGACTACTGCAATAGCTTCCAAAATGATTACTGCTTTTTAATTTTACCACTGTCCTATTTTAAACACCATAGTCAAAATAGTATTCAAGGCAAACTTGTAATTATTTTACTGTACTTCCAAATGCTCTAAGCCTTTAAAAAATAAATCCTATTTTTCATTCAAAGCTCTCTTCTGACCCTACCACAGTTTTAGCCCGAACTTGAAAATGAACTACTTTCTAATTTTACAGACACAACAGACTTTCCTACAGGCAGCATCGTACAGTTTGACCCTTGGACAACACCAATTTGAGCTGTGCAGATTCACTTAAAAGAATTTTTTTTTCAATAAATATACAGTTATCCCTTCATATCCTGGTTTCCCATCTGAGGATTCAACCAACCCTGGACCAAAGCCATATTTTTTAAGCAAAGTTTGGAATCTGCATATGTGAAGGGCCAACTTAAGATAATCAGGTTTTCAGGAAGAAGCAGAAGAGGAGAGAGACAGAGTCAGAGCCCATAGCCTCCATTCTCGTGTCTCAAGGGTCATCTTTACTAGAGTGACTTTAGAATCAGACAGATCTTGAATCAACAAGACTGAATTTATTTACTAGCTATTTCACCTTACTCGAGTAAAGTAACCCCTCTATGCCTTGGTTCTCTTTTATTGAGTGGATAGAATTCTCACTTCACAGGAACACTTTAGGGATTAAATAACATAAAGTGTTTATTAGAATGTCTGGCACATAGTAAAATGTCAACAACTGGCAGCTACTTCTGTTTTTATTTTATTCTCTGAAATGCCTTTTCTCTCTCCCCTCTTGGAGGTCTCCTACTATCTTGCTAGATCCTGCTAAAAGATTCCCCTCATCCCTTCTGAAGCTCTTCCTAATTTCCCCCACCCCCAACCAGATGTGAATTCTTTCTTTCAAATTGCAAAGCACTCCCAGTTCTCTCAGATAGTGTTCATGTTGTCTTTACATCATAATGCCCTTACATTGTCTTCTCACAATATTGGAGCATATGGCCACTGGGGACAAGTGCATTTTGAATTCCTCATGGCTCCCAGCACGGTCCTCACACTTGGTGGTCACTGTTGGATGCAGTCATCTGTAATTCAAAAGTTGTGAAAGATTGTTCTTGTGAAATATATTAACTGAAATGTTGGAACAAAAAATCCGGGAATATCTTATTCTTTTATGGTAATAACATTTTCCTTTCTTTTTCCCCTCTTAATATTATAGATAGTAAGTCATGATTTTTTTTCCCTGTGAATCTTTTGCTTTAAATACATACTTATCCATAAACAAAAGAACTATTATTTTTTTTTAATCTAGATGGGTGGCTTTATTTCTTCATTCAAAATAGTTTTTAATTTGGAATAAAATATGCATACTCGCAGATGCAAAAATAAGATTTTGAGAAATTAATTAAACTGTCCCAGGTTCCTCAATAAGTGACTGGCAAGGCCAGATCTCAAATGCAGGTCCGTCTAATCCTAAACCTGTCCTGTTTCCAACATTCATTATACTGCTTGTTGAAGAGAATCCTGCGTACTTCTTTCTGTACAACACGTGTAAAGGAAACAGCCTGTAAGCTAAAGGCTCAGTTAAACCTCTAAAAACAAACCAGTCAGGGGAGTGAGTGACAAAATAAAAACAGAAACGTGGTAATGCTTCCCAGGGCTCACCATGATATTGTGTGGACATGAAGTGATTAAAAAACCAGCAACCTATGAGAAAGGCTGAATTCGGTCAGGAAGCACAGAACTGGTGTCTTGGGCATAGCCTTGGCTGAGAGCCAAGTTGCAGAAACTCTCAAACAATGGGTATATTGATTGAAAACCATCTCTGAGTTGGAAGCATTGAGTTGAGTTAGAGCAAGTAGGAAGGAGACTCGCGTTCTTAGGATGATGATTTCGTCAATATTATTAGTATTGATAACATTTCAAGCAAGGTAACCTGAAGCTTGTGAATTGCTGGGCAGGTTATTGCAACTGTGTCTGTATCTGGTTATAAGCATGTTGCGTCGAAAGAAACATCTAAATTCCTTTTGAGCAGTATTAGAGAACCAGTGAGATGGACATGTCTACTTCACAATAAAGTCAGTAGGAAGTCTCCTTCATGGTTGCATGTGTATGAATGAATAGTAGAGAAGTAAAAATACACTGTGGTTGGCACACTCAGACAGAAGATAACCCTCATCTCTGAACCCTGTGGACTGCAGGGGGCACCATACGGTAGGCTCAACTGATGAAGAGCCCATCCTAGGACTGCCCCTGTGTGACTTCCTAAGCAACTGAGACTGAACTTCTGAGATGACAGCAGTCACCCAGTAGACATTTAGGCTTTCCTTGACACAGCAAAAAAATAACTCACATCCAGCTCTGGTGCTTTTAATTTCCATCCAAGTAAACCCAAAGGTATTTTCTCCTGGGGTTACATGAGATGTGCAGAGGTTCTCATGAAAAGACAAACCCATTAGAAAATGCCTCTTCTACTCAACTCAAAATGAAAAGTTTGCGTAGTTAGACAAGTAGCACAGACTGTACCTCTTGATTGGATGTCAAGCTGTCCAGAGAATGTGTATTCAACTAATTCTTTCTAGTGAGCAAACAGAAATGTGTTTATATAAGGCACAGGTGAAGCTAAAACAAACCATTCTCATTTCACTTCACAAATATTATCTTTGTCTTGCAATATTTTCTTGCAACACTATTATGTACATAATACTACTTTAATGACACAACTTAAATTTATGTCCTGAAAATATTCCGTAAGCCCTGAGTTATCTTACACTACTCATTCCATTCAGCTTACTCTTTTCTGTGCTGTACAGGCCTTTATTCTGTCTAAATTCCTTCTTAAAATCCTCGGTTAACTCTCTATCGACTATGTGAAAATCCCTTACCTTCTAAAATGCATTCGTTTTTAGAGAGACATAAAATTCTTGTTAAATTTCCAGTTTTAAGAGTGTGACATATAGAAAGTTCTACTGTTTTCGTATCTCTTAAAGACTACTGCTAAAACTGAGAGAAAGAGAAACATACACACAACATAGACAAAACTGGTTTGTAGAGAGCTGGGGAAAATATATAAATAAAATGAATTCCTCATTTTATGTTCGTGAGTTAATCTATTAATTTAAGAGTGGATAAAATCAGGTAATTAAAGTTTATCTTTTTAATGTTGTAAAGCTAGATAGGGTAAGAACTAAGAAAATAATATAATCAACTGTTATATAGACAGTGGAGAGAAGAAAGGAAAGGAAGGAGAACTGAAAGGAAGTAGGATCTGTTAATTTCTTATGGAGTCATAGCGGAAAATCAGTTGATAATCTCCAAATAAATAAAACATTAAATGTATTAAATTATAGTTAAAAGTTTTAAAAACAGAAAGCAAACCTCCCAAATTATAATAAGGTCACCATACAAGTTCACAAAGCATAAACAAGGGACACACCTAAAACAAAATGACTAAGAAGAGTGGAAAAAAAAAAAAAAAGATGGAAGAAGTGTTTCTGGAAATAAAGTGGCCACAATTTCAACATCAGACAAGCAGACTTCGGAGTGAAATATTGAACAAAACAAGTAAGAACACTTTACGATAATAATGGACAGAATCTATAAAGACTAACTTTCATCAATATCTAAGCACCAATTATATGAAATCTACATTCATGAAGTAAACTAGAGACAGAGAGAGAGGGTGAGGGGAGAGGGAGAAAGAGAAAGAGAAAGAGAGAGACTGAGAGAGGGAGAACGTATTGAGATATTAAGACGATACTTTTGCAGCTTGCTTTATGGACAGTCAAGTAAAGAAATAAAGTTAGAGAAAACTTAAGTAACCTAATAAGTTATATTGTAAAATTAAAAATTATACACATAATTTTATGAACTAAAAACAGAGAATGTATTTCTTTTCAAGTTTTGAGAAGCATTAATACACATTGATCAAATATCAGGCCACAAAGGAAATCTCTAAACTCCAAAGACTCATGGCACAGACAACATTCTCTAATTTTATTCTGATTGACTGGATACTAATATAAAGGGAGGGAAAAACTATTAAACAACTCATCAAAATTGAAATTGCAAACTATATAGAAAATAAATATACAACAAATCAGAGCTGTTCATGTCTATAAACAGTGCTTAAAGAAAAGCCTTAAGTAATTACCTTAATAAGTAAGAAAGATTAAAAATTAATAGATCAATCATTCAATTAAAGTGATTTGAAACATGATTAAAAGTAAAAACAAGGGAGCATAAAGAATAAAAACAGAAATCAGTGAAGAAGAAAAAAAATTGGTAGGACTAATATGGCCAGAATTCATTTCTTTCAAAAATAATTATTCGTATAATAGAAAAAAATGATTGGTAGCTAATCTAATCAAGAAAAAGGAGGACAAGTATAAAATAATGTAAGTATGGGAATATAGATACACACAAATGCAGAAGAATTCAAGGAATTCTGAATGAAAACTTTATTGACCTCTAAGAAAATACATGTGAAAATCATGATAAAATAAATGCTTTTCTAGGAAAATGTAACACATTAAAACAGACCCAGAAGACCAATTTCCAAAGAGGAAGCAATGTTAGCAAAAAAATACCTACTGATCCCTCCTACAGCATCAGAGCCAGAGTTCACAAAGATAATTGTATTAAAACTTTCAACAAACAGAAAAGAAACAGCTATTTAAACCACTGCAGAAAGTGGATGTGATAGTTTCCAATTCTTTTTATGAAACCAGTGTAGCATTGAGCCTCAAAGTCGAAAAGATAGCACATTAAAAAAAAATTGATGGATAGTTACTTAATCTGAAATATTAACAGGATAGCACCTGTCTAAGAGAGGTTCGGATAGAGATTCTCCTGATGGCTCGATGTTAGGTAACATATTATTAACATGATCATCTCCATAAATATTGAAAAGGTATTTTTTTTCCATTCGTAAATTTACACTTGACTTTTTAAGAAAGTCTCCAAGTAAAACAGGAATAGAGACAAACAACTTTAATATAACAGTATAGACACTTTATTTAAACTCACAGGCTTAAGAAGCTGTTCTATGCTCATCAAGGATAAGACATAGATTTCACCATTACTACTATTATGTGACATCAATTTGCCGGTAGTATCTGATGTAACCGACAGGAGAGAAAAGAGAGAAAAAACTGTAAAGGAGAAGGTAAGAACTATATTGTTTCCAAATACTACAGTGTGATACCTGGAAAATAGCAAATCTGAAACATTAAAATCAGAGAATTCAATAAAGTTTCTGAGTACAAAATTAACATCGATCTATGTATATATACATATATAACACAATACTCACATATGCATAAGTATGTATGTGTATGTGAATTTGTGTTTATATGTACATTATACAAAGTGGAAAGATCTCTTTATTACCTAGCCCCCATGAATTATCCGTGTATTTCTGTCCTTTTAGCAATTTCCCTTAAAATCTCCATTAGCCTAAAATGTTCTAATGCGCCCTAACACACAATAGTGTGTGTATTTGAGAACACACACTATTAACCATCACCGCTTCCCCTTCTTTCTTTTTGATCTGTTATACTTTTGAGCATATTTATGGGATAAATCCAGTTGCTCTTACTGCCAGTTCTTGGGGCAGTAATTCTCCTTTCTTGCATGTGCTGGTTTGACCTCATGTTTTCTCCTGTGGTTGTGAATTGATTATTTGCAGGGGCTGCTTGTGTACTCTGGGATCTGACTCTCTTCTCAGAAGGCTTTCTTTCTTCGGATGCTGCCAGCATCTCTGGGCTTTGCTTGTCTCAGATTTTACGTTAAGGTTCTAGCTCTAGCTCCACACAAGGTGGAGACATTTGAACCATTCTGCCACTGGCTGGGTTTCATTCCATGCCCGTGCCTTTTTCCCTTGTCCCTCATGGTCCCAGGAAGATGGCTAGATCTTTCCACTGCCATCCTAGGCTGATGTATGGATTTTTTTTTCTAGTTCCTTTCGAAACAAAACCAAGAAAATCTTTTTTGAGGCCCCACCTATATGCAGTTTCCTGCACCAATTTTCTTTCCAAGATTAGTCTGTCGACAGTGATAAAGCTCTAACTACAGGCTAGAAAATGTGTCTACACACACACACACACACACACACACACACACACTCACACACTAGGTGGTAGTCCTTTATCTTTGATTTTTAAAGGCCTCAATGTGCTGATATTTCGTCAAACGTTGTTTCATTAACAGTTGTAACGTACCAGTTGCTCCATTATTTTTTCCAGTTTCAGGATTCACATGTTCTGTTGTACATGTTGTCTCTCTCCGATAATGGTACATTTTCTTCTATGGCTAATACTATTTTCAAAATTTGAGTTCATCTTTGGTCTTCACTAACTGCGGAACTCCCACGAGGCCTGAGTCGTTGAAGCATTTCTACAAACATTTTGCATTCCTCCTGGACCCTAAGATCCAAACCAGTTTTGTTATTTTCCCCATTGAAGTCTCCCAGACCGTGGGTGAGGGGTAGGTTTAGACCTCACTCCTGGATGTGCTACTACTCACTAAGGTTTTTAACTTCTCTCCGCCTCTCAGCAGTCTCTAAAAATACAAATTCCTTGGATAGTAGGCAGACTTTTCTCGTCCTAGTTTAATGAAAGGTGCGTGCCCTCAGGCCTGCCAGCTTTATTCGGGGCTCTGTATTTGTGATTTATCCTATTCCCTTTCACACAACCCCAAGACCTCTCCTTTTCAACTTAGGTCCTAAAAACTCCACACCCAAAGGCTTTTGTCTGGATCCAGTTCCTCACAGCTATAGCCTTAGACTTGTGTTCACCCTTCATTTCTGCATTAAAGAGATTTTTCTTTCCTTCTTTTGAACTTGACTATATATTTAACATTATTTTCTTATTATGTCTGATCCAACATGTCTGTGAGTTTGGAGGGAGTGCCAGTTGTGTGATCTCCACCTTCCATAGCCCCTGGAAATAAAGAGGTGAAGATCTTTCAAGATCTGGAGTGATAATACCCAATCTTTCTTAAGACAGAAGTTTTAGTATGTTTTCCTGAAATCTAATTTTTCATCACAAAAAAAAAAGAAAAAAACATAGAGAGAAAGGAACAAAAGAAAGCATATTTTATAAATTGATGCAGCCAGTGACTTCCTGCCTAGGTTATGATGTAAGATAGAATATAAAATCATTTGTGAACATGGGCTGGGAAAATTTATTCAGCACCTACTATGTGCCAGGCCCTGTGTTAATCCTTCTAGGCTCAGAAAATTTAAATAACTCGATAAATACCTTACATCCAGTGAGTGTTTGTACTCAATTTCAACACCAGGCATAATTAAGCTGCCCTTTCTTCATTTTAATGTTTATGCTGAAGCCTGGGAGTGAGAAGACATATTCTGAAAATCCAGCAACATGTAAGTTATAAATACTAACTACAACCATAATTCACAATTGAAAGCCATCTTTACAGAATATGCCTTTTCTTAAATCCGTGTTTCTGTAACCAGGGTCTGAGATGCTCTGATAGCAGAAGAAAATGTCCCAAGACACTCTCAGGGATGAGAGAAATATTTTCCCCTTAAAATGAGTCTGCGCTTCATTCAAAGTTTAGAAACACCCCCTGCCTCTCAGACATGTTTAAAGATGAGGGTAGTGTGACGAGCTTTTTATGGGCTTTTTGTTTTGTTTTCCCTGAAAATTTTGTTTTTTAATCCCAATTTTGTTAGTGCTGCAGTAGGGTGAAAATGTATTTCCTCAGTCCCCCCAGTGACTGGCTGCCTCGTTTACAGAAGCCCTGAGAAAGGGCCTGCTCCAGGGGGAGCCACCCATGCAGAGACTGTGGGGACCAGGGAGGAGCCTGCCCACCTCCACTGCTTCCCCACAGCCATGTTCTCTTCCTGCAGAAAGGTCAACCCTTTCCCACCAAGATCCTGCGTAACAATTTCTTAAGGCACATAGACAAGGCCAAGTGTATGGATACTTAAGTATTTCATCTAATCTTGTCTCTAAACTAAAATTTTCTTTCCCAGTCTTTCTTTTTACATCCAGTTGCCTTTTCTCTTGTTGCCTTCATTGCATAACTTCCCTCTCCACCCTCCCTTATTCTTAACCTTAAAACGATTGATAAGATTGGAGGTGTCTAAAAGGAAATGACAAAGACAGCTGAGGGTGTGGGCTTATTTCTTCAGGAACACCAGAACTGGAAGGAGACCTGTCATTTCGATATTCTCACACACCCCTACATCTAGAGGGATTTAAGAAATTTAAAAAAAAAAACAATTTTTTTTTTGTCGTAGTTGTTGTTTCAGAGGATTTCTAGATTTCTGGAGGGAAATCAAATTTTTATGTCTTTCAAAATGCATCTGCCTTCCATCTGCAATCCTCTCGTTTCTTCCTCTGTAGTCTTGGGCCTCCTGTTTACCATATTAACAGAGAGGTACTTTATAAAGCCACCAGGGAAGACAAGTAATTTCCCAAGCACTTACGATATTTATGTTTGAGACAAGGAAGATAAACAACCAACATGTCATAAAGGGGAGACTATGAAAAACAAAATATTAATACCATCTCAAAGAGGAAGTCTCCGGAAGCTTCTCCAGAACACGAATTAGTAGGTGCTTAGCACTCACTGTTGGCCAAGGCACGTGTTGGGCTCTGGTCATCCAGAGATGATACAGAGGCCATGAGCTGAAAAAAGTCTTGTTTGCATCTCTCTTATATGAGAAAACATTGCTTTGCCTCTCAGTATTTCAACTCATGCCCAGCACTCAAGAACTGAACATTTTGAATATAATCAGCTTTTAAATCTAGTCTCTCTCTCTCTCTCTCTCTCTCTCTCTCTCTCTCTCTCTGTGTGTGTGTGTGTGTGTGTGTGTGTGTGTGTGTGTGTCGTGTGGGTTGTTCGAGCATCATCTGCTTCACCCCTTCTCGCATCTAACATGTCTGGCTTCTAGGAAAATCTGCCTGATTCAAAACCTAGTTCTCTCTGAATGGTACTTAGACAGGAATAGCCAATTCCAAAATAACAGCTTTAGTACAAATAGAGCAATAGGGACAGGTAATATTTTATCACTGCTTCTAGTTCACACTCAGTTCATAAAACTACTTGCTGTGAGAGCCAGCTTCTTAAGTCATTTGGACTCAATAGAGCTACTCACTGGGCAATCTTGAAAGAGTGGGATTGAATTAATTAGGCGATGGAAAGCCTAGCCGGGAATAATGGGGTTCCTATGTGCGTTTGGATGACTTTGATAGGCAGCCCTTAGCAGAGAACAGGAGCTCCAATGTAAAGCTAAGAGGGCCCGGGAGTCCTAGCCATACACAGAGAGCGTGATCATTGCTTTTCTAATCTGGGACTTTGTAACTTCTAATCAATCAGCGGTTTAATGAGTTCTGAGTGTGTTTTCAGCATCGAGTTAGAAGCTGATGCAGATTACAAAAGAATTATAAGATTTGGTTCTTGGTATTAGTGATCTTATGTGAGAATAATAATATACAAGATATATAAGCATTTTAAACTATAAATATAAGGGCTTTCCTACATGCCCAGTGAGTCTTAAGATCTGTGAAAGTTTTCTAAGATCCGAGTGAAGATGCAAGCAATATCTAAGTCTTCTTTCAAGGCTAGGAATACAAATGAGCTGACTCATCTAGAAATTTGAGGGTCACCAGGAGGTACTTATTTCGCCCTCTCTCCTTTAGACAAGAAAGGTCTCCCCAGACCTAGAGCATATTTATCTCCAAGTCATAAATGCCCCCTGGTGAGTTATAAAAAGTGCTGTAAAAACAAATTTTTCCTCCAACTAAGAAGGATAAAATATAGACTACTCTGCATACATAAACATAGCGTAAAGCTGATCTCTGGGGAAAGAGTACTTAATGGCTAATTGGTGGATTTGCCAGAACTGTTCATGTCATTTGTAAATACTGTTGACTCATGATACGCGTGGAGCTTGAAATTTTGAGAACGTTCATGCTAATATTTTCCTTAATATTCTTGCCATTATTTTATCCCTTGATTGCAGCTCAGAAAAGTCTAGATTTTGAAAACGTAAGAAGCATTTTTCTTTAGAAACCCCAGTGTCACTTGTGGATCTTTCATGTCGGGGTTCTCTGGGAGGTGCAAGTGTGGAAAGCCCTCTTGCCCTGCCTTCCTAAGCCCAGGTGGCCATACTTATTAAGGAAGAAACCTCCTCAGCTGGCCTTTCCAGGGCCCCCAAAGCCACCCATAATGCTTCCCCAAGCCCCTTTCCTCCTCATTTCCTTGTGCAATGAATTTTCGTATCTGAATATATTTCTTTAAACAATAAAACTTTCATTACTCTATTGTCCTTTAAAACCTTCCCCTTTGAAGCCCCTGTAATTGGAATATACGCTCTCTTCCTCTTTCTCATTTCCAAGGGTATTTGTCGATGTCTTTCTCCCAACTCGAGTGCTTCGGTCACCCTGTGTGACTCAGCCCTCATATGGCTGACTCATCTAGGACCTTCAGTCTGTGTCCACTTGGCTTCATCACTTTAGCCAAACATCCCAGTGGTCACACATGGGCCTATGACAGCTCCACAGCAAAATCTAACTTACAACTTTTGTGTTTATCTGTCACCATGAATAACTCTCGATGAGGGTATTTAGACTGTCATCTAAAAAGCCCTTATTTCTTTCGAATCCTTTAGCCCTCTCATTTCTCCACTTCTTTCCTTTTCCAGGAGAGAACCCATCGTCCAACATTTCAGCAAACTTTTTTCAATGATCTAATTTCTGGTCTTCAGACTTTTGGTTACTTGTATTTAGTTTAAGATTGGATTTCTGCGAGTATAATTTAATGTTTTAGTCTATTATGCAGCAGGGAGGTCACTGGATAGCAAGGATTCAATATAAATTTGTTGACACTATTCTAATTATTGATTTTAAAAAAAACAGGTATTATAATATTTCAAATACTCTTGGTGGACTACAGGTTTCTGAACTGTATAGATCATCACACAAAGATAATATTGAATTTAAATATGCAAATGTATACCTCATTCATTTATTTACTCAACAAATATTTACTTAAAGTCTGCTATGTCATAGGTACTTTGTTGAATGGTCAGAATTCAATGATGAATAGAACCAGTCACTGTCTGCCTGTCTGACTGTATGAAGCGTGCAATCTGATAGAAAAGAAAGATGTTAGCAGATCATCCCCCAAATAAATGTTTGTAATAGGAAAGGAAGGTCACTATAGGGAAGTTATTAAACATGGGGACAGTCTTATCAAAGCGGATTCTGAGAAGAAATGACATTCGAGCTTAGATGTGAAGCATGAGGAAGGCTGCGGAGAGCAGGAGTCATTGAGGAAGATTGCCACTTGTCATGTGCTTCCAAAATCGCACTGATGAAATCATGCAGTATTTCAAATTTTGAGTAAATAGAGATGTGGAAATATTATTTATGTCTGAGGAGTAGTGCATGTAAAACTTATGGGCACATTTAAAATAAAATTTGAAAGTTGTTAATATTTAAATAAATGCGTAGAAATTTAAATATTATCCCATTTCAGTAAGCCACCTAAATTAGCAAGAGCTTTCCCATACGATCTATGTGTCAGAACCTAAGATTATCTCATGGTCACGACAACATGGGCTGACAAAACTTTCTTTCTGGGACAAGTGCCTGGAGGCTGGGGCCAGTAGCTGGCTGCCAGGGTCTCATTAGCTTGGGTCAAGTGTCGACACGAATAAACAACATTCCAGAGTAAAAACTGAAAATAATGGCCAAAAAGAAAAAAAAAAAAAAAAAAAAAAAAAAAAAAAAAAAAAAAAAAAAACACAAAAAACAAAAAAATGCGTATCCAGAACAGACCTGTGAAGGACTCATCACAAGTGTGGTCGCCAGAGTCAGTCTAGGACTCTGCCCCTGCTCCTGGCCAGGTCAGCCAGCTGCGCTCTGGGGAGGCTTCCTCGCCGCTGTCAGTCACCACTGAGCAGTGGCCACGCGCCTTCAGCTTGTCCCTCCCCATGGCCAGAAAAAACTACAAACCTCTCCTCAGAATCATTTGCTAAATGCCCCAAATAAAATACCTAGGACTACAAAAGAAAACAAATTACACTGAAATGCAGTTATCAAAACATTCAAAAACACATTTGTGATATGGTAATCTATGGGCTTTTTAATAACATATTAAACAAAAAGGGGCAATAATGAGTCCAATAATTTTTTACTATATTTCAAAAGATCTGTAGCACTCTGTTAATTATCATAATAATTAATAGTGACAATACTAACAAACTATTGCTAACACTATGATGGTTTATTGCCTACACTGAAGTTCATGAAACCTCTTAATTCTCTCTGTGGACTTCCAGTTCCCCAAGTTACAAATGCCTTGGACCCCAGTTAAGCACCACTGACCTAACCAGGGCTGTTTGACCCTTCAAATTTGTGTCATGTAAGTTCAAAATGAAGGGAGAAGATGCATGGATCTGTCTGCAAAATCAGCTAATTAATAGTCACATGGTGCCTGTGACTATGGGATCAATGCTGAGAATGTAATCTACATTTTTTTTTTCCAAACAGAAAACATATGGTGAGTGGTGAAAGGGCAGTGGATGCTGCTGACAGGTTCTGTAAGGAATCCAGAAATCAGAGCCTACTAAAGTCAGTAGCCCAAATATCTTATTCTTGGAAAATGCTCACTTGGAATTAATATGCTCTGTTATTTGGACAATGACCACATTACCTGGAACTTAGTAAGAGTTTGGCAATTGTTCAATGTCGGAAACCTTATAAGGAAACTTTTTAATAAGATACTTGAAGAATAAAAGTAGTAAACAAATAGCCTTATGAGAAAAAGAATAAAATCTGACTTGATTTAATTCAGTCCAGCCATCTCATTAATCAAGAGCTCGAAAATAAGTAGAACGAAGTATGGATGGCCACTGGACTAAAACGTCCCTGCCATCATAATCATAGGAATTTTTAAAGTACTTCATTAATGACAGTTATGTTTTCAAGACCCAAGAAACGGGCTAAAAAAAAGTATATGCTTGCATGTAGACATTTTCATAAGAGGACTATTTCAAAGTTATATTAAAACTGGTTATAATATTTCAAATAACTGGAGACTATCCAGAGAACCTTTTAGCTAATCTTTTAGCTCATAAAAAGATTTTTGAAGTAAACCCATGTTAGGAATTATTCAGCTGATTGGTAAACAGGTAAAGTACTTTCTATATTTGCTTCTTTCTCAAGAAAAAAAGGAATTATTTCAAGGTCAAGGTCTGGATATTTATTTTCATTGAAATCTGAAGGCTACATATTATTGCTTGATTCCAAAGTATTCTGTTATATAAAAATGCCTCTGATATTTTATCTTCTGAAAGGAGACACCCATAGGATGCTGAAGTCATTTGTAATTGATTCAAAGATAGAAAGCATAAACACATTTAATTTCTACATAACAGATACTGCTTTAATGGAATGAAAATGGGGTGACTTATTAACAGCCACTTCCCTTTTGGTAACAGGACACCAAACGCCATTTCTGAGTCTTCAAATCCAATCTCTCCTGTGTAATACTTGCCTTTGGTCAAAGGAAAAAAAAAAGTTGCCAGTCCCTTACCATATCCTACCTACATCTATTCACTTATTAGAGAATTTTTTTCTTATTTTACCAACTCTACTAGGAAAATATGCCCTTTTCCTCCATTAATCAAGACAATTAGACAAACTCTACCTTCACTAGCATAGACCTTAAGAAGACGGTAAATATAAAGAACAAAGAAGCAGAGTAATATTTTGTTTATAGAACTTGTTCTGTATTAGTCACTAGTTAGATGACAGATTCAACAGCAGGAAAAAATTAACAAATTTGTAGATGTAAGGTAAATTGTCATTCTTTTATCAAAGGTATCAAAATAGGTTTATAATTTAATAAGGGTTCTATGCCTTAATGATAGCCTTCTGCGAAGGAAGACTTCACAACTTGGAAAATCATACTGTTTATTTTACTGATGAACTGTCACAAAGGTTAATGTGTTTTCTTTGAAAAGCCTTCCAGTTAGGAAGCAATGTGTCTACACACGACACATGCGTGTCTTCATTTTCTCTTGCTGTAGTGTTAGAAGCATTTGTCATGGCTCATTCTGGATTACTTCAGAGCCGCATCACACATTGCTCCTTAGTTCTGTTCTCCAGAACTTTCTCATGTTCTACGATATGATTTTGAATGTTAAAACAGATTTGGGAGTATTGAATGTTGTGTATTTCTTCTTGAAAGTATGTGAAATATTTACAAAGAAAAAGTTATGACAGACTATGGGTACAAATGGAAATCTATGTGTAATGTGTTTT